>ML661332.1:3149056-3173195 GCA_007570785.1 Antilocapra americana
TTTCTGTCTTTGTGCCAGTACCATACTGTCTTAATGACTGTGGATTTGTAGTATAGCCTAAAGTCAGGTAGGTTGATTCCGCCAGTTCCATTCTTCTTTCTCAAGATTGCTTTGGCTATACGAGGTTTTTTGTATTTCCATACAAATTGTGAAATTATTTGTTCTAATTCTCTGAAAAAGACCTCTGGTAGCTTGATAGGAATTGCATTGAATCTATAGATTGCTTTGGGTAGTATACTCATTTTCACTATATTGATTCTTCCAATCCACAAACACGGCACATTTCTCCATCTGTTTGTGTCCTCTTTGATTTCTTTCATCAGTGTTTTATAGCTTTCTATGTACAAGTCTTTTGTTTCTTTAGGTAGAAATACTCCTAAGTATTTTATTCTTTTTGTTTCGATGGTGAATGGAATTGTTTCCTTAATTTCTCTTTCTGTTTTCTCATGATCATTTATTTTGTAAGAGAAGGGTATGTAGTTCTATTTTTGCTGCTGTCCTCCAGGTGAATCATAATGTCTGCTTTCCCAAACTCCTGAGCAACAAGGTCCCCAGTATCACTATGCAATACAATTTCTTCTGCTACCCTATATTAAAACTAGTCCCAGGACTTCCCTGCTGGTCAATGGCTAAGACTCAGTGCTCTCAACACAGAGGTCCCAGGTTCGATCGCTGGTCAGGAAACTACATGCCACAGGCCACAACCAGGAGTTCACATGTTGCAACTAAGACCCAGGACAGCCAAGTAAATAAATATTAGGAAAAAACTGACCCCAAAGAAACCTATGTCATAAAGCTTTTGTCATATATCCATGAGAAAAGCCAAGGTTCATTGCGATTTGGATGATGAGTGGCAGGCAGTACACACTTAATATAGATTATGCAGCTTCAGATTTCCAATGACTACATGTTATGGGCCTTGGAATGCACTTGAAAGTAATCCGACCCCCAATACACATGAGAATGTATTTTAGTCTGCTGGGGCTGCTATTACAAAATACCACAGATTGGGTGGCTTGAGCAACAGAAATTTATTTTCTCACAGTTCTTACCTGAGACCAGGGTGGCAGTATGGTCATTTTCTGGTGAGACTTCTCTTTCTGACTTGCAGACAGCCACCTTCACGGTGCACCCCCAAGGGCTTTCTCTGGGTTCATGGAGACGAGAGAGACAGAGACAGAGGGCTTGAACATCTCTTCTGAACCGAACACTAATTCTGTGAACTAGAACCCATTCTTATAACCTCATTTAATCTTAGTTACTTATTTCAGGGCCCTGATATAAATATAGCCACAATGGGGGGTTATAGCTTTAGTATATAAATTTTGGAAGGATCTAGACTTTTTCACAGGAGGCTAAGCACCTCCCATGTATCATTTGCTGTTCCAAGTTTTTCAAAAAAACTTAACTTCAAAATACAAACATTTTCCTTGGTACAAAATCATCATAAAATAACTTTTATGTCTAATATGCTTAAGCAAGAGGATGTGTGTGAATTTATTTAGACATTTTACCCCTGTGATAATGAATATTTAATTCATTACAGTACTTTACCTTTATAAATATTAACGTGATGAAAAAATAAAGCCTAAAGCTTTACCAGTGTATATTATGATTTCCTGGGGATTCCAAGAAGTTGAATTAGTGAGGCAAATGATGTGAGCATGTTAAGGGTGTTCATAAGATTGGGTTGGTATTAATAATACCTTGAAATGTGAGAACTGTACCTTTTGTTTGTAGATCCAGAAGGAGAATGTTGCCTTTTTGGAATTTAAGACATTGTAATAAAGAGAAAGATTTGAATGGGAATGAATGGGGACGCCGGGCAGAGTTGAAGGGAGCTGTTGAAATTACCAAAGAAAAGCGTTTACTCTTTAGTGGATTTACCTAGGGCTCTAGGTAATGCAAGCCAACGAGCCAGAGCGCTGACAAGAAAGAAGCAGCATATGTTCACCAGTAATTTGAGGAGATGTTAATTGAGGAGATGTTAATAAAGGATTAACCAAGATGTAAGGAAACCAGCAAGGGCTAGTGTTCCTTTCTTTTCTCTTTTAATGTCCTCTCCCTCCTGAAACTCTCGAACCTCCCACCCACCTCCCTCCCCATCCCATCCCTCTATGCAGAGCCCCAATTTGAGTTCCCTGCGTCATATTGCAAATTCCCATTGGCTATCTATTTACGTATGGTAATGCATGTTTCCATGTTACTCTCTCCGTACATTCCACCCTTTCCCCCCTCCTCCTCCCCACCCTGCTACCGTGTCCACAAGTCTGTTCTCTATGTCTGTGTCTCCACTGAGTGCTTTGTGCTAAGTCGCTCCAGTCATGTCGAACCCTTGGCGATCCCATAGACTGTAGCCCACCAGGCTCCTCTGTCCATGGGATTCTCTAGGCAAGAATACTGGAGTGGGTTGCCATGCCCTCCCCCAGGTGTGTCTCCACTGCTGCCTTGCCCTGCAAATAATTTCCTCCAGACCATCTTTCTAGACTCCGTATATATGTGTGTGTGTTGTTTTATCACAGTTGGGCAATGTGAAGAAGCCATTCCTAGCACCTGGAGAATAGTTATATGGAAAAACTGTGAACTAGGACAGAACTGGACTTCCCTTGTGGCTCAGTGATAAAGAATCCGCCTGCCAATGTAAGAGACACAGGTTGGATCCCTGGGTTGGGAAGATGCTCTGGAAAGAAATGGCAACCTACTCCAATATTCTTGCCTGAGAAATCCTATGGACAGAGGAGCCTGGCGGGCTACAGCCCCTGAGGTCACAAGAGTCAGATATAACTTAGCAACAACAACAACAGGGTAGAATCGAGTATCATCAACATTCACAGGTGATCTTCAAGGGCTTCAATCCAGTGCTTCCATTTGTTCTTCACTGTCCCCATTGGAGGCTCGGATCTGGGGCCGAATCCATCATCATTCTACTGACTCCGGTGACACATCCTCTTCTTTTCATGTCAGTTAATGAATCTGGTGTAACTGAGATCCTTACTTTGTGTGTTTTGTTTTTTCCCCTGTGTGCCTCAGAACTTCATGCACTAAACATACCAATGTAGGTCTTTGTTCCTTTTGTTTTGTTTTCCCAGCAATGGCATTATTCACGGTGGTTTTGTTCCTGGCTGCTGTGTGGCTTCCATTCTTTCCTGCAAAGGGACAGGTATGGTCAAGGGTAAAAATCTTTTCACAACAACTCATGCAACTTTGAGGGATCAGTGTTTGAAAGTAAAAAAGACTGGAGTGTCTGGTACATTGCAAAGGACTTCTCAGTTGCTCACTGTGCTTAAGTCTAAGGCTATGGCAACCAATATGGTAGCTTCTAGCCATGTGAGGATATGGAACACTGGAAATATTGATAGTGTGAGTTGAGACTTGCATAAATACAATACAGTATGATTTAGTGAAAAAAATGGGAGGTAAAAATCTCATTAATAATTTTCATATTGATCACATAATAAACATTGTAATATAGTCATCAAGTGATATATACTATACCTAACAATTTAATATGCTTATTTTTTCTGTTTTTAAATTAAAATTATTTGTGATGCCTTAATTATATTTCTATTGACAGCACCGGTTTGTGGATTTAAAAGCTAATGATACTTCTCCTGTCCCAAGATATTTTCTGATTTACTTTTATTTAATACATTTTAGTGTGACTCCCACAGAAAATTAGCAGCATATTTATATGACCTCAAATTAGCAAAACTTCTTCCCACACATCACCACATTTAATTTCCATAATTACCCTGTGAGAATAGTTTTATCTATATTTTAAATTAAAAGGCAAGAAAATTTACTAAAGATATTAAGTATTTTGATTTTGCCCATAATTTTACAATTAGTATATGTTAGGTAAGATGTTCTAATTATTTCTAATATGCTGCTTCACTTTAAGAATCTCCCAAACAGGATCAGTCATGTTCTCCAACCCATATAAGGTGTTGGCCTCCTGATCAGAGAACCTCTGATGTGAGGAGCTTTGATCACTACTGTCTGTTCCCACACCCTCCTTTGACTCTGGGCACACAAGATTAGCTAGGACTCCTCAGACTACAGGTTTGTAACATTGCATGTAACCTCATTTGGCATTTACAAATATAGCTATTGTGTTACCATAATCAAAATTTCAATCCAAATACAGTATATTCATCAGCTAGGGTTTCATTCAAGTAGTTTGCTGTGTTTCCAATTACTTCCCTGAAGATTCCTTCCATGGCGCTTTCCAGTCCCCTGTTATGTATCCAGTTCATCTCCCAGTCTTTATTTATAGAAGCAATTAAAAGTGAAAGGTTGTTGACGAAATTGTAACAAAGACGCATGGAATCTAAGCCTCCTGAAGAGAAGAATTCAATCCGGGACCAGGGACGAGGCTTGATCGCTCAGAGCTTTTGTGTAATAGTTTTATTAAAGTATAAAGGAGATAGAGAAAGCTTCTGACATAGGCATCAGAAGGGGGCAGAAAGAGTACTCCCTTGCTGGTTTTAGCAATGGAGTTATATACTTTCTAATTAATTATTACACTGAATCAAAAGAATGTCTGGAGGTTGTAAAGACCTCAACAGACCTACTCCCATCATTTACACTTTAAGATAACAAGATTAGCATCTAACAATAGAAAGATCCTCCAGACCCAGTCCCTTAATATACATTCTAAGATATCAGGGTTAGTCAGAAGGTTTTCAGGAAGGAGAAACTGTCCTCCAGCTGGATATATTTTTATTGTATAATCCCTAGTATAGAGTTTAAACTGAGTTATGGAATTGACTAAGACTAAGGAATGCAGAAGAAAAAACGTTTGTCCTTTTCTCCTCCTTGGGAATTCCAGACCCCTCTCTCCTTGGGGACCTCTAGACTTCTTATCAATCTGCCTAGGAAATGACTCTCTCAAAAGGGAGATATCATTTGGGTCCTTTGCATCAGTAAATGTCTCTTGATCAGATACTCTACATACTGTCTGCCCAGAGCATATTCTCCAGATGCCCAGAAAACACAATTTATCTTTCAATATCCCAATCCAGACCATATTTTGTGAAAACTTTTCTAAGCTCAATCAAGAAGAATTAATCCCTCCTCCCTTCATATCTAGTAGATCCCTCCTATCACTTCAGTTATCAGGTTATAATTATCAATTTATGTCATATTGCCCACCCAATATAAACTCTTTAAGGATAAATAGATACCATTTTTTATCCAATGTACTCTCAACACTTTTGATATCACCTGTCACTTAATAAAAACTTTTATCAATGCTCATTTTTAAAGCAAACAAACAAAAAATATGTCTTCTTCAATAGAATTTATCTACAAAGCAAGATAGGGTAAGAAGCAGGAAATAATAACTTTTCAGAAATCAAATTTTGGTATGCTTTGAAATGAAACTATATTTTTCAGGAAAGGACATATCCAGGGAATTATTTTACAATTTGATATATGTAGGTTAGTGCAAAAGTAATTGCGATTTTGTATTGTTGAACTTTGCTATTTGATATTGGAATACACTCTTAAATAAATATGGTTAGGTACACATCATTTTAATATGCATTTATCAGTTTTTTTGCTAATGACATTGCTTGCTGTTTATTTTGTATTTATTTTAGACTAGGGAAATGATGTTAGACAAAAAGCAAATTTTCTTATTTGAGTTCAGAATGGGTTGGAAAGCAATGGAGATAACTCTCATCATGAACAATACATTTAGCCCAGGAACTGCTAAGAATGTACAGTGCAGCAATGGTTCAAGAAATTTTGCAAAGGAGACAGGAGTCTTGAAGATGAGAAGCACAGTGGCCAGCCAGCAGAAGTTGATTGACCAATTGAGACCATCATCAAAGCTACAGGAGAATTTGCCAAAGAACTCAACATTGACCCTTCTATGGTCATTCAGCATTTGAAGCAAATTGGAAAGATGAAAAAGCTCAGTTAATGGGTGCCTCTTGAACTGACTGAGAATAAAAAATATCATCATTTTGAAGGGTCATCTTCTCTTAATCTATGCATCAACAACAAACCATTTCTCGATAGAATTGTGACATGCAACAAAAAGTGGATTTTATACAACTGGCAATGACCAGCTCAGTGGTTGGACTGAGAAGAAGCTCCAAAGCACTCCCCAAAACCAAACTTGCACCCCAAAAAGGTCATGGTCACTGTCTGGTGGTCTGCTGACCATCTGATACACTGCTTTTGCTGCTAAGCTGCTTCAGTCGTGTCCGACTCTGTGCGACCCCATAGACGGCAGCCCACCAGGCTCCCCCATTCCTGTGATTCTCCAGGCAAGAACACTGGAGTGGGTTGCCATTTCCTTCAATGCGTGAAAGTGAAGCCGCTCAGACATGTCCGACTCTTAGCGACCCCATGGAGCAGCCTACCAGGCTCCTCCGTCCATGGGATTTTCCAGGCAAGAGTACTGCAGTGGGTTGCCATTGCCTTCTCCCATCTGATACACTACAGCTTTCTGAATCCCAGCAAAACCATTACATTTGAGAAGTATGCTCAGCAAATCGTTAAGATGTACTGAAAACTGCGAAACCTGCGGCTGACACTGGTCAACAGAAAGGACCCAATTCTTCTCCACAACAACACGTGACCACACATTGCACTACCAACACTTCAGAAGTTGAACAACTTGGGCTATGAAGTTTTTTCCCATCTGCCATATTCACCTGAGCTATCGTCAACCAACTACAATTTCAAGCATCTACACAACTTTTTTGCAGGGAAAATTCTTCTGCAACCAGAAACAGGCAGAAAATGCTTTCCAAGGGTTCACTGAATCCCAAAGCAAGTATTTTTATGCTACAGGAATAAACAAACTTGTTTCTTGTTGGCAAAAATGTGTTGATTGCAATGGTTCCTATTTTGATTAATAAAGATGTGCTTGAGCCTAGTTACAATGATTTAAAATTCACAGTCCAAAACCACAATTACTTTTATACAAAGATTGGCCACAACAGGTAGTTCACATCTGCATCCTTGCTAATTTAGGAATCTATAGCTGGGAAAGCACCCAGTCTGGGAGTACCACGCATTCAGTATTGGTCCCTGCCTGTCTTTAGGAACATACAAACAGGCAAGAGAAATGGACATATAATGAGATCACAGCAACAAAGTGTGGTGAGACCTATGTTCACAGTATTTGTAGAACTCTGAGGAGACTTAGCACTGGGGGAGGGAGAGAATAACTTATCCCAGGATGTCGGGGAAAATCAACAAAAGGCCCTGTCTGTGCTTAACGTTTCAAAATTTTGCTCATGTACATATAACATCAGACTCTTCTGTAAATTTAAGTCACCAAATTGCTCAGACTTTCTGAGAACTATTCACACAGACTACTCTACCTCCAGACTCAAGCCTCCCCAGCATACATGCAAAGATACACCAAAAATATCAGCACCTGACTTAACATCCTGTTAATTATATTTCTGTTACTAAAGGGAACAAAGTTAGTAATAGTTCATTAACTGGAATGGCATTGCTCCCTCCAAATTGCTTTGGAGATTTTTCTATAATATTGTTAAACTGTCTTTTGAGAGACCCCAAAAAGTCTGTCACATAATAGGTAGAATAATTTACTGGAGTATTGAGTGCACTTGGACTCCGCCTAAACATGATTTCTCTAAATACACACAGCATATCAGTTCAAAGTTCCCCGAACATCTAAAACAAGGGTTCCCAACCTCCAGGATCTAAGGCCTGATGATCTGAGATGGAGCTGATGTAATGACAATAGAAATAAAGCCCACAAAAAAGGTAGTATGCTTGAATCATCCTGAAACCATCTCCTACCCCCCAGGTCCATAGAAAAATTGTCTTCCACAAAACCGATCCCTGGTGCCAAAAAGGCTGGGGACCACTGGTCTAAAAGGAGCCCCTACCTCTAACCTTATCACTCCCTTTCTGCAGCCTGACTGAGTGTGAACGAGAATGTTTAATGGCTCCAATCTTGTAACTTTGTCATTGTGTTTTCATTCATATGTCTAGAAAACTCACACTGAGATGTCTCTTCATTCCAGAAAGTGGCATTTATAGCCTCGGAGGTGTTTTATCTTTTGGCTGCACCACGCCACTTATGGAATCTTAGTTCCCTGACCAGTGATTGAACCCATGCCCCCTGGAACAGCACAAAGTCAATGGACCACCAGAGAATTTCCATCAAGGCATTTTTAATTATCACGACATGAATCACAAACCGACTCTTAAAATTGAACATTATTTCTTTCTTTCTTGAAAATTATAGTTTGGGCTCAGATTCATTGGCAGTGCTTAATAATACTGACCTGAACTGAACATGTCTGAAAATAATCTTTTTACTCTTAAATTAACTTATGCATTCTTCTATGCAATTTCAAAACTTTTAAAAACTAATCCTAAGCTGACTTTCCTTCAG
Source organism: Antilocapra americana (assembly GCA_007570785.1). Lineage (NCBI taxonomy): Eukaryota > Metazoa > Chordata > Mammalia > Artiodactyla > Antilocapridae > Antilocapra > Antilocapra americana. The sequence continues at coordinate 3,157,449 of ML661332.1, forward strand.
GATCAACGTTTTGCTGATTTATCAACCACCCTGACAAATGTCCAAACTGAGATTGTAAACAAACACAATGACTTAAGGAGAGGAGTTTCTCCACCTCCCAGTAACATGCTAAAGATGGTAAGAAGCAGTCACATTAAAAAAAAAGTGGCTTGAGCTGGCTGTGGTAAGAGCTGGCACCTAGTAAATTACATCTCTTAAGAACTTTTCAGCTTCAGAAGTTCTGTCTCCACTTTGTTATTTCATTTGAGCTGTGTTATGGACAGGGAGGAAATTCTTTTTTTAAATTCCACATAATATTTTTTGCTTAAAAATCATACCTCCTCCTTCTATATTCTATTGACTAGAATAGGTTAATCTGTAAGAATCTATACTCTATCATGCGTATTTCAGAGTTTACCATCTTTGAAAGTGGAATTTCTCCTCCCAGAAAGAAAAATGCATCTACATATATACACATACAATCAGTACGAAGTTTCAGGGTGTCTAAGGAACCCCTGAAGCTTCTCCATGAACCCTGCCGCTGAGGTTCGTATGTGCCTTCTGACCTTAATAAGCTGACTTTTAGATACTTTCACTGGGCTTTTTCTGTTGTTTTTGATAAAAACAGCTCTCTCATACCTTCTCTGCCCTGTGTGCGCCCTTCCTTCTAGTTCCTCTCTGTACAGTCATAACTACAATACCGTCACCCATACCATCCTCATGATTAATGTCCACTCCACTTGGGCTGTACTTTAGGACTTAGACCTTTTCTAGAAGATATGTTATTAGTAGAAGAAATTCAAGTTTTGTTGACTTTGAGGAAGAGAACATAAAAATATCTTCCTACTGCAAATGTTACCACTCCCTCTCCCCAAAAAATGGCCAAACATCTTCTGAGGTGCCCTCTTGCCACTCTGAAAGGGCCTATGCAAGTGAGAGGCCTTCATTAGCTCATTGTCTCATTAGCCTCCTAAATTTTGCTTTATTATAGTGAAGCAACTTGTCCAGTTTGAAGGGCTATTTAAATTGTGGGGGGCAAAAGTAAAAGCAAAGCTTTAGATATCAGTGAGAGATGTCTTTCTGCTCAGTATTTCTTCTAACCTAGGATCAAAAAGGCCTTGATCTAGGGTAAATAGCAGCCCACTTTTCTAGGTCCAGTACTGAAGGCCACATGTCTCCCAGATGTACTTACTAAAAAAAAAAAAAAAAAAATGAACCAAGTATGCCAGCTCAGTACTATAGGAAAAATAATCTCAACACTTCCGTGTGTTGATCAATAGGAAACTGAGGTATGTCTACTGCACCATCAAAAATAGACCATTAACTCTCTTAGATTTTTCAATTACTTAGGGTAGATGTATGATTTTGTGGAGCAGAAAAAGACTCATGATAAAGATATCCATGACTATCATGATAAGCAGAAGATGCACATAGAGAAATTTTGTACACATATAGAATAGTCCACTATTCTAATCATAAAGCTTATGCTCTTTTGTAATTTAAGCCATTGAGTGCATCTTTTTTTTCTCTTCTTGTTTTAGCAATGGAACAGCAAGGCAGCAGCAAACGCCCAAAATTGGGCAAACAAGTGCCTTTTCAAACACAGTAAGAAAGAGGATAGAATAGTAGGTATGTAATTTAATATATTTGTTGAGTCCATGAATAAGCAAAACCATAAAGGCTATTTTTGACCTTACGTTAAGAAAGCTTTGTGAATAAATGTTGCTTCTAATGCTCCCTTTTTCATTTTAAAAACTCTCTGCAGGAGAAAGAACTCTGAGAAATACCACATTTTGCTTATTGCGTGTTTTATATTTTACAAAAACTGGTTCACACAATACTGTATTTGTGCCTCTTAACCATCCCCTAAGTAAAGCAGTCATGAGTCATCTCTTCCTCTATTTTATAGAATAGAAAACTGTCAGAGAGAAAGCAGTTGTGATTTTTAAACCTATTTGTATTTGTATTTATAACATAAGTTTGATTATATCATTTTTGATGACAGAATGTCAAGTCTTTTGTATATTCTGGGTGTCTGCCATACAATCATTACTATACAGATTAAAAAATTACCTGTTATACATGACTTCTGCATCAAGAAACAAAGAAACAATGAGATAAAATATCTTATTATTAAATATTGGATAAAATATTTACTGAAATTATCAAAAATGACATAGATTAAGGAAAGCCCAGTTTGAAAGAAGCAAATGATTTACCTGTTTTAAATGTAGAACTGTCATTGTTACTTGTATTTTTTTACTATGATTTAGTGAAATCAGGAAGAGGGGTGACTATGTTCAGCAGAAGATTGGAACAAATTGTCTTGAAGATCCCAATCTACTGTTAAAATCTTAGCTTCTTCCTTTCCTTCTTAAAGGATTTATCCAAAAGTAATTTAGTTTTCACTCCCTTAAAGTAGCATGTAGACATTATATTTAAAGCCATCTAATTCAAAATATTCAACTTGAAAAATACGTTGAGATATATATATTGAAAAATGTCGTGAACTATTTCTGTTGTGCTGCAAGGCACTTCTTCCCTTATTCTTTGAAAATTTAGCCTGCGATGCTCTTATTTGCTTACTAAGGGGAGACTGATAATCTTTGAAAATATTGTCTCTTCTAGTGCCATTTGCTCCATATTGGGGTTTTTAATTAAAGGCTGAGTGCTAGCTTTTTCTCAGAGTTCATACAGAATAGCAATCATAAACATTTATTTAGGGTCCTATGTATAAAACAATCTCTGATGAATGTGGGCAAGAGTCAGAGAGAAATTGAGTTAGTCTCTACCTTCAGCATACAAAATAGAGTGTGCGTTAATGCATACATTCATGAAAAATTTTAAGTGTAAACAAATGAATCTAGGGAGAGCAGATACTAAAGAAAAAAAAAAACTTGATGTACTCAAAATTGTGCACCTTGAGGCCATTCTTAAGGTGTTAAGCACATCTGACTTCTTCCCAGCTTATAGCTGAGAGACTCCCTCATGGATTAACAGCTATGAGTGCCGCAAAGGACAGGGATTCTGCATAATGGTTGTGGCTTTCCCCGTGAATGAACTGTTTCTTTTCAGGTACAAGGAATTGTGGCGAGAATCTCTTTATGTCAAGTTACCCTTCTACATGGTCTAATGCAATCCAAAGCTGGTATGATGAGGTCCATGATTTTGAGTTTGGAGTAGGGCCCAAGAGTCCCCAAGCAGTAGTTGGACATTTCACCCAGGTAAGGGGAACAGATGAAAACTTTCTGACATCAGTACTTTAAAAAGGAGGCTTCTCCAAATTTTGGCTGATCCCAATGTTGAACTGAAAGGAAGATCTCAAATGGATAGGGTAGTTTTACTATGTTGTGGGTATTTCAGCTATGAGCTGTCATTTGTCAAAACCCTGCACACTTTGAAAGGGGCAATATACCCTATATTTTTCTTACAGCCTAAATGGATTAAATAGTGAATGCACATGGAAATGTAGTATTTTTAAAGACTTTTAGAGAATTTCCTGGCAGTCCAGCAGTTAGCACTCAGTACTTATACTGCCATGGCCTGGCTTCAATCCCTGGATGGGGAACAAAGATCCTGTAAGCGGCATGGAGTGGCCAAAATAAAATAAAAGTAAAAGGTCGGTACTTCTACTCAATAATTTAACTAAATATATTCATAAGGTATGCAGAAATACAATATATCAGTAACATTCTTTTCAGTTTTGTATTTCTTATTATAGTTTAAATATATTTTCTTCTCTAATGTACTCTCCTGTCTTCACTTATGTGCTCATAGATTGTTTGGTACTCATCTTTCCTTATTGGCTGTGGCGTTGCTTACTGTCCCAAACAAAGTCTAAAGTACCTCTATGTTTGCCAGTACTGTCCTGCGTAAGTATGTACTTTCACGTTGGCTGCCAATACATGATGCCATCAGCAATCGAATATTTTAACATTGTTATCCAATGGACAAAGCAGACTTTTAAAAAAGAATTTTCAGTAGAGGGGAGGAGGGATAAAAGTTTAGAAGGGTTTTTTAAATTTGAGGCACAACCAATTTCTCCCTGTCTCTCTATGGGATATGTTTACCTCTTGCCAGACCATGCGGGTGCACAGCCTTACCAATTCCATCAAGTTTACTATGAGGTAAAAACTGTCACCACACTGAAATGCACTCTGTAAATTTTAGAGCCGATTATTAGCCCATTTCGGCTCAGGCTGTTTGACTAGGGTCAAGAAAGTAAGTGCATGTGTGGATTATTCTTACTTGGCGCTGCGATCTGAGTACACTTGGGGAATGTTAGTTTTTCAGTCATTTGACATGATTTAAAATACTGGAAGATATTTAGGCCCATATGATGATGGATACTTCCCTTGGAGCATAAATTGAACTTAAAAAATGAAAAATGCTTGACATTTTGTATTTCAAATTTCAGTGGTAATATTGTTGGCAAACAACACGTCCCCTACCAACAGGGGACACCTTGTGGCAGCTGCCCCGATCACTGTGACAATGGACTATGCAGTAAGTTTGAAACCATTAACTTGTCAATAAAATAAAACGACCTGACATGGCTAAGCATTAGAACATATTCTGAATGTAACCAACTTAAGTAAGACCTTCTTCCAAAAGGCAAAATTAAAATTATTCAACAGAGTGCCTTTAAGCAAAAAGTTTACACTCTTGAAAATTCTTACTTGCAATGAAGTCTGTTACTGTACAGAACCTAAAGAAACATCTACCACCAATGTATATTTGTAGCTGTGTTGAACCCCTGACATATTGGCATATCTGAGAAACTTTCTGCAGAAATTAATCATTGTAACTGAATATGAACCTTCTTTTCATCAAAGTTAATGCCATTATAGCAAAGATGGAATTTTAAAAAGAGAAATATGTACAAATATAAAGATGTGATACCACAGACTATGACTTAACCTGGACAGACATATTGAAAATTATAATTCCTTATATGTTAATGAATTTAGTATGCTCAATTCCTCATTTTTCCCATAGGGTAATTTAATCATCAAATTTAGTTTAATGAACACTTGCACATTTGTCTGCTAATAATTTTAATATACTTTTAAAATGTCAATTAAATCTGCTTAGAGTGTTATTAGCTCACAGAAACTTCAAAAATATCTTAGCAAAAGGAGTGAAATTAATGTCATATTCCATGTTGTTGTTAATAGAGGTACAGCATTGGTGTTTTTGTTTAGTTGGTGTATGTTATTAAAATTATTATGAACGATGCAATTAACCCATTAACTGAGATTTCTACGATTTAAATGCATTCACCTAACTGAACAGCACTCTCTGGCATAATTGCTCAGGCATAATTCAGAATCCTGATGATATCAAAGCTTTGTATAAATTAACTACAGAAGAAAATAATTACACCTGTGCTGAATACTATTTGTTGAGGAGCTCGGAATTTATCCTAGTAGTAATGAGCAACCAATTGAAAGATTTCAAATGGAAGAATGATGAAATCAAAATTGTGTTTTACAAAGAGCTCCTGGCAATAGCACACAGAGACAATTGGATGGGAATCCAGCTTGGAGACTGGGTTTAAAAACATGGATTTAAAAACAAATATCTTTACTGCATGAAGGTAAAATCAATGAAGAGAAATGGACAGTGATAATAGGAAGAATGTAGAAGAGCCAGTGTTTCTTACCTGTGCTTGTTGCACGCTGATGAAAAATAGGGGGTAAATATCATTAATCAACTATACTTCAGCTTAAAAAGAAAGAGAGAAAACCTAGAAATATAGAAAGGAATGCATTCAGGTTTATTTCTAGTGCCTGGTTTAAACTATGCCACTTCTCTGAGTCCAGGTGAAAGGAGGGGAGAATTGGGAAGCAATACTACAAAACTGCCAAGCTTGTAGGTAGGACAATATACTTGGCTTGAGATGTGTTGAGTCTGTGGCCACTGAGGGACATATGAATGGAAATGCCCAACAATCGTGGTGTAATGTCCTTTTGTTTTTGCATTTTTGTCCCCATATCTTCTTAAAATGATTTCTTATTCCTGAAAGACTAGTAGCATTAGAGTCTACGGCAGCAGAGTCCAATATAACTTTTTGCATTCATGGAAATGTTAAATAATTGCACTGTCTCTTAAAATAGCCCTTGAACACATTGGTTATTGAGCACTTGGAATGTAACTGGTATCACTGAGGATCCAAAATTTTAATTTTATTTTATTTTAATTCAATTAGGTTTAAATGTAAGCAATCACCTGGCTAGTGCTGATCATTTTGGACAGTGCAGTTCTAGAGAGATTCATTTAAATTCATTGTACTCTGTTTTCTCAGGAAGGAAAACAGGCCAATTCATTTTATAAACACTTCAAAAGATTAAAATAAATGATGAGCTAATCAATTAGTTTAACTAAGAGACCGTATGTGTCCCTCAAGCTATGAAGCATTCGTCATAGTGTAATGATGCCAACATGTTTGCTCAATTTTCTCTTTCTCACTCACATTGAATTTACTGTTTGTGTTGCTGCTATGGAGGAAAATGATAATGAAGTGATTGCTTTCTCTCCTTTTATTCCAGCCAATAGTTGTGAGTATAAAGATACCTATTCTAACTGTGCATCTTTAAAGGAAACATGGACCTGTAACTCTGACTTTGTGAAGACCAATTGCCAGGCTTCCTGCAACTGTCAAGGAAAAATTTATTAAATTCCCAGTACTGACCAAGCAGGGCTACATGATGGAAGGCTGCATCATCTACTCAGATTTGATATTTACTAACAAGGAAATCACAGACATGTTAGCTACAAATTTGATTTCAAGTAGTAATGAGTCTTTTTCTCCTGGATCTGCTTTTTATTTTACAGAATTTTTTTTCATACAAAAAAAATTTAATGTAACCAAATTTATGGTAACAACTTTGGATTTTGATATAAATTGGGTGATGTAATTTTAATTGAATTTAATCAAATTGAAGATTCTGAAAGTTGTATTCTCTTACAAATATGATCACTAGAAATTTGAACTAAAATTGAGAACCATGTATAAAATAAACAAGCTACAAGGATATTTTGTATGGCGCATGTAGCCAATATTCTATAATAACTATAAATGGAGTATAACCTTTAAAAATTGCAAATCACTATGTTTTACACCAGAAACATATAATATTGTACATCAATTTTACCTCAAAAAAGCCTGAGGAGGAGGTAAAGAGTTTTATCAGAAAACTTGGGAGCCCCAAGGCCTGGGTAATGGAACAGAAGAAGCTCTGATTTGGAACTCACTTTTAAGCTCCTACAGGCAATGCCCAGACCAGCTGGCTTGCCAGCCTAGGTGTGTTCTCCCAGGCTCCAAAGCTTCCTGCTTCTCCTCCATCTCTCAAGACCTGGCTTGGGGCCCTTGGCTGGAGGGTAACCCCATCTGGGGATGTGCTAAGTAAAAAAACAAAAAGAAAGAAAGAAAATGAGAATCACATTTCTAGAACAAGAAGTATGAAAAGGTCAGAAAGCAATATCATTGTCTCATGGATCCTGAACTACAGTCCTCATTCCCGGTCCCACTTTATAGCTAAACATCTTCAAAGGTACATATGCCATCTTTAATCCTTCCTCTCCCAGCCACCCTCTTCCCACTGATGTCTCCCATTTTTATAATTAAATTCAAATAATTCTTCCTAAGGTAGCCTCCATCTTCATTTCACCGAAGTCAATGAAAACTTTTGGATCTTCATCTGCATAAATTGTACAGTAAAATATGACCACACCTTCCTTTTTAAGTCTCTCTTCTTTTAGACAAATCTTCCTTAAAGAAGAATTCAAAATAGTGTATTTTGAATATACCTCTTCCTTCAGGAGGTAGAACTTTGTCTGTTCGCTGTTGAGTCTGAGCTGAACTTAGGACTCACTTCCAAAGCGGGAAGTATGACAGTGGAGAAATCTGGCAAACACCGTCTTAACTAAGTGATCAAAATGCCACATCATTATTGACTCAGTAATGAGCCATGTGGATTCACATACCACCGTATATGATATAATTAGAAGAGATATCACTTCTATGGTGCTCTTTGCAACCCCAGTCTTACTATGCAATAAAACATCAAGCAAACCTAAATAGAAAATACCCCAATCAGGACTCCTCAAAGCTGTAAAAATCATGAGCAATAAGGAAATTCTGAGAAAACATTACAGACTAGAGGAGAATAAGGAAACAGAACAACTAAATACAATATGGTACCTTGTATCGGGTCCTGGAACAGGAAGAGGACATTAATGGAAAATTGATGAAATCTGAAAAGGATCCTGGGTATTTTTAACAATAGTGTTGATTTCTTAGTCTTGATCAATGTAACTGCTGCTGCTGCTACTAAGTTGCGCCAGTTGTATCCAGCAGCCCACCAGGTTCCTCTGCCCCTGGGATTCTCCAGACAAGAATACTGGAGTGGGTTTCCATTTCCTTCTCGGATCAATGTACCAGAGAGATGTAAAATGTTACCATAGAGATGTAAAATGTTAATATGAGGGGAAACTGTAACTGGGTAGAGAGTTGATGGGGATTCTCTGTACTATATTAGCTAAATTTCTGTACTATATTACCTAAAAATACTCCAAAATAAAAACTCTAGTTACTCAGTCGTGTCAAACTCTTTGCGACCCCATGGACTGTAGCCGGCCAAGCTCCTCTGCCCATGGGATTCTCCAGGCAAGAATACTGGAGTGGGTAGCCATTCCCTTTTCCAGATCTTCCCAACTCAGAGACTGAACATGAGTCTCCTATATCGCAGGCAGATTCTTTACTATCTGAGCCCTAATAAATGGTGCATTCCTTGGTTTCATGACACTTCATACTTTTCCTCCAGATTATCTGGTTTTTCTTTCTTGGACTTCCCCCCTCTGCTACCTCGCTCCCATTGCCCCTTGCTCCTAACCACCCATCATTAGGTTTCAATTCCTCTATTCCATTGCTAAATGATTTTTTTTCATAGACCTTTCAGATACTGCAGATGATTGGAATGTCAAATCAGACTCACTGGTTTATCCAGTGTCAAGCTTCACTTATTATTTCAAGGATAGGCATGGGCATAAAGCCAAGGGACAGCAGGGAGACCTCAAGGTCACTGTTGTGCTTCGCAGCAGCACATTTCTTTATCTCTAAAGTGACAGACTTCCAGATTAATCAACTTTCAAAACCTTTGTATAGGCTTCTCAAATACTTAGGAAAATATTCGAACTCTTAAAATGATTTGTAAGAAGCTGAACAATCTTCTTTATACTTGCTTTCTAATGTTAATTCATTCCACTCTCCACCTTATTTCTTATGCTCCAAGTGCAATGGTCTCATTAAATTCTCTTAAGCATCTCAAGATCTTTCTGGCCTCAGAGCCCTTTATATGCTATTAGCTTTGTCTAGAAGTCACCACTTGATTATTTGCCAGAACAGCTCCTTCCTATGAAATGTCATTTCATCCAAGAGATTCCTTGGTGTAAATAGTCTGAAGAACGCCCTTCATTTTTCTCATAAAACTCCCTGCATTTTTCATAGTAATCACCAGAATGTGTCATAATTAATTCCTGTGTTCAACAAATATTTGTTGAAACAGTTATGGCTCAGGTATTTAATAAGGTATTTTGAAACAAAGTGATAAACAAGACAGATTAAGTTCCAAACTTCATGGATTTCACATTCAAATAGGGGAGAGAGATAGAAGACTATTTTGCAAATAAATACTTAATATAATGTTGGCAGTGATAACTACAATGAACTAAAATGGGCAAGAGAACAGAGTATCATGAGGATTGGCTCTAGGGGAAATGTTTATTTAAATAGGATAGTCAGATAACTCCTCTCTGAGATGATAGCACTGGGTTGAAAAAATAATAGAAGTGAGAGAACAACCAATAAAATGATTTGATTGAGAAAACTTTCAAGCAAAGAGAATGGTAAGTACAAAATTGTTAACTGACGAAAAAACTTGGCATATTTGAGAAAAGGCAAGGAGCCTAGAATAGCTAGAGCAAAATGAGCAAGGTAAAGACTATTTTTAAAAGCGAGTCCGAGGACTTCCCTGGCAGGCCAGTAGTTAAGACTCTACAGTTCCACTGCCAGGGGCACGGATTCGACTCCTGGTCAGGGGACTAAGATCGCAGATGTTGCACAGGGTGGCCAAAATTAAATAAAAAATAAAAAGGCGTCAGAGACAGAAACTTAGTCAAAGGGTGCCTTCTGGAGCAGGTAAATAATTAACATATTATTATAAGATGGAAGGCCCTGAGAGTATATGAAGAAGACAGTGAGTTGATGAAATATATGTTGTAAGAGGACCAGCGAAGCAAGAAATGAGTTAAGAGATTATTGACTAAATGAGATTAAGTTAAATTACATTAGATTATAGGTGTATATTATGCCTCCATGTGTGTCTACCATGTATATTGTACAATTTCAAGGTAAGTTTATTTAAATCATAACAGAAACCAAGAGAACTATTCCCAACTCAGGTTATTATTACCCTATGCCAAAGCCAAACAAAGACATGACAAGAACAGAAATCTGCAGTCTACTATCCTTCATGAATATAGGTGTAACATATAAGATTATTCACCATGAGAAAATGAGGTTATCCCAGGAATAAAAGGTTGTTTCAACATTTAAAAGTCACTTAATGTGACATACCATATTAAGAAAATAAATGCATCATACGATCATCACAAAAGATGCCCCAAATACACTTGACAAAATTCAGCAACCTTTAATGAAAATAATTTTCAGAAAACCAACAATAAGAAGGTAACTTCCTCACTTTAAAGAGGAACACCTTACAAAATCCTCTAACTTTATACTGAGTAACGAATGCTTTCCCATTATATCATTTTTTAGGTGAAAACATCACTATAGTGCTTTTCAATCTGAGCTCTACTGTCAAGAATAGAGCAAGGATATCAGCTTGCCCCACTCTGTCCACGTTTTAAGTTTACAGCTAATGTAATAAAGGGAAGAAATGAAAGGCATGTGGATTAGAAAGGTAGAAACGGACTTTCTTTGCACATTAAAATAGTCTTTTTTGTAAAGATCCACAGGAATATATTAAAAAGAATTAATAAGGGAGTTTAGCAAGGTCACATGACAACGAGAACATCTTACATGGAGAAGAACAGAATAAGAATTGCACAGATTTCTCATCAGAATCCATGTAAGAACTGAGTCCTCCAGACTCTCAGGCACTTTTAACACAGTTCCTTTCAAAGCTGCTAACTTACAGCTTCACAGGAATATTTAGAAGTGCTTTGCACTGTCTCTCTCAGTAACAGAGATGTGCTTTCCCTCTGCTCTCAAACAAGTGGAAACAACACCAGAAAGCTCTGTTCTATTCTGGATTTGCCCTTATACCAAATTAATCATCAGCACTGCCTTGTGATCTCCTCACATCCCAACCTTTTGTTCTATTTCTACCGCTCTAAAAAGAGAAACTGTCACCACACTCCTGTTTTCCCTATTACCAATTTCTCAGCTCTGTAAATCACCTGGCACAGTGCTATCAGGTAGCTTTCACAAAATAATATTCAATAATATAATTTCCCCCATCTCTAAACATCAGCTTTCCTGTGTTATGCAAAAAAGCTACTCTCCTTAGACTTCTATATAGTTCCCCCAATGTAGGGCTTCCCTGATGGTTCAGTTGGTAAAGAATCTGCCTGCAACGCAGAAGACTCTGGTTTGATTCCTGGATCAGGAAGATCCACTGGAGGAGGGATAGGTTACCCACTCCAGTGTTCTGGCCTGGAGATTTCCACGGACTGTATAGGCCATGAGGTCACAAAGAGTCTTACATGACTGAGTGACTTTCACTTTCCCCAAGATTTTCAACAGCCTATCGTTCTGATAAACATGCCTTTTGATGCATATTTAAATTTCTGTTCTTCCAACCAAGTGTTACGAACTCTTCTTCTTTCTGATCAAGTGACATATATTTTTCAAAGCATCTCAGATATCACTTACACCATCTATATTTTACCCAGATAATCTCAAGGCACAGAACTCCCAATTACAATATATATTCTTTGTTCCAATTACTTGGCACCAAACTATATCACCTGGTAATGCTCATATATATGTATCTTTCCCTCAATACTATAAGTCTCAGAAAAAAAAAAAAACATGATGTGCCCTTTTCTCTGCACTCCCTAAGCATCTAGGTCAATATTTATTCACTCTACAAATATTTACATTACCACCTAGGTAACTGATCCTGTGTTTTAAGCTTTGGAAATACAGCAATAACCAAGAGAGACATCATGTCTCAATACATGCTTACTGACAGTATCGATCACTGCAACACTCAAGCTGCTCTCATTCTGACATCATCTATGGGAACAAATAATAATTATAGGTATGGTGTCTCCAAGAACGAAAAACAGTCTATTCACAGTAATTATAGATTATCACTAGATAACAATGTGTTGCTTTGCACTAAAAAAAGAATCAGCACTTCCCTGGTGATCCAGTGGTTAAGAATCTGCCTGCCAATGCAGGAGACATGAGTTCCATCCCTGGTCCAGGAACATTCTACATGCCACAGGGCAGCTAGGCACCTGCGCCATAACTACTAAAACTCATGGACCTAGAGTCTGTGCTCTGCAACAAAAGATCAGCATTAAGAAGTTCATGCATCCCAATGAAGAGTAGTTGCCATTTCCTGGAACTAGAGAAAGCTGTAAGGAAGATCCAGTGCTGCCAAAAATAAATCAATAAATAAAATACTTTTAAAAAGAACCAAAGTTTTAAGCAATTTTATTTATTAAAAGATGAGCAGCTATTTTGTGGCTACAAGTATTTGAAATGTTAAATTAGTAATTAAAGCAAGATACAAATGAAAACAGCTTCCTGGGTGATACTAGTGTTAAAAAGCCTGTCTGCCAATGCAGGAGATATAAGATACATGGGTTCAGTCCCTGGGTTGGGAAGATTCCTGGAGGAGGGCATGGCAGCCCACTCCAATATTCTCATCTGGAGAATCCCATGGACAGAGCAGCCTGGCAGGCTGCAGTCCATAAGGATGCACAGAATCAGACACGACTGAAGAGACAGCACACATACACACAAATGAAAACGTGACTATAGTAGTGAAAAACAGAGATCCACTGGATGGATTTCATGAACATTCGGAAGGGCAACTGTCAGGAGTTACCTGTGACTGAACATAGCCATAAGAGTAAACCCGTCTAGGAAAACTTTTAAATTCCAAGATCCTTTTAGTTAGTGGTACTTGAGCTAAAACAGTGGTAAAGGAGAAAGATAACAGTATCTGTGTATTGGCCACTTGGAATTTTTACATCGCCAAGGGAAAAAGGTTCTCAGCATTAGGACATGTGGCAGTCATAGCTACAGTTGTTCCTACAGGAGTCTAAGGGTTCCGAATGGGACATGTCAAGCTTCTTTGTATGGGGTACAGAGAGCTACTGTGTGATGGATCTTAACCTTCTAGTCAAAGCTGTGGTTTTTTCCAGTAGTCATGTATAGATGTGAGTTGGACTATAAAGAAAGCTGAGGGCTGAAGAATTGATGCTTTTGAACTGTGTCTTTGGAAAAGACTCTTGAGAGTCCCTTGGACAGCAAGGAGATCCAATCAGTCCATCTTAAAGGAAATCAGACATGACTATTCATTGGAAGAACTGATACTGAAGCTGAAACTCCAATACTTTGGCCACCTGATGTGAAGAACTGACTCATTGGAAAAGACCCTGATGCTGGGGAAGATTGAAGGTGGGAGAAGAAGGGGACAACAGAGGATAAGATGGTTGGATGGCATCACCGACTCAATGGACATGAGTTTGGGTAAACTCCAGGAGTTGGTGATGGACAGGGATGCCTGGTATGCTGCAGTTCATGGGCTTCAAAGAGTCAGACACAACTGAACAACTGAACTGAACTGAAGATAAGGAGTTAATTCATTTCTCTAAATCTTGAAAACAACTAAGCATAGAAGTAAATCATTTATTACTCATCTGCCCTCAATGAGGACAGGCATGTCTTCAACCAGTGCCTGCTGAACTTGAAGCCTGCAGCCTTGGATCAGGACTTCTGGGCATTTTTCCATGACTTGAATTTCCGGACCACAAAATTGTTGTGGAAGGGGAAAAGAGGAGTGAGACCACGACGTGTTTGTGAGCAAACCATCAAAATGCCAATTTTATCTGAGTGCATTGTTGTCAGTACCCTGGTATTGGGCAGCAAACTCAAGTATCTATGGACTTGTCGAATCGGCCCTTTAGATTCTGTTAATTCAGGAGATCCTGTTTGGAAAGGAGCGCCTCCTTTCCCAGTCACCTTCTAGACATTATGAATCCTCATATATCCGTCCTCCTCCTCCTGTTCTGTTTAGCTGTGTGAGCAGACATTTATTTTTCCTCATCAAGTGATGGTAATGATGGCAAATGTGTAGGGGTTTCACAGTGCGTCCCTGCCAGGAGTCCAGGGAGTTGAGCGAATAGTTCAATTGGCCCGTGACTGCGCTGAGGTCATAAAGCCTGGCGACGTCGCCCCCACGTGGCTGGTTCGGTATTTTACAACCGCAGCAGGAGGGGCGAGGCAGCCAGCTGGTGACTGGCCGCCGCTCTGCATCAGAAGATCTCGGCTCTCCAACCAGGGTAAGAATTAGAGTGGACTTGAAAGCTGGAAACGCCCAGGGCTGGGAGGTGGATGAGTTCGAAGGGGTGAGGGGTCTTTTCATCCTCCGCGCCTCTTCTCAGGTTGGTACATGAGCACCTAGCGCAGAGGAACCTGACGGGCTATGGTCCATGGCGTCACAAGGAGCTGGACACGACTGCAGCGACTTACATAGCACACACCTAGGCACCAAAGACTCGACATCCTCTCCAGGGTGTCCTGTTGAAATTCTTTACCTATCGGAAAAGTAAATCATTCAATGTATGTGAAACACTCTGAGAAGTAACAGAAGGCTGAAGTCATTTCTTTTTTTCCTTTTTTTTTTTTAACAGTATTATTGGATCTTTTTTTTTCTTTACATTACCGTGTTGGTTTTGCCATACATTGACATGAATCTGCCACGGGTATACATATGTTCCCCTTCCAGAAACCCCCTCCCACCTCCCTCCCGATTCCCTCTCTCTGGGTTATCCCTGTGCACCAGCCCTGAGCATCAAATCTGGGCTGGCAATTGATTTCACATATGATAAATAACATGTTTCAATTCTAACTCTGGCTTTTCATGAGAGCAAACTAAGAGCTTTGGTTTTTTATTTATGTCTCCAATGAACAGTTATTAGAAACGGTTTATTATAAACAATTAGAATTATGGCTGTGGACTCTTCTGGATTTTATGTAATCTGCTGGCTTCCAGGAAAAGATATAAAGAAATATAGGTAGGACTCTCCCCCCAGATCCACTCAATGCATGCCCAACTATATATAGAAATTACTTTCTAAAGAGTGTATGGGCTGGATGTATAAATAAGGAGTTTGAGAGTCTTCAAAATGTATTTTATATGTTATATTTATATTTTGAAGTCTTCAAAATATCACAGCATACTGTGATATTCCAAGAAAACTAGTCAACCAACAGTTAACTGAGCTTTTTTAAGAAGGTTGTGAAAGAA
Organism: Antilocapra americana; assembly: GCA_007570785.1. NCBI lineage: Eukaryota > Metazoa > Chordata > Mammalia > Artiodactyla > Antilocapridae > Antilocapra > Antilocapra americana. The sequence goes on from ML661332.1 coordinate 3,173,006, forward strand.
ATACCAGGACATCAAAACACAATCTGATCTCAGAAGGAGATTATGGTCTTACTGGTAAGATCCAGTAAATGCAGTAAATTATTAGAGAAAATATCAACTAAATAATTGAGTCAAGTTTTTTTTTTTAATTTTTTTATTTATTATTTTTTTAATTGTTTTTGCCATACATTGTCATGATATCACCATGGGT
>ML661332.1:3173595-3509907 GCA_007570785.1 Antilocapra americana
TCCCATATCATCCCACCCTTACCCTCATCCACAAAGTCCACGAGTCTATTCTATACATCTGCGTTCCTTTTGCTGTCTCGTATGTTGGGTTCTCGTTACCGTCTTTCTAAATTCCATATATATGCGTTAATATACTATATTGTTGTTTTTGCTTCTGGCTTACTTCACTCTGGATAATGGGCTCCAGTTTCGTCCATCTGAGTAGAATTGCTTCAAATGAATTTTTTTTTAATGCTGAGTAATATTCCATTGTGTATATGTACCACAGCTTTCTTATCCATTCGTCAGTTGATGGGCATCTAGGTTGCTTCCATGTCCTGGCTATTGTAAACAAGGCAGCGATGAACATTGGTCAAGTTTTAAGTTTGTGACAGAAATTGTTGATACTACCTATCTCTTCTTCCAGCTTCCCTGGTGGTTCAGAGGATAAAGAATCTGCCTACAATGTGGGAGACTCAGTTTTGATCCCTGGGTCGGGAGGATCCCCTGAAGAAGGGACTAGCTACCCACTCAATATTCTTTCTTGGAGAATTCCATGGACAAAGGAGCCTGGCGGGCTCTAGTCCATGGGGTAACAAAGAATCAGATGCAGCTGAGCAGCTAACACTTTCACACACACACATCTCTTCTTTGTGTCTTTGTTTTAAATGTTCTCTTTTCCCTTGTTCTAGGATTATGAAACCATACACCATGCTCTTCCCGAAGACATTGTAGAAGAAGCATGGCACCCTGGTCTTAAAACACTTATACGAAAGGGCACAGTGCTTTTCCATTTGTAAGTATCCAAGGAAAATAATGGGATTCCTGAATGTGGGTTTAAAGCAATAAAATGGCAACTTTTCTTTAAATATACTCTCACAAAAAGTGTCATTGTTTTCACCGATGCAACAAAAACGATTATAGGCTGGGTGAGTGAGGGAGTGAGGAGAAGAAGGAGGCAAAGACGAGTATGTGGCATCTTTTGTCTACTGAATTATGGAATTATGGGTTACCTAATGCAAACCTATAATATGATTAAGCTGTACAAAATCATCAGGCTCATGTGTATGTCTTTCAATGAGTGATGAGGATACAACACCCCAGATATTAGATCATTTTCTTATTTTCCTACAGTTAGCCCAGAAAGTCTCCAGTGGCGCTGGGCCTTGAATGTAAGAATATGTGATTATTATAATGATTTTTTCCTCTGACACCTGGAAGTAAATGCAGGTTTTAGAAACACTTCTAAAACCAGCAATTTAAACAGCGTGCATTTACTGAGAGTATGATCTCAGCAGACTACCACTCATTGCAAAGGATAATAATAAAAAATATTAATCATTTCCATTTATTGAGTATTCTATACCAGGCATTGTATTAGGTGTTTTGTATATATTATGTCATTCAGTGTTCAAAACAAACTTATGATATGATAATACACAGTTTATAGAAAAGAAAAGTTAAGCTCAGAAAAGATTTCCCAGAACTGATGCTTTCCAAAGACTATCCAATAAGCTATAGAAAGTTGGTAACTGGGAAGTAAAAGTCATGGAAAGCTGAGCCATGGATGTTCAGCTGTAAGGTAAGATCCCGTTACTGCCATAGTCATTAATCAGTCTTCAGTGCTTATTATAGAAATAGTCAGCCAAAAGGCAGCATCTAGATTTTAGTATGCATAAGAAGAGTGAGAATATGCTTTACTTGTGTGCACGCTCAGTTGCTCAGTCATATCTGATTCTTTGTGACCCTATAGACTGTAGCTTGTCAGGCTGCTCTGTCCATGGGATTCTCCAAGCAAGAATACTGGAATGGGTTGCCATTTCTTCCTTCATGGGATCTTCCCTACCCAGGCATTGAACCTGTGTCTTCTGCATTTCCTGCATTGAGAGGCAGATTCTTTACCACTGAGCCACCTGGGAAGCCCTGTTCTTTACTTACTCGTGTTAAAAGCTAAATGGAAACTAAATAATATCAAAAACAACATCAGATAACTGGAAATGAAATTGGAAGCCATTAGTGTAAAAAAATTCTGCTTTGAAAGTGTATTGATTTAGATTTACTTGCAAACCAAAATGTTCTAAAACAGAAGTAGATGTAATATATATTGTGCTCTAATTTCCTCCACACCCTTTTTCTTCCTACAGACAAAGCAGACTCTTCATCCTGCTCTGAAAACCAACAGTAAGGCATAACTCATTTATTTAAATGTAAACATTTTGTCAATCACTTTTATTTTGCCAGTGGTAAAATTATATGTTTAATAAATGTATCCATGATTTTCAAGCTCAATGGATAAATGTTTGTTGAGCGAATGATCTTGGGTCAATTCTATTCTTACTATGTCAAGTTGAAACAAATGAATTTTTCACATCTGATTCTAAAATACATAATATAATATAAGTTTCCATTTTTTGGAAACTTTTTTCCAAAAGTTTCCAACTTTTGGATATATGTTTCTATTTTTTACTTTGAAACAATTATACTAAAACTATATTTAATATAAAAATGTAAACTATGATAATTTGCATATTTTATATACCTTCCATGTTAGTGATTTTTATTATGAACATACACATTTATATATTAGCATAGGGATTGTTAAAATAAAGTATCTCCATTAGACTGCAAAATGATTGATTTTTCCCAGTTGAAACTATATTTGCCTTTCAATGTGCATTGACTTGGACATCATAATTGGATGAAGGTTAATTTGTAACATTCAATTCAGTTCAGTTACTCAGTCATGTCTGACTCTCTGTGACCCCATGAACCGCAGCACGCAAGGCCTCCCTGTCCATCACCAACTCCCAGAGTCCACCCAAACCCATGCCCATTGAGTCGGTGATGCCATCCAGCCATCTCATCCTCTGTTGTCCCCTTCTCCTGCCTTCAATCTTTCCTATCATCAGGGTCTTTTCAAATGAGTCAGCTCTTCACATCAGGTGGCCAAAGTATTGGAGTTTCAGCTTCAAAATCAGTCTTACCAATAAACACCCACAACTGATCTCCTTTAGGATGGACTGATTGGATCTCCTTACAGTCCAAGGGACTCTCAAGAGCCTTCTCCAACACCACAGTTCAAAGGCATCAATTCTTCGGCACTCAGCTTTCTTTATAGTCCAACTCTCACATACATACATGACTACTGGAAAAACCATAGCCTTGACTAGACAGACATTTGTTGACAAAGTAATGTCTCTGCTTTTTAATATGTTGTCTAGCTTGGTCATAACTTTCCTCCCAAAGAGTAAGCGTTACTTTAGAACTTTTCATGAGCATGGGTCAATTAACTCTTCTAAGTCTCAATCCCTTCATTGGTAAAATACTGCCATACTCACCAAGGTATGAGAGTGAAATTTGACGTTGCATTTTACCATAAACTATCCATAAATATTCATTCCCTTCCCTTTGAAGATCATACTATTGAGATGAAAGGCAATACATGGAATAAGTATCGACTGTCTACTCTTTACAAATTAATAAGATCTAAGAAGTACTGGCTTCCCTGGTAGCTCAGCTGGTAAAGAGTCCACCTGCAATGCAGGAGACCCCAGTTCAATTCCTGAGTCAGGAAGATCCCCTGGAGAAGGAATAGGCTACCCATTCCAGTATTCAGGCCTGGAGAACTCCATGGACTTTATAGTCCATGGGGTTGCAAAGACTCGGACATGACTGAATGAATTTCCTGCAGATAAATAATTTAGAATTTTCTTTCCTTCCAAGAATTTGGGAGTACCAACTTCATAGGAAGAGAGCTAATCAAGGTATCATTCCTTAATTTACAAAGTGAGCAGTTTATATGACTAATAGTGGAGAGGGAGTATGAGTTCTTCCTAAACTTAGTTCTTGTTGCTTCATCTAAAGGACCAAGGATTTTTTGACACATTGAGGAAGGACAACTTGGGCAACCCAATGCTGAGTGTGATTTTAAAAGTTAATAAAGATATTAAACCACTTTTCTACCTAATCATGGATTCAGCAGATGTGAACAGCTTGGACTTTCAATACATTTGTTCTATTTGCATTTTTTCTATACTGGGAAATTTGAAAATATAGAACAAGTATAAGGGGAAAAAATAAACATCACTTCTAATGCCTCTGTTGGAGAAATAACTGCTAATAAAGTATTTGTACATTTATTTTTGTGTGGCCACAACCTTGAAATCTTGATTAAAGTTGTTTGTAAATAAAAGGACAAACATCTAGTTTTCAGAGAGAAGAGGAAACTAAGAGATGGTATACAATGAAAATAAGCTTTCCCCAAAATTAAGCTGAATGATCAATTGTTGCTATTCTTCTGTTGCTCAGTTGTGTCTGACTCCTTGCAATTGCAAGGGCTGTAGCACACCAGGCTTTTCTGTCCTTCACCATCTCCTGACACTTGCTCACGTCCATTGAGTCAGTTATACCATCCAACCATCTCATCCTCTGTCATCCCCTTCTCCTCCTGCCTTCAGTAATCAGTGCTGGATCATAATTATCTGTGAAGAAATCTGGTTTTTTTCCATATTTTCTTTCTAATGAGTTCAAAAGCAATAGAGCTGGGCAGAAAAAAGATAGTATGTCCCTTGCGTTTACAGATATAATTCAAGGACAACTATCAAGTTCTTCAGCTTATTGTTTCTATCAGAGACGGGTGGTTCCACTATGATTCTTGTGAGACCGTATGGTAATTCTCTCTTGTTACATTACTTATGAATTTGGGAATCACAGCTCAGCTGAAATAACCAATATTATTACACTCATTCTTCCATCTTAGTCAGTGGTCCCTGTACTACGTTTTGATGAAGATCTGTGTTCTCTTTGACTTACTTCCTAGCAATGGCTTTATTCCCAGTGGTGCTGTTTCTGACCGCGGTGCTGCTTCCATCTTTCCCCACCGAAGGAAAGGTAAGGTTAAAATCAAAAATCTTGCCAGAGCTCTTTGGAATGGCAAAAAGTGGAAAGTGGAGAGTGGGAAAGTGAGTGGTACATCACAGAGTACCTACTCATAGCTCAAAGGCTTAATTATCTAGATGAAAGTTTAAGGATGCTATCAATCACACAAGGCTATTATGAAGACTTAAAATGTGACTTTTCCATAACAAGACAAAATACGGACCAAATTTCAAAGATTTAGTATTTTAAAAAAAAGAAAAATATTTCAGTATTTTTATGTTTTTATCTTTTTTTAAAATTTTCTTTACATTATCATGTTGGTTTATTTTTATAAATAAAATGATTAAATGATATAGAAAATTAATGTAGTAGGTCTTTAGGGTTGTTGTAAAGAAATTAACACAACTTTGGTGGCTTTGCACATAGAAATTTATTCGCTCACAGTTCTGAAGGCCAGAAGTGTGAAATCCAGGTATCAGCAGGGCCATGCTCCCTCTGGAGGATCAAAGAAGAAGTCTGTTTGGTGTCTCCTAGCTTCTGGTGGTTGTCTCCTAGCTTCTGGTGGTTTCTACCAGTCTTTGGTGTCCTTGGCTTGTGGCTGAATCACTGCAATCTCTGACTCCATCTTCACATCACCTTCTCCTCTCTGTGTCTCTTATAAAGACACATGTCATTGGATTCATTTTTCATTCAGTATTGGTCCCTGTCCTTAGGAACATAATAAGCAGACAGGAGAAATGGACACATGATGAGATGATGGTGATAAAATGTAGTCAGACCCATGATCACAGTATTTGCAGAGCTTTGAGAGGAGTCAGTGCCAAAGACTGTTCAAACTAAGACACAATTGCACTCATCTCAGTTCAGTTCAGTTGCTCAGTCGTGTCCATCTCTTTGCGATCCAATGAACCACAGCACACCAGACCTACCTGTCCAACATCAACTCCTGGAGCCTACCCAAACTCATGTCCATTGGTTAGTAATGCTACCCAGCCATCTCATCCTCTGTCATCCCCTTCTCCTCCTGCCCTCAATGTTTCCCAGGATCAGGGTCTTTTCAAATGAGTAAGTTCTTTGCATCAGGTGGCCAAAGTATTGGAGTTGCAGCTTCAACATCAGTTCTTCCAACGAACACCCAAGGACTGATCTTTAGGATGTACTGGTTGGATCTCCTTGCAGTCCATGGGACTCTCAAAAGTCTTCTCCAGCACGACAGTTCAAAAGTATCAATTCTTCGGTGCTCAGCTTTCTTTAGAGTCCAGCTCTCACATCCATACATGACCACTGGAAAAACCATAGCCTTGACTAGACAGATCTTTGTTGGCAAAGTAATGTCTCTGCTTTTTAATATGCTGTCTAGGTTAATCATAAATTTCATCTCACACACTAGCAAAGTAATGCACAAAATTCTCCAAGCCAGTCTTTAACAGTACATGAACCAAGAACTTCCAGATGTTCAAGCTGGATTTAGAAAAGGCAGAGGAACCAGAGAAAACTGAACAGAAAATCAGAACAAATTGCCAACATCTGTTGGACCATCGAAAAAAGCAAGCGAGTTTCAGAAAAACATCTACTTCTTCTTTGTTGACTCATCAAAGCCTTAGACTGTGTGGATCACAATAAACTGTGGAACATTCTTCAAGATATGGAAATACCAGACCACCTTACCTGCCTCCTGAGAAATCTGTATACAGGTCAAGAAGCAACAGTTAGAATCAGACATGGAACAACAGACTGGTTCCAAATAGGAAAAGGAGTATGTCAAGGATGTGTATTGTCACCCTGCTTATTTAGCTTATATGCAGAGTGCATCATGCAAAATGCTGGGCTGGATGAAACACAAGCTAGAATCAAGATTGCCAGGAAAGATATCAATAACCTCAGATATGCAGACGACACCACCCTTACAGCAGAAAGTGAAGAAGTACTAAAGAGCCTCTTGATGAAAGTGAAAAAGAAGAGTGAAAAGTTGGCTTAAAGCTCAACATTCAAAAAACTAAGTTTATCGCATCTGGTCCCATCACTTCATAGCGAATAGGTGGTAAACAATGGAAACAGTGGCAGACTTTTTTTGTGGGGGGGCGAGGAGGTGGTTCCAAACTCACTGCAGATGATGACTGCAACCTTGAAATTAAAAGACGCTTGCTCCTTGGAAGAAAAGCTATGACAAACCTAGACAGCATACTAAAAAGTAGAGACATTACTTTGCCAACAAAGGTCTGCCTAGTCAAAACTATGGTTTTCCCAGTAGTCATGTATGGATGTGAGAGTTGGACTGTAAAGAAAGCTGAGGGCCAAAGAATTGATGCTTTTGAACTGTGGTGTTGGAGAAGACTCTTGAGAGTTCCTTGGACTGCAAGGAGATCCAACCAGTCAATCCTAAAGGAAATCAGTCCTGAATATTCATTGGAAGGACTGATGCCAAAGCTGAAGTTCCAATACTTTGGCCACCTGATGGGAAGAACTGACTCATTGGAAAAGACCCTGATGCTGGGAAAGACTGAAAGCAGAAGGGGACGACAGAGAATGAGATGGTTGAACTGCATCAACAACTCAATGAACATGAGTTTGAGTAAACTCCAGGAGTTGGTGATGTACAGGGAGGCCTGGTGTGCTGCAGTCCACGGGGTCTCAAAGAGTCGGACACGACTGAGTGACTGAACTGAACTGATGGGAGTCAATACTAGAGGAGCAGAGGATAACTTACCCAAGGTGTCAAGGGAAAAATCAACAAAGGACCCCATCTGTTCAGGCTTACACTTCAAAATTTTACTCATGTAATATCAGGGTTTTTTGTAAAATTTAGGCTATCCAATTGCTAGACCTTGTGGGAAAAACTCACACACCCTACTCCATCACCAGGTTTAAGGCTCAACCTTCCCCCAGCACACACACACAATGATACACCAAGAATATCTGCACCTGGTTTAATACCTTATCAATTATATTTCTGTTACTAAAAGGGACAAAGCCAGGAATGGTACACCGGATGGCTTTCCTTCCCCCAAATGGCCTTGGAGATTTTTATTAATGGGGTCTTTTGAATGATTCCATAAAATCTACCTATAACAGAATCATTTTACTAGAATATTGAATGCACTTTGAATGAACCTAAGCATTCTTGATCTAAAGACATTGCCTTTCTAAGAACTGATACCATGTCAGGTCAAACTTACCCTTAAAGTCCAGGGTGATTCTTGAGTCCCACTCTTATTTCCCTGCTGCATCATGTGGATGAATCTGTCTTAATGTTCTTGTCATATGCCTTTGTAGGCAAATTATAAAATATTATAAAGCATTATCACTCATATATTGAGAAAAATCACATTGAGAGTTCCCCTGAAACTTGAAATTGGCATTTGTGGCCTCAAAAGAGTTCTTAATTTGTCATGCCATGAATTACATCCCCATTCTCAAAGCTTCAAACTACCTCTTTCCTATTTGTTGTTGCTTTGGCTCAGTTCATTGACAATGCTTACCAATTCACAGTGTCCTAAATGAAACATTTTGTAGAGTAATCCCTGGTTCCTTACATTAACTTAGTGCCTCTTAAATGCAATTTAAAAAATGTTTTAAAAAATAACCTTACTTTTATTTCCCTTTAGGATCCATCCTTTACTGCTCTGATAACCACTCAAACTCAAGTCCAAAGAGAAATTGTAAATAAACACAATGAACTAAGGAAATCAGTCTCTCCACCTGCCAGCAACATGCTAAAGATGGTAAGAAGCAGGAATATAAAGAAAGTAGTGTGAACCAGACTTGGTAAGAGTAGGCAACTGGTAACTGGCCTGTCTTAAAAATTTTGTGACTTACAAATTTCTGTCTCTATTTTTTAATTTTGTTTAGCTGTGTCATGGGCAGGGCAGAAATGAATTTCCCTTTATAATGGTTAAATAGCTTGTCAAAGTTATAAGGCAATAAAATTGGGAAGGCAGACCTAAAAGCCAAATCTTCAGACATCAGAAGTGAACTCATTACATATTTTGTTCACTATCTTCCTCACTTGAAAATAAAGAAATCTCCTATCTTTCAGGATCAATGCCTTTTAGGATGAATATTATAACAGCCCATTTTCCAGGAAATAGTCCATAAAAACTATCATCTCCCATATGGACACAGTGGGCTGCAAATGGAATTGGCAATAACCTGGGTTTGCTTATTATCACTGAAATGTAGTTACACTCCCTCACATGTTAATTAGTACTAAGAGTAGCACCATTACTAAAAGATCTTAGGTGTGGCTTCTAGGCGATCATAGTCAGATAATATTGTATTATCTTAGGTGTTTCTCTCCTTAAATATATCACCTAGGGACTTGTCTTTGCATGGTAACTGGCACTGGGGCAGATAAAGACACACATATGCAAATAAAAAGATATTTTAATACCAATGACAATTAGATAATAATATAACTTAGATGATAATATAACTTTTTGGCCAACCTAGCACATCTACAGAAGTTTTAAAGAACTGCAAAATCAGCCTACCAACCTGATTTTAAAGCGTGTACTTCACTGGATTTGAATCTTTGTGTATTTTGTTTTTCTTGGGACATTTAGGAATGGAGCAGAGAAGTGACAGCAAATGCCCAGAAGTGGGCAAACAAGTGCACTTTAGAACACAGCAATCCAGATGAACGAAAAACCAGTACGTAAATCAATAAATGTTTGCTGAATAAATGAGCAAATAAAATACTGGACAAATAAAATAGGATAGACCACTCTGGGGCATTGTACTAAGAAGACTTTGGGAATAAATATATGGCTGTATTTTTAAAATAAAGTGTCTGCATATAGAGAGATACACACTAGTACTAGATATGTACTAGTATACAAAAAAGTACTATATTGTGTTTGTTGATTGCTTTCGTTATGCAGATTTATTTCTTAAGCAACATCTCATTTGTTCCTCTTGACCAGCTCATGGTAAAGAGGTCATGCATAATCATTTTTCCAATTTTCAAGACTAAAAAATAAGGATGTGAAGGAATGTATTATGCAAAAACATAACAGGAAGAGTGTCATACACTGGAAAATCAACCAAGCTTCCTAATTTCTCACTCTTTGCCTTTTTTGTGTAGCTGTTTGGTGTTTTGAAATCCATTTATTTTGCATTCACAAAATGTATTAAAATATGTTGAATTGTTCCTAAATTTTACACTAAAAATATATAAGCTTTTTAAAATCAGGGTCTTTATTTTGGGTGAGTGGATTCATTTTTTAAATTTCTGATAACAAACTGTCAAATATTTCATATAGACTATGTGCCTATAATGTGTAAAATAATAGACTCAAAAAAAGTATAAGACCTATCAAGGATCGTAAAAACCATGGAAGAAAAAGAACTTGCATGCATAAACGTTACATAAAATATTTGACATTATCAAACATGATATGTACATAGACAAGCCCAGTTTAAAAACAGTGAATAGCTTACCTGTTATTTCAGCAGATTTACTATTGTTTATATTGTTGGATGCAAGCATTATGATGAAATTACAAGAAGTGACTGCATTCAGTAGAACGTTAGAACAAATGGCCTTAAAGACCCAGGTCTACTGTTGGATTCTTAGTTTCTGTCTTTCCCTATTAAAGGAGACATTCACAAACATTTCATACTGTCTTTAAGCAGCACACACAAATTGTATTTCAAGTCACCAAAATGCAAATATTAAATGAGGGCTAAAAAAGGTAAAGGAAAATTTTCTGGACTACAAGGCACTTATGTCTTTTTCAAATTCCTTTTTTGTGGTAAGAACACATTTTTTCAATTTTTAAAAAAAGATATTATGATAGTAAAGACTCAACATGAGATCTACCCTCTTAAGAAATGTTTAAGTGTATAATATAATATTTTAAACTACAGATGGCTTGCTGTCCATCAGATATCTAGAACTTATTCATCAAGCTTCCCTGAAAGTTTATGCCCATTGTTTAGTAACTCCCCAGTCTCCTTTTCCCCAAACCCAGCAACCACTATGCCTCTTTTAGAGTCTATGAATTTAACCACCATGCCACTTTTAGGTTCTGTGAGATACTTCACAATGATGCAATCAGGCGCTAGTTGTCTTTCTGTGACTAGGTGGTTTCATTGAGCATAATGTTCTCAGGGCTCATCCATGTTGTTGCATGTTGCAGAATTTCCTTTAAGGATGAATGATATTCCATTGAATGTATATACCACATTTTGTTTATCCATTCATCAGTTGGTGAACCCTTAGGTTGTTTCCACATCTTGGCTGTCGTGAATAGTGCTGCAATGAACATAATAGTGCAAATATCGCCTCAAGATCCTGATTTCGGTTCTTGTGGATAAATACTCAGACTCAGGACTGCTGGATCATTTGATAGTTCTACTTTTAATTTTTTGAGGAAGCTTCCTACTGTTTCTCACAGCAGCTGTACCATTTTGCATTCTCACCAACAGAATATACAAGGATTCCAAATTTTTATAACCTCTTGACAGGGGTAAAGTTATATATTTCACTGTGGTTTTGATCTGCATTTTCCTGATGATTACTGACTTTTGCGTGCCTTTGCATATACCTGTTGGCCATTTGTATGTTATCTTTGGGAAAATGCCTCTTAAAGTCCATTGTGGTAAGAAAAGATTTTCAGTCATTTCCTCGGGAAGCTCCCAGAAAAATAATGAATTTCTGGACATTCCATCCAATTCTTTCTCTCCCCGGGGAGAGGCTAGCCACTAGGGCATTTTGTTTGCTCACTCTGTGCTGAACCAGGAAGGGAAGTTATCGCAACTGCCAGCCCAAATCTCTGTCTCTCTTCTTACTAGCCCCAGACAGTGATGTTATGCTAGGTCTTGTTAGCATTCCAAAACAGGCAAGTCAGCAGGCAGTTCTTCAGGCAGCCTCTGGAAAATGTGTGGCATCAGATAACCACACCAACTTCTTCCCTCCCCAGGGAGAAGCAGGCAGTTGAGGTCTTTTTCGGCTTACTCTGTGCTGAGCTGTAGAAAAGGATTATGATATCTCTCAATCCAAACTGCCAACTCTGTTCTCCCCCAGGGAGCAAGATAGTGCTCCAGGAATGGCAGGGAAGGTGCCAATTCTTTGGGTAACCCAAGAGAAATTGGAGCACTGTACACATTGATCAACTCTATCTCCCAGGGTATAGCTCAAAGCTAAGACTTTTCATGTGTTTGCTCTGGCACTGACGCAGGATGAATTATGGGATCTATCAGCCCAGTCACCATCTCCCTTTTTACCCCACTGCCAGAGCTCCAACACTAGCAAGACAGAAGCCAGCCTTGTGGGGAGTCTCCTTGGAAAATTTGGGTCGTGGGACACATGAACCAATTCCTTCCCTCCCCTGGGAGAAGCTGGAAGTGAGGGAGTCTCTTCTGATTGTATGGCACTGTGCTGAGGGTATGGACTCTTGGAAGAGGGTTTTCCCATCTCCCTACAGATTTCAGGGAGTCTGGTTGTATATCCTTCAGAGTGTGAAGCCTTGAAATTTGTTTCTGGATTTCTCATGAGGGCAATCAGTTCGTGAATTGTTGCTGAGTCAGTGTGTCTGTTGTGGGTAGGAGAGGCCAAAGCTTCCTGTCCCAACATTCTGCCCATGTCACTTTCTGCAAAGTCCTTCCTGCCTAACTCCCTGAGGAGGGTTTGGCTTTGAGACATTATGATTTATTGATTAAGGAAAGATCAACAAGTTTTGAAAGTTGTCTTTCTCCTGATGTCCGTTGCCTCTTGACTAGAGGTCTTAAAGGCTACGTGTTGGGGGCTTCCCTGGTGGTTAACACTCTGAGCTTCCACTGTAGGGGGCTTGGGTTCAACCCCTGTTTGGAGAACTAAATTCCCACATGCCCTGTGCCACAGCCAAAAAAAAAAGACTGCCTATAAACGTTTTTCTCCAAATTTTTACACAAATCATAATCATAAATATTCATTCTAGCTCTTATATGTGAAAAATCACTACTGAGGGTGAGTAAGAGGAAAGAAATAATAGAAGTTGTTTGCTGCCTTACTCAAGCTTACCATACAAAGCTGAAAGCACATACATTATACATATAAAGGATTTAGCATGAAAAAAAATGCATCTTTGACAATCCAGAAGGAGAAGGATTGGTTTCATTTTAATTTTTATTGAAATAAAGTTGATTTACATTGCTGTGTTAGTCTCAGATGTACAGTAAGGTGATTCAATCATACATAAATATATGTATTCTTTTGTTACATTATCTTCCATTATAAGTTATTACAAGATATTGAGTATCGTTCCCTGTGCTATACAGTAGGTCATTGTTAGAATAGTCTTTTCGACCTATTCAAAGGTTGCACGTTGTGACCAGTCGCAGTGGGCTAGGTAGATCTGTCTTCTCTCTACCTTTGTAACTGATTAGGAATGGAAGTCCTTTTTAAATGTATTACAGTTAGAAAACAGAGGCAGAGTTTGAAGGATAACATTCTTGTGTTCATATAGTTGACTTCTCTTGCCATTTGTTGTTGTCTTCATGATGATCTGTTCCTCCTTAGGTACAAAATGTGGTGAGAATCTGTACATGTCAAGTGACCCTACTGCCTGGTCAGATGCAATCCAAAGCTGGTTTGAAGAGCGCCACGATTTTGTCTATGGCACAGGACCAAAGAGTGCCAGTGCAATTGTTGGACATTATACTCAGGTAAGCAGAACAAATGAAAAACTTCGGCCACAAATGCTCTAACAGAGTTTGAGTTTAGGAGAAGAGCTTGAGTATCATAGAATCCTGGCATCTGGCTGGTATTTCATTTCAAACCATTTTTACAATGGTCTGCAAAATTCCTAGCAGGGAAGTACATTCTGTACTTTTCCAGCATTAGAAATTGAGAAGGTAGTGAATGTACATGAAATTTAATATTTGTAAAGTCTGTAACTTTGTTTCAGTAGTTTAAATATTTCCATAAGGCATATGGCTAAGAATGAGTCACTGGTTTACATTTGCTGTTATTTGCATTTTAATATTTACCCCTCTTCTTTAAAGTACTCTCATGTATTCCCTTATGGATTTGTAGCTTGTCTGGTATTCATCTTTCCGTGTTGGATGTGGAATTGCCTACTGTCCCAATCAAGAGAATCTAAAATACTACTATGTTTGTCAATACTGTCCTGCGTAAGTATACACTTTTAACTTTATACCAATAATTCATTGGCAATTTAATATTTTAAAATACTCTTATATTTAACCAATCAAAATAAGAGGCCTCTTTCAATAAAGGGAAGGGATAAGTTTTTGGAAATGCTTTTTAAAATGAGATACATTCAACTTACCAGAGAAGAGATTGAGTTCTCAGTTCCTGTAACACTTTCCTCAGTTATGAGTTGATGTCTTTTCTCTCAATTACCTTTCTCTAGAGCTCAAGGTTATTCCCTGAGCACATGTTACATACATTACTCTAGATGTGGTGTCATTAATTCTTGCTAACTTCACATCTTAGGAAGGTGGAAGCTTGTTGACTAAACAAGAGGTAGTAGTGGAATAGAAAATAAAGGATAGTAAATTGTGATTTCAGCCCTTTCTGCTAAAATGTTCTAAGTCCTACCTATCTTGGAAACCATTCACATTTTTATCATTAGAAATGATTCATTCTTTGGGGTCTCAAAGATTTTTCAAGAGATCTTTAATACATTTCAGAGTCCCAAAAAAGGTAACAGCTTAAGCTTTTGTTTCTCAGAAGTTTTCACAAAAAACTCCATAATGAACAATCCTTAATGTTTTTATTTATATCAGGAAACATGCTTTTCAGTAAGCAAAATGTTTGAAGTTGTCCAGAACAAAGCCTACAAATACATTGAAGACCTAACCTTAAGATATCTGTTAGTCTTGATTTCTTTTAAAACTTGGAGGTCTTTACTACTACAGGCAGGGGTTCCCCAAAACCAAGCCTCCTACAGGATTTACTTGATACTATAGGTGGCTCTGTTGGTAAAGAATCTGCCTGCAATGCAGAAGACCATCTGCAATGCGGGATACCTGGGTTCAATCCCTGGGTGGAGAAGATCCCCTGGAGAAGGAAATGGCAACCCACTCCAGTATTATTGCCTGGAAAATCTCATGGACAGAGGAGTCTGAGGGGCTACAGTCCATAGGGGTCACAAGAGTCAGACACGACTTAGTGACTAAACCACCATAGATGACCATGGACGTGAACCTCCTGTTTGAGGAATATGGCCTCCAAAGTCATTTTCCTGCAAACACCTATTGGAGTTTAGTATTAATAGAAAGAATTGGCAGGTCATTTGGCGAAGGACAATTTAGGCCTAAGAAGATGCTGAAATGACCTCCCCCCATGGAAACAATGAATCTACACCTACATACAGAGCAGGTCCTCCTGAAGATAGAAATGGGAGGAAAGATGGAGAATGTATCCAAACTCACTGCCTGGCTGTGAGAGACGAGGCATTTGGAGCCAGGCATCTGAAGTGAGAGTTGGCGTGAATAATGAGGAAAAGCAGGTGTGAGAGAGCCTCTGGAATGCCTTTGCATCTGTGTCATAATTTTTTCAAGGGCCACCACCACGCATACTGCCGTGTTCTGTGCAGGAAGATGGAGATACATTGCCTCAGGCCCTTGACTCCCTTGAAACTGTTGAGATCTGGATTCCCGTGTATTTTCCAATGAATTACATAAACAGTCAATAGGATGATGATCATCAGTGAATTATAAGTTAGTCACTGTAATTGATTATACCCAGGATATTGGTGCTTGTCAAAACTTTTAAAACTAATGTTTTTTTTATGTAAATATAAAAATCTCTCACATATCACCTCTGGAAACTCACAAGCCTTCCTTATCTCTTCCAGGCCCACAGACATGCACACCATAAACCACTTAATACCAGAACATCATCTAGAAATTAAAAATATGTGTATTTAATGTGATATATATATGGGAGCTTTGTTGTCCCTAGTTCATAGTAGAGAAATTATGGTATGTATCCTCTTTTAAATATAAAATTATATTGTAACATTGAGTATTCTTTTTCATTCTGTAACCCCTACCACCAGGACCTTCCTCTAGTCTCTGTAAGGGATATATTTACTACTAGTCAGCTCGTTGAGGTGGGTAGTCTTACCAGTTTGACTGAGGCTTCCCTGGTGGCTCAGACAGTGAAGAATCTGCCTGCAATGTGGGAGACCTGGGTTCAATCCCTGGGTTGGGAAGATTTCCTGGAGAAGGGAAAGGCTACCCACTCTAGTGTTCTTGCCTGGGAAATCCCATGAGCAGAGGAGCCTGGTGAGCGACCGTCCACACAGTCACAAAGAGTCAGGCACAGCTTAGCTACTAAACAACAACTGGGAGATGAGAAGCGTGTTGCCACAAAAATTTACTCTGAAAGCTTTAAGCTAATTATGCCAACCTAGTTGCTCAGCCTGAAGAATTGTAGTCAAGGAGCTGGGTCAATGTGTGTGAAGTGTCTCCTTAATTTGGATGTCATCTAAATTATCTACATGTTGGGAATTGTAATTTTTCAGTTTGGTTAACATAACGAAAAACATTCAATAACATACATTGAGTGATTGATGTTGCTCTTGGCAACCAAACAGCAAAGTGAAAACTAACACTGTGTATTTTAAATTGCAGTGGTAATAACGTGAGTAAAAAGAATACCCCTTACCAACAAGGAACACCTTGTGGCAGTTGCCCTGGGAACTGTGACAATGGATTATGCAGTAAGTTTGAAATGATTAACTTGTATTATAGTCAGAAATTTATATTTAAGGACTTCTCTGGTGGTCTAGTGGTTAAGACTCCACGCTTCCAATGCAAGAGACATGGGTTTGATCCCTGGTTAAGGAACTAAGATCCCACATGCCACACAGAGTGGTCCAAAAAAAATTTTTTAATTAAAAAAAAGAATTGGTATTTCATTTTCTTTTTATGGATTAAGAAATCTCCAAACAAATTTAAATAATGTCTTTATGCAAAAGACAAAACGATTACTCAACAGAGTGTAAGTAAATATTTTACACATTTCAATAACCTTTGTAGAATACAGACATACCTCACTACAAGAAAGAGATAACTACAGAAAGCCACACACATTTGGGGGTTTCTCAGTGCACATAAAAACTATTTTACACTATACTGTAGTCTATTAAGTGTGAAATAGTATTATGTCTAAAATCAATGAACTTAAGTTAACATAAATAGTACTTTCAGAAAAATGACTCTACTAGATTAGCTTGATGCAGGGTCACCACAAACCCTCAATTTGTAAAACACAAAACAATATCTGCAAAGCATAATAAAGTGAAATGCAATAAAATGAGATATTCCTACATTACCACATGTAAGTTGAAATGACACATCTAGCATCATTTGTTTTTGTGACCATGGAGAGCTCATTAATAGCTATACATCCATGCTTCTGATAAATAGTTTATCAACATTAATACCATTATACCAAAGATTGTATTTTGAAAGAGCAAAATGTATAAATTTAAGGATGTGAGACCACATTATGGCTCAGTCTACAGAAACAAGCTAAATATTTCTTTTTGTGCAAATGAGTCCCTCCTGATGATTTAGCATTTTTTTTTCTTTAGTATGAGGGAAGTTTGGCTCAGATGGTAAAGCGTCTTCTTGCAATGTGGGAAACCCGGGTTCGATCCTTGGGTTGGGAAGATCCCCTGGAGAAGGAAATGGCAACCCACTCCAGTACTCTTGCCTGGAAAATTCCAGGGACTGAGGAGCCTGGTAGGATACAGTCCATGGGGTTGCAAAGAGTCGGACACGATCAAGCAACTTCACTTTCACTTTCCTTTAGTATAATTGGAAGCATGGTGATTAACATAATAAATGATCATGGTCCTATAATTTAATCATGATTGTATGCACATTTTTAATGACAAAATCCAACCTGTACTTGATATTGGTTCATAGAGTCCATGAACATATTGTTGAAAGGGAAGGAATGGAATAAATGCTATAAAGGTCATTTCTAAAGTTGTCATGCTCTGAAACAAAAATAGCTGTTGGCTTTTTATAGTTGGGATACTTTTATTAAAATTATTACGAATAGTAGAGTTGACATATTCTCCGAGATTTTTACCTGCAAATGAATTCATCTTTAGTCCACATTCTTTCTTACTGAATTATAGAGCTAGAATTCAGAATATTGATGATGTCAGAACTATAAAGCAACTAGAGGAAAAATACCAACTTAAAAAGTGTGGAATATCTCTACCTCTACTGAATGCTATATTTGCTAAGGAGCTTGGAATTTATCCTATTAGCAATAAGCACACAATTCAAAGGTTTTCAACAAGAGTGACAAGGTCAGAATAATGTTTTATAAACAGCTTTCTAGCAATCATGTGTAGAAACTATTGGATGGAATTCAGTTAGAAAACTGTTGAAAAACATGAATTAAAAAGAAATTGAGGGAGTTGTGTGGTAGCCCAGTGGCTAACACTCCAACCTCCCAATGCAGGGGGCCTGGGTTCAATCCCTAGTCAGGGAATTAGATCCCACATGCCACAACTAAGACTCAGTGAAGCCAAATAAAGGAATTGAATGTCTTGGCTGCATTCACTGGCAAAGTGAAGGAGGAACAATGGACAGGGCTGAGACAAGATGTAGAGTAGCCAGTATTCGTTACCAGACTACCTTACCAGTAGCTGCTGGTCTCAAGTGGTCTTTGAACACCGTGGCTAGTAAGATTAAGGAACTAAATTTTTAATTTCGCCTAATTTAGAATAATTTAAATAGCTCTGTGTGGCTGGTATGTCCCACATTAGAGTCCCACAGGTATTTTCATTTCACACTCTTTGCTAAGGGAACAAAGTAGGACAATTCATTTTAGAAACATATCCCCAAGTTCAAAAGAAAAAGCGCTGGGTTGATCAGTGCACTCAGCTCAGGCACCTCGTATGTCCCTCAAGAAGTGAAAGGCCCTTCATGGTGTAAGTGACCGACTTGTTTATCCAGTCTTACTGCCGAATGCGTACACTCTGAATGTGTGGATTGCTTTGCTGCTACTGAGGAAAACGATAATGATGTTAACTCGTCTGTTTTGTTACAGCCAATACTTGCGAGTATGAGGATCTCCTCAGTAACTGTGATTCCTTAAAAAAAACAGCTGGCTGTGGACACGAGTTGCTCAAGGAAAAGTGCAAGGCTACTTGCCTGTGTGAAGGCAAAATTTACTGAAATGCCCAATTTGCACTGTGTAGGACTAAACGGAGAAAAGCTAATAGTTGACATATACCAGGAGGGAGACTGTAGACATGTTAGATATACATTTGATTCCAAACAGTAATGAACCTTTTTTCCTCCTAGATATTTACAGAGATCTCTTTCATACAGCAATTTACAAAAGTAACATAGTCTAGGATGACAAATTTGGACTGATACAAACTTGTCATGTTACCTTTAATTAATTGAATCAAGTTGAATACTTTAAAAGCTGTACAACCACAGGACTTAGTCTGGATTAAAATAGTTACAAGTTTCCTGAAACAACATGCCAAAAAAAGAAGACTGTAACATTGTCACTCCTTAGAATCAATTCAAAAATTGACATCTACCTTTGTTTTCCAACCTCTTCTTTAAACAAAAGCAAACAACTTTAAGAATAAAGAACTTATCTAAGCAAACATATGGATGTGATTTAAATAAATAAAATATAAAATCATATTTTATAATATTTATACATAACCCTAATTAGACTCAGCCCAGATAAATGATAAGATAAAGCAAACTTTCTGAAAGCAGCTGCCTATAAAATTAAATTTTAACAATAATAATAACGAATCAGTTATATTCTCATTTGCTTTTTGTTTTTTGACTTTTTGATCTCCTCCTAACTGGCTTGGTAGGACTTCTCTGGTGGCTCAGATGGTAAAGCATCCACTTACAATGTGGGAGATCTGGGTTCGATCCCTGGGTCAGGAAGAACTTCTGAAGAAGGAAATGGCAACCCACTCCAGTACTCTTGCCTGGAAAATTCCATGGACGGAGGAGCATGGTAGGCTACAGTCCATGGGGTTGCAAAGAGTAGGACACGACTGAGCACCTTCACTTTCACTTTCACTTAACTGGTTTAGTATCCTATTTTTTGTGTAAAAAAAAAAAGTCAATACAAAAATACATACGTATTTGTTGGACAAAACATTTGTTCAGGTTTTTCTGTACCATGTAATGAACTTTTGGGCCAATCCAATACCTTCACATTTATGGAAAATGTACATGCAACATACGAAAAGTATACCAGAAACTAATGAGATTGGTTACATGGAGTAAGTGGGCAAGAAGGGGGTAGTCGGGATGGGGAGTGTCAAAAGGGTAGGGATAAATGTGTGGGAGGAGTGATTTCTTCATTATTATAGCTTTATTTTGTGATTTTTGTTAATATTTCACACACTCTTTAGCATAAAATATAATCAACAGGATGGAGAAAAAATCCAAAATGTAATAGAAATAAGAATAAACTATACTGATTATAAAATAATCACCAAAAAGTATGAAAAAGAATCAATTCAACTAATGTTTGAAAGCTATATTTGGACTATATTTCTAAATATTTATACAAACAAATGTTTAATTCTAGTGAATAAAATTTTGCCTTAAACACAGACCCGTGGATTAGTAATTCTGACCCTACTATGTACCCTGTGCTGCGCTGTGTTTAGTCGCTCAGTCATGTCCAATTCTCTGCAACCCTCTGGACTATAGCTCACCAGGCTCCTCTGGCCATGGGGATTTTCCAGACAAGAATACTGGAGTGGGTTGCCATGCCCTCCTCCAAGGGATCCTCCCAACCCAGGAATCGAACCCAGGTCTCCTGCATTGCAGGCAGATTTTTTTACCATCTGAGCCACCAGAGAAGCCCAAGGATATTGGAGTGGGTAGCCTATGCCTTCTCCAAGGGGACATCCCAACCCAGGAATCAAACCAGGGTCTCCTACATTGCAAGCAGATTCTTTACCAGCTGAGCTACCAGGGAAGCCCACTATGTACCCTACAAAAACAAATTATTACAAAGAGTGGAAGCCAGGTTTCTCACTGCTAGAGAAAATATTTACACATGTAGAAATAAAGGATCAAGTCCCGTATTGTACTGGAATTGAGATACTGGTGTGAAATTGTAGTTTTTCACATATAGAGATAGAAATGCTAGAGAAATGTCAATGACAGAAGCAGAAGGAATCCCTCCCCTTCTGAAATCTGAATGGTTGATTTCTGAAACTGGAAAAGAATATAATGGTACCCAGAGCCACTAGGGATACAGACCATACTTCGGTATGCTAATTTTGGATGATTAATTCAGTTCATTCGCTCAGTCATGTCCGACTCTTTACAACCCCATAAACTGCAGGCCTCCCTGTCCATCACCAACTCCCAGAGTTTACTCAAACTCATGTCCATTGAGTCAGTGATGCCATCCAACCATCTCATCCTCTGTTGTCCCTTTCTTCTCCTGCCTTCAAGCTTTCCCAGCATCAGGGTCTTTTCCAATGTGTCAGCTTTTCGCATTAGGTGGCCAAAGTATTGGAGTTTCAGCTTTAACATCAGTCCTCCTAATGAACATTCAGGACTGATTTTCTTTAGGATGGAATGGTTGGATCTCCTTGCAGTCCAAGGGACGCTAAAGAGCCTTCTCCAATACCACAGTTCAAAAGCATCAATTCTTCGGAGCTCAGCTTTCTTTATAATCCAACTCTCACATCCATACATGACTACTGGAAAAACCATAGCCTTGACTAGACATACCTTTGTTGGCAAAGTAATGTCTCTACTTTTTAATATGCTATCTAGGTTGGTCATAACTTTTCTTCCAAGAAGGAAATGTCTTTTTAATTCATGGTTACAGTCACCATCTGCAGTGATTTTGGATCCCAAAAAAAGTCTGCCTCTATTTCCACTGTTTCCCCGTCTATTTGCCATGAAATGATTGGACTGAATGCCATGATCTTAGTTTTCTGAATGTTGAGCTTTAAGCCAACTCTCTGACTCTCCTCTTTCACTTTCATCAAGAGGATTTTTAGTTCTTCTTCACTTTCTGCCATAAGGGTAATGTCATCTGCATTTCTAAGGTTATTGATATTTCTCCCAGCAATCTTGATTCCAGCTTGTGCTTTATCCAACCCAGCATTTCTCATGATGTACTCTGCATAGAAGTTAAATAAGCAGGGTGACAGTACAGCCTTGACGTACTCCTTTTCCTGTTTGGAACCAGTCTGTTGTTCCATGTCCAGTTATAACTGTGGCTTCCTGACCTGAGGCAGGTCAGGTATTCTGGTATTCCCATCTCTTTCTGAATTTTCCAAAGTTTATTTTGATCCACACAGTCAAAGGTTTTGGCATAGTCAATAATGCAGAAATACATGTTTTTCTAGAACTCTCTTGCCTTTTCAATGATCCAGAGGATGTTGGCAATTTGGGCTCTGGTTCCTCTTCCTTTTCTAAAACCAACTTGAATGTCTGGAAGTTCACAGTTCACGTATTGCTGAAGCCTGGCTTGGAGAATTTTGAGCATTACTTTAATAGCGTGTGAGATGAGTGCAATCGTGTCATAGTTTGAGCATTCTTTGGCATTGCCCTTCTTAGAGATTGGAATGAAAATTGACCTTTTCCAGTCCTGTGGCCACTGCTGAATTTTCCAAATTTGCTGGCATATTGAGTGCACTTTCACAGCATCATCTTTTAGGATTTGAAATAGCTCAACTGGAATTCCATCACCTCTACTAGCTTTGTTCATAGTGATGCTCCTTAAGGACCACTTGACTTCACATTCCAGGATGTATGGCTCTAGGTGAGTGATCACACCATCGTGATTATCTCAGTCGTGAAGATCTTTTTTGTACAGTTCTTCTGTGTATTCTTGCCACCTCTTCTTAATATCTTCTGCCTCTGTTAGGTCCATACCATTTCTGTCCTTTATTGGATGATAATTATTCTTAAAATGTAACAGCAAAGGAAGAAATGCAGTCTTAATCACTTTTCAGTGAAACACATAGTACCTTTGAATTTAAAAAGTTCCAGGAAAAAATGATTTCAGGCTGGCCACATGAAGTATTCATCCTTCTCTCTGGAACACAAAGCTGGTGGTAATTTATGAGTGGCCATCGGAGGGCTCAGTGGAGTCCAGAAAACAAACTCATCTTTGAGATCTGAAGCTACTGGAAACATGCTCAGTGAGAGTCCCCAGACATTGGAATCCTTAGAGCCACAAATCTGTGAAAGAAGTTGGTGCAGAAGCATAGAGAAAGAGCAGGCACTTTGGAGGAGATGCTAGCATCTGTTAGCACAGGTAAGAAAATCCCTGGGGTACCCAGGATCTTTTGGGTTAAAAGAAGGATCTCTGGCTCTTTCAATAGCAGGAAGAAGGGAACACTCCCTCTCCCCATCACACACTTACATGTACATACACACAAGAAACCAATTAATGGAAGGTTTTTTTTTTAGTTTTCTTTGCTTTATTGTGTTGGTTTTGCCATGAATTGACTGAAAGTTGTTTTAAAACCAAAACCACTAGTACTGGGAAATACAATAAACAAAATGTACCTTGATCTGTATATCAAATATTTAAATGTCACCAGATACTGATTTCTCTTTTCAAATTGAGATGATTTTTTTTCTTTTTTAAGTGAAATAACCCATGGAAGATACTTAGCAGTAAGAGAGACTAATAGTGCTCAAGAAATTCTAATTTACTTCTCTGTGTCTCCTTCATGCTACTGAAGTTAATAATGAGTCTGCATTCCAGGTGATATGCTGATTGGCTTAGAGTCATTTTTGCACTTTATCCTCCTAACAGTCCTTTGTCTCCATTCTTCAGGTAAGTGAACAGAGCCAGGAGAATTTTTTGGTCTGGATATAGACAACCATGCAACATCAGAGCACAGACTCAACCCTTGGGCTTTTATGCAACATGCAATGCTGTTTCCTGATCTAGACTAACACTAATTGACAGTGTAGATTAAAAAACGCACTCAGACTGAGGATTTAATATGAAATAAAACAAATGTTTATACAACGTTCCTAAATTTCTTTTCCCTGTATTCTGAGAGATGTGTTTACCTTTGACAATCGGACATTTAAGATGTAGTTCAATTGTAGTCAGACATAGAATACTTTCATAGAATTGTATAAAATTACATCATGACTCAGTTCTATTGGCTTCCATTTTATTATTTTAAAAACTGGTTCTATAAACCATAATATTACTACAGAAATGTTCTTTGTGAGATTGACATAGATTTGTTCAGACATCAAAGGTTTCTTTACCAAGAAGGATGTATTGCCAAAGAAATCATTAACATGCTTCCTGCTAAAACTGTGCATGAAAGAACACTGTCTGCTCTCTAATTTAACAAAAAGAAAGAAAAAAATAATTGTCATCTCCACCTCTTCTGTAAATATGGACCACTACTACTGTTTCTGTGGGGAGGAAGAAATACGAGCTTGGCCTCCGCGGATGCGGCACGAAGGCTTAGGAGCGCCTCTGCACCCGGGAACTCAGCAGATAAGGAATCCAGCATCGTCCTTTGCATTGCAAGTTCCTGTTCGTGTAGAGCGGGCTTCTCATGGGACTGGCATTTCGTGGTGGAGTGCACGGATGCTGGGGTTCGAGGGCTTCACTAGTTTTAGCTCTCTGCCTCAGTAGTTGCGGCGGCCTGGCTATAGAGCGTTGGCTTAGTAGTAGATCTCTCCTCCCCACGAGAGATCTTCCCCCACCAGGAGTCGAACACTTGTCCTCTGCTTGCAAGTCGTGTTCTCAAGCCCTGAGTCACCAGAAAGACCCACAGCACCTCTCCTGAGGGCTGATGTTCCCTAAAGGTCTGCAGGCCTTGGGAATGAAGATGAAGTGGTCCCCAGCCCCAGCTTTAAAGCTGCAGCTGCAGGAAATGTCCACGAGGCGGCAGCACTCCCTCATTTACCACTAGAATTTCTAGAGCCGGCAGAATCCTGGAGAAAGGCGTGTTCCCCAGTTGCAGATTAGAGGCGGGTGTGCTGGGTAATGGGTCTCATTCCTTCTTCCCCCTTAACCTTCCACCAACCCGCGGCAAATGCCAAGCCATGCCCATAGTGCGATGCAAAGGGTGCTGTTTCTTCCTCCCTAGGAAGGGAACCGCCAAAGAAGAAGGCTGGCACTGGCAACCCCACCATGAGGGATGGGGTGACCAGCTGACGTTCCAGCTCTCTCTCTGCCCACAGTGGACCCACTGTTTTCTGGGTCCACTCTACTTGGTTGAGCTGCCGGAGGACCCGTCTAGATCTGGAGGTCGCAGTCCCCTGCACACCAGACCAGGTGCTGCAGCTCCAAAAGGGGCTCTCCTGCTGGCACCGCCTCCCCCAGCCCCTCAGCTCCACCTCACCCCAACCCTGGGCTCCAATGCTCTTCCGGCTCCAGGGAGGTGACCCCAGCCTGGGTGACCGAGGCCCGAGGGGATTAATACCCTTGGTGTTTCTCCTCTGTTCTTTTTTAATTTCGTTTCTACTTTTTATTAAAGTAGTGTGGATTTAAAATGATGTTCCTGTATCAAGCTAGGGTAATCTGGTCTGGCTACCCAATACATCAATCTCCCCCAGCCAGAGTTTTCCCGCATCGGTATTACAGAGTGTTGAGTAGAAATCGCTGTGCTAGACCGAAGGGCCTTGCTGATTCACTTTTCAGATCTGTTACTGGACATAAATGAGGCCCAGCCTCCTCATTTCTTCTTCCCCTGCCCCATCTTTTCTTTTCAGAAACCAGAGGCTTTTTGTCTGTGTCCTTGAGTCTGTTTTTCATTTTCAAAATGAGTTCACTGAAATCAGTTTTTACATTCTATCTGTAAGCCATATCCTAGGCTCCTTCTCATTCTTTCTCTGTCTGCCTCACTCAGTATGACCATCTCCAGGGTCATTTATGTCACTGGAAAAGGCATTATATTATTCATTTGGATGCCTGAGTAATGCTGCCTTGTGTAGATAAATATATAAAACATCTTCTTTTATCATGCCTTTGATGGTGCCCATTTTGGTTGCTCCCATGTCTTGGTTTTTGGAAGCATCCTGCATGAAGGCTAGGATGCAAGTTTCTCTTCGAATGAGGATTTTTCCATGCATATAGGCCAAGACGTGGCATTGCCAAATCCCGAAGCAAGCCTGTTTGGGGGATTAAGACACTTTCCTACTATCCTCCATCCTAGCTATTACCGTTTAAACTCCCTCATATCCCTAAGGAGAATTCTATTCCCTCCATGCTCTCATGCTGGGTATAATTGCTAGACTTTCGTGTGATGGCAGTTGTGACCTTTTAGGAATGATACCTCATGATAGTTTCGATATGCAGTTCTATACTAAAGAGCCACACGGAGCATCTTCTCCAGTGCTTTGAAACACCAGACCAAAAGCCTTGTGCCTTAACTTGACCTGTGGAAACCAGATCATGGAAGGACAGCACTTTGAAAACATTTTTGCCTTCCCTAGGGCAGCACATGCCTTTCTGTCCGTCTCCCTTTATAGATTTGTTTTTGCCTGGGCTGCATCTTTCTGTCTGTCCCAGGGCTGTCTCTGTGCAAAGCGGGCTTGTCTCACGCTGTCGTTTCTCAGGGGGTGCACGGGCTCTGGGGCTCATGCGCTTCACTAGCTTCAGCTCCCTGGCTCAGAGTGGCAGCTGCCTGGCTGTAGAGCGCGGGCTCAGCAGACGCAGCGCCAGGGCTTAGGAGCTCCCCCGCACCTGGACCAGTAGTGGGACACTTTGTCCTCTGCATAGTGAGCTAGGCTCTTACGTCCTGGGTTACCAGAAAGACCCACAGGACCCTTCTGGAAAGCCGGTGTTCCTTAAAGCTCTGCAGGCCTTGGGAACGAAGGCCAAGGGTCCCCTGGCACCTGCTTTAAAGCTGCAGTTCCAAGAAATGTCCACGAGGCGGCAGCACTCTTCAATTTACCACTAGGATTCCTAGAGCCCGCAGAACCCTCGAGAAGTCCTGTTCCTCAGTAGTAGATTAGAGTCGAATGTGCCAGCTCACAGGTCTCATTGTTTCTTTCCCCTTTGCCTTCTGCCAGTCCTGGATAAATGCCAAGCTGTGCCCCAAATGCGATGTTGAGGGGGCTATTCTTCCTCCTCAGCTGGGAAAACACCGAGGCAGAAGGCTCCTGGTGGCAAGCCCACCACCGAGAGACCTGGTGACCAGCTGCCTTTGCAACACTCTCTCCGCCCATAGAAACCGCCGAGGGACCATGTTTTCTGGGTGCACGCTGTGTGGTTGAGCTGTCAGAGGACTCGCCTAGATCCAGAATCCCAGTCCCATGCACATGAGACCACATGCTCCAGCTTCCACAGGGGGCCTTTGCTGACGCCCCCTCCCCAGTCCCCTCAGCACCCCCACTTTCCAGCCTTAGGCTCCAAGGGTCCTCAGGTTCCAGGGATGCAATACCAGGCAGGGTCATCAAGGTCTGAAGGGAATTCCCTTGGTGTTTCGTCTGTGTTCTTTTTAAATTTAATTTTTGTTTGATTAAAATACAGAAGATTTATGATATTGTGTATGCTTCAAGCTACAGCAATTAGGTCCAGTTACACAGGTCCATAAACCTACTCTTGAGTGCGTTCTTTTCCCACATAAGTATTGCAGAGGGCTGAGGAGACACTCACGTGCAAGAGTAGGTCCTTACTGATTCACTTTTCATGTCTATAACTTGGCATTCGTGAAGGCCCACCTCCTCTTTCTCCCATCTAGGGCCCCATCTTTTCTTTTTGGAATGCAAAAGATTGTCATCTGTGTCCTGGGGTCTCTTTTTGTTTCTTTTTCAAAATGAGTTATTCTTATATTCTACCCATAAGTCATCTCCTAGGATCCTCGTCCTTCTCTGCCTGACTGCTCTCACACAGTATGACCATCTCCAGGTCCATCCGTGATGCTGGAAAAGGCATTATATCATTCATCTGGATGCCTGAGTAACACTGTCTCTGACAGTGCCCATTTTAATTGCTTCCATCTTGATTACTGTAAACGCCCTGCATAAAGGATGGGATGAAAGTGTCTCTTCTAAGGAGGATTTATGTCTGCATATAAGGCCCAGGAGTGGCATTTCCAGATCCTCAATCAACTCTGTTTTGGGGCTTTAACCATTTTGCATTCCCTCAAATCGGGTAGGAGTGTTCTCTTTTGTCCAAGCCCTCATGCCACCTGTATTTCCTAGACTTAGATGATGGTAATTGTGGTCTGTGAGGAGTGCACCTCCTCATAGTTTGGATATGCAGTTCTATAATAATGACTTATGTGTAGCATCTTTTCTCATTTTTCTAAATACAAACAGCAAAACAAAAGCCCTGTGCGTTAACTTGACCTCCAGAGACCGAGTTTTGGAAAGATGACCACTTTGTAAACTTTTTCCATTATCTATCCCAAGAATACCTTACTTTCTGTCTCACTTTCACTTATAGGTTTGTGTTTGCCTGGGCTGTGTCTTTCTTACTTTATTAGGGTTGTCTCTGTTTGTGTAGAGCAGGCTTCTCTTGGCGCTGGTATTTCTTGGGGCGCACTGACGCTAGGATCCGAGGGCTTCGCTAGTGTCCGCTCTCTGGCTCAGTAGTTGCGGCTGCCAGGCTGTAGAGCATTGGCTTCCCACACGTGGCACAAGGGCTTAGGAGCTCCTTCCCATGAGAGTTCTCCCCCCACCAGGAGTCGAACACTTGTCCTCTGCATAGCAAGTTGAGTTCTTAAGCACTGGGTACCATAAAGATCCACAAGATATTTCTTGAGGGCCAGTGATCCTTAACCCTAACCCTAACCCATCCTTAAAGGTGTGCTGCTGTGGGGCTAAGTCGCTGCAGGCCTTGTGAAAGAACGAGAAATGGTCCCAAGCAGCAGCGTTAAAGCGGCAATTGCAGGATGTGTCCACAAGGCGGCAGCACTTTTCCGTTTCCCTTGGCAATTCCTCGGTCCCGCAGAGTCCTGGAGAAAGTCTAGTTGCTCAGTTGGAGATTAGATCCGAATGTGCCAGGTCTCGGTTCTCACGACTTCTTCCTCTTTAGCCTTCTAACACCCCGAGACAAATGCCAAGCCCTGGGGCTGGGACCTCCAGATCTAGACAGGTTCTCCAAAAGTCTCCGGAAGAGACTGACTTTGGGAAGGATGGAGGCATTGAAAACCTTTTCCACTGCCTATCGCAGGGCATCTGTTTCTTTCTCTCTCACTTTAATGTATGGATTTATTTTTGCCCCGGCTGCGACTTCCTTGATGCCGCCGGGCTTTCTCTGTGAGGAGCAAAACTGCTGAGGCTTCTCTGGCTGGGGAGCACAGGCTCCGGGTTTCACTGGCTTCACTAGTTTCAGCTTCCTGGCTTAGAAGTTGCCGCTTGCTGACTGTAGAGCGTGGGCTCAGTAAATGCGGCACAAGGGCTTAGGCTCGGCTCGGGAGAATCTTCCCCGAACCAGAATCCAATCCTTGTCCCCTGCATGGCAGGTCGGATTCTCAACCACTGGACCACCACGGAAGCCCCACCGGACATTTCTTGACGGCAGGGATGCTTTAGAGCCAGGCTGGCCGTGTGCAAGTGGCCCCGAGCATCAGCTTTAAAGTCGCAGTTGCGAGAAATGTCCACAAGGCGGCAGCACTTCTCCATACACAGGGGACCAGGTGCTCCGGGTCCCAGAGGGGCTTCTTTGCAGGCACCTCCTTCCCAGGTCCCTCAGCTCCGCCACACTCCAGCCTGAGGTTCCAAGGCTGTTCAGACTCCAGGCATGTGACACCAGCCCTGGTCACTGAGGCCTGAGGGGAACACTGTTTTTCCTTTCTGTCTATTCTTTGTAAATTGAAGTTTTCCGTTCAGTTCCATTCAGTTATTCAATTGTGTCCTACTCCTTGTGACCCCATGGACTGCAGCACGCCAGGCCTCCCTATCCATCACCAACTCCTGGAGTTTACTCAGACTCATGTCCACTGAGTCGGTGATGCCATCCAACCATTTCATCTTCTGCCATCCCCCTCTCTTCTTACCTTTAATCTTTCCCAATATCAGAGTCTTTTCCAATGAGTCAGTTCTTCGCATCAGGTGGCCAAAGTATTGCAGTTTCAGCTTCAACATCAGTCCTTCCAGTGAATACCCAGGACTGATCTCCTTTAGGATGGAGTGGTTGGATCTCCTTGCAGTCCAAGGGACGCTAAAGAGTCTTCTCCAGCACCACAGTTCAAAAGCATCAATTCTTCGGCGCTCAGCTTTCTTTAGAGTCCAACTCTCACATCCTTACATGACTACTGGAAAAACCATAACCTTGACTAGATGGACTTTAGTTGGCAAAGTAATGTCTCTGCTTTTTAATATGCTGTCTAGGTGGGTCATAACTTTTCTTCCAAGGAGCAAGCATCTTTTAATTTCATGGCTGCAGTCACCATCTGCAATGATTTTGGAGCCCCCAAAAATAAAGTCTGTCACTGTTTCCGTTGCTTCCTCATCTATTTGCCATGGAGTGATGGGACCAGATGCCATGATCTTAGTTTTCTGAAAATTGAGTTTTAAGCCAACTTTTTCACTCTCTTAAAGAAAATTTAAGTTTTATTTGATATTAAAATAGAGTGGATTTACCATGTTTGTTTTGGTGTACAGCAACGTATACCTAGTCTTCTGTGATTCTTTTCCCATGTAGGTATTACAGAGCGCCGAGCAGACTTCCATGTGCTCGACAGTAGGCCGGTGCTGATTCACTTTTCATATGTGCTACTGAGCATATGTTAATTTCAGTTTCCTCATTTCTCCCTACTCCATCGCTTCTTTTGGCAACCATAATTTTGTTTCTTGAGTCCTTGAGTGTCTTTCTGTTTTCAAAATGAGTTCGTTTGCATCAATTTTTAGCTTCTATTTTAAAACCATATTCAAATCTCTTTCTCTTTCTCTGACTTCCTTTACCCATTATGACCATCTCCAGGTCCATTCATGTTGCTGGGAGTGGAATTATTCATTTTTTTAAGTGGTTGACTATATTGCATTATATATGTGTATGTGTATAACTTTCTAATCTGTTCATCTGAAGATGGAGATTATGATTGCTCCCACATCTAGGCTATTGTAAAACGTGCTTCAGTGAAAGTTGTGGTCCAAGTCTCTAATTATGGTTTTTCTCCACTTACAGGCCCAGGAGCGGCATCTCGGTTCCTGCAGTAGGTCTCTTTTTAATTGATTAAGGAACCTCCATACCGTCCTATGGAGTTTCCCTGGTAGCTCAGAGGGTAAGAAATATGTCTGCAATGCAAGAGACCTGGATTGGGAAAATCCCCTGGAGAAAAGAATGGCAAGCCACTCCAGTATTCTTGTCTGGAGAACTCCATGGACAGAGGAGCCTGGTGAGCTACAGCCCTTGGGGTCCCAAAGAGTTGGACACGACTGAGTGACTAACACATCCTATTCTCCATCCTGCCTGCTGTCAATGTACATTCCCCAAAACACTGTAAGAGGGTTCCCTTTCCCCATGCCTTCTCTGGCATTTACTTTTTCCTAGGCTTTTGGATGATGAGCATTCTTACTGGTGAGAGGTGCTACCCTAACTGCAGTTTGATTTGCTGTTGTTTAATCGTGGGTCCATCCTAAAGGAAATCAGTCCTGAATATTCATTGGAAGAATTGATGATGAAGCTGAAACTTCAATACATTGGCCACCTGATGCGAAGAGCTGACTCATTGGAAAAGACCCTGCTGCTGGGAAAAATTGAAGGCAGGAGAAGGGGACGACAGAGGATTAGATGGTTGGATAGCATCACCGACTCAATGGGCATGAGTTTGAGCAAGCTTCAGGAGTTGGTGATGGACAGAGAAGCCTGGTGTGCTGCAGTCCATGGGGTCACAAAGAGTAGGACACGACTGAGCGACTGAACTGAATCATGAGCCATACTGAGCATCTTTTCACATGCTTTAAGAAACAAAAACAGAAAGAAAAACCTTGTAAGTTAAAATGACCTTCTGACACTGGCTGTTTTAGAGGACAGTCTCTTTTCATTCTTTTCTGATTACCTATCAGAGGACATTCTTCAAGGCGGGTGGTCTTTACAGCTGGGCAGGTGCCTTCATGACCTAGGCACCATCTTTTTAATTGTAGTTACAGGAAATGTCCACAGGGCGGCGGCACATCTTCGTTTCCCACGCAGATGCCCAGGTCAGTAAGAGCCCTAGACACAGTCGCGTTCAAGCGTTGTAGATTTTTTTGGAACTTGCCACGTCTCGGATCTCATTGCTTTTTCCCCCTTAGACTTCACTCCCTGCCCAAAGCCCTGCCAAAACCTCGAGGCGTGGGGTGCTGTCCTACTCAGGTGGGAGGACCCTGAGGAAGAAGGTTGCCAGTGGGAACCCAAATACTGGGAGTCCCGGAGGCCAGGCGACTTTCCAAGGTCCCTCATCCTTTCAGGGCACTAGGCATGGCTGAGCTATAGAAGGGGCCCCTGGATCTGGAGGTCAGCGTGCCATGCGCAAGGGACCAGGAACCCCAGGTCCAAGCAGGGCCCGTTTGCTGGCGCCTCCCCCAGGCCCCTCAGCCCCGCCACACTCCAGCCTTAGGCTCCAAAGCTCTCCAGGTTCCAGGGATGTGACGCCAGCCCTAGTCACGAGGCTGAGGGCAATTCCCTTGGCATTTCCTTTCTGTTCTCTTTAAATTTAATTTTTATTTTATTTTGAAACAGTGGGGTTTCAGTGTTGAGTTTGTTTTCAGTGGACAATAACCTGATTCAGTTACACATGTGCATAATTCTATTCTTCAGATTCTTTTCTCAGTTTGGTCGTTACAGAGCATTGAGTAGAGTCTGGTTTGTTATATAGGAAGACTTTGCTTTCTGTCCATCCTATGTATACTGCTTTGCATTTGCTAACTCAAAATTGCCAGTTCCTCCCTCTCCCATGCCCCTTCCCCCTTAGCAACCAGAAGCCTGTTCTCTATTTGAGAAACTTTTTGTAACTGTGGAGGTCATAAAATATTTAGGGTTAGTGAGCTACATAGCATCTCTGTCTCATATTCTTCATTTTTAAAAAATACACTGTGGGCATAGACCTCTTATCAAATGGGAGGCTATAGCCAATAAAAAATCATTCATTTGCAAAGATGGAAAGTCATGTGAAATGTGGTTTGATGAAACCAAAAAGAACATCTTTTCTCTATCTAATGACCTTGTTCCTTTTTACAGTGGAAAAAGGTGTTATCCATCAGCCATATATACATACATATTCATTTCTTCCCTCTTGTTCAAATGGGGAAACGGTCTCACTCCATCCAAGGCCAACCATGGCATCTGTTCTCTGGTTCCCAATTCACTTTGGCCACTTGATAAACTTTTTCTTTTTCATTTTTTTCCTTTGCAAGGAAATCTCAGATTGTTTTGTTTTGCTTCGTTGCCACACCACTGGGCATAGGGGATCTTAAATATTCAACCAGGCATCAAACCCGTGCTCCCAGCATTGGAAGCAAGAGGTCTCACCGCTAGACCACCAGGGAAGTCCCTCCAATTGTTGTATTTATTAATTCCTGCACTTCCGATTTCCCATTTTTCTCCTTAACCAACTCCATTCTTTTTTTTACTACCGATACATCTCTGAAATCCTTGTCACTAAGGTCAGTAATACCTGAAAGACTTAGTAAGAGAGCATCAACATCCATTAGCCAAAGAAAAAGAACAAGAGTCAGATAGACCGCATTCTAACCTGAGCCCTGGAATTTTTCTAAATGCTGTTAGACTTTGGGAGTCATTTATTAATAGTTTCTCATTTTACAATAACAGTAATAAACAAACCTGCCTTGTTGGACAGTTTGAAGAATTGCAATGAGCCTGTGCAAAGAAACTGGCAGCTCTCAGGTACCAGTGGTTGTTGAAAAGGCCACTAAATGCTTACTGGAAACATACATTCGTGCCTGAAGCCCAGTGAGCTGAGGCACCTTCATAAAACACAGTTGGGAAAGGACCACTTTCTGGAAGAAAAAAATAAAAAGGTCGACATACTTTCGGGGAGGCGCGTCAGTTCTCACCTTATCTTCGGAAAGCAGCTTGCTCACACCAGGCCTGGTTTATGCGACTTCCCTTTCATTTTAGCTGTCCCCTCCCTTGTGCCCAACGGCCAAGGCCCTGATCAGGCGGGATCTTCCTGGAACGCAGACGCAAATTTCTCTCCCACCCACCTCCTTCTCTTTTATTCTTTTTGTTTTTTGATTTTGTACAGTGGAATAGAAGCTGCTGCATTTATTAAGAGTGAACTTAGGGAACCATATTTGGGACCTAATCTTTTCTTGGCAAGACTATAGAGGGTGAAAATTTCTCAGCATCGAACTTCTTCTTCTCCACCTTAACCTTGTAGCCAAGGCCAGCCACCCCCAGTGATAAAACATATCCATATCACGCACTCTGATACGACCGGAGAAGAAGCACAGTCCACCTCTGGAGTAGTTAGCCCTAAAATCCATAACCCCATCTAATCACGAGAAAACATCTCGTGGGCTTCCCTGGTAGCTCAGCTGGTAAAGAATCTACTTGCAATGTAGGAGACCCCCGTTTGATTCCTGGGTCGGGAAGATTCCCCTGGAGAAGGGATAGGCTACCCACTCCAGTATTCTTGAGCTTCCTTGGTGGCTCAGATGGTAAAGAATCCACCTGCAATGCGGGAGACCTGGGTTCGATCCCTGGGTTGGGAAGATCCCCTGGAGGAGGGCATGGCAACCCACTCCAGTATTCTGGCCTGGAGAATCCCCATGGACAGGGGAGCATTAGTATTGTACCAGAGTTAACTTCCTGATTTTGACCATTATACTATGATTATGTCAGATGTCAACTTTAGGAGAGATTGAGGGAAAGATAATAAGGAACTCTTTTGTCTTTGCAGTAGAGATAAACCTAAAATTTTTACTCTTAACTTAAAATTATTCAAGATAGAAACTTTTAAAATCTCTTCTGATTCCTAATGTTAATAAACACTTTAATAGTTCTATAATTTAAATAGTATGTTTTTATTTTTCCAGCTTATACTTGGTGTACTTGTACTTATACCAAAGTTTCAAAATTTCCCCCCAAACTGCCCTATGCATTTTCCACTTTGTTAGTTTTTTAATAACCTAGATTTCTCGTCTCTTTTTGATTTATAAAGTACCTGCATATATTCTCTCTTACCTAGTCTTTACAACTTCTTGAAATGGAAAAGAGTCCTCAGCCACATTAAAGATGAGAAAAATTATGACAAAGGCAGTTTGAGACTCACTTTATATGGTATCTGAGTTAGTGACAGAGTTCTTTCAAGAACCTGAATTGGTGCAACACTTTAAAAAAATTATGAGCAAAGGGTCTGAGCAGACATTTAAGATAGGCGAATGGTCAGAGCACATGAAAAGATGTTCAACATCATTAGTTATCAGAGAAAGGCAACTCAAAACCACAAGGACATAGCACCTCATGCCCACTGGAATGAAGAGCTGGGTCAAAAATTCAGACACAACAGCAAGTGTTGATGAGGGCGTGGAGAAACAGAATCCTCATACGCTTCTGGTGGGCACATGAAACAGTGAACCTGCTTGGGCGTGCTCAGTCGTGTCCAGCTCTTCGTGACTCCGTGGACTGTAGCCCTCCAGGCTCCTCTGTCAGTGGAATTTTCCAGGCAAGAATTCTGGAGTGGGTTCCCATGGTGCAGCCACTTTGGAATACAGCCTGGTAGTTCCTCAAATGATTAGTCATAGTTATCATATGACATAGAAACTCCACCCCTCTATATATGCCCCAAAGAAATAAAAACATATTAATATATCTACAACGAAAACTTGTACGTGAATGTTCATAGCAGCATTTCTTATATTAGTCAATCGTTGGTCTGAAAATTCTGAAAGTAGCAAGAAGTGACCCCCTTAAAAAGGGGATGCTTTTATAGAGTGTCTGTCAACTATGTCTCAACTCCTAACACATAGTATCAATCAAATTGAAAGATTCTTTGTACCTGTTCATTAGTCGATGAGATTTTTCCATTTAACAGGCAGGGGTAAATAAATGTTAGTGATTCCCACTCTTTCAGAGTAAACACATTTAAATAAATATATAATTATATTTTAAATATATAATACCTACTGCAAGTTTAAAACAGTCAGAAACAGAATAGAGACGTAGTTTCCATATCTTCTATTTTAAGATTTTTTTTACATGGATCATTTTTAAAGTCTTTATTGAATTTGTTACAATACTGCTTCCTTTTTTATGATCTGGTCTTTAGGCCATGAGCCATGTGGAATTTTAGTTGCTTGACCAGGAATCAAATGTTCACCCTCTGCATTAAAATATCAAGTCTTAACCACTGGACTGCCAGGGTAGTCCCTCCATTTCTTTTGATTTGAAAATTACATAGAGTGTATCTTTTTTCCTCAGTCTACAAAGTTTGAAGTGCATAGCAATTTTTAGGATTCTACAATAAAGCCTTTACGTATCAGGGACAAAGTTTGGGGACAGCTATTAAATAACTGTTGTTGTTGTTCAATTGCTAAGTCATATCCAACTGTTTGTGACCCCATGCACTGTAGCACGCCAGGCTCCTCCTGTAGGTTGCTCAAATATTGAATAGCTATATGCAAACATAATATTCTCTATTATCTAGATGTATCCTCACTGGGACAAAGAGTACTCCATGTAAGAAAGTTGACACCTATCTTAATTTGATAGCACCTTCCAAACTAAAGCTAAATAAAACATAATAAACAGGAGAAAGAGCTAAAATTTTAAATGTCTTCCTTTGATATTTCAGAAGTTTCTTTGACATTTTCGGTACCTTGAGATCGGTGGGAATCCAGTTTATCTTACGTAGAAAACAAAATGATACAGCAGAAGAAAGTTAAATTTAGGAAATTGGACAGACATGTTTGCCAGGCTCTGCTTTCTACCTGCTGTGCGACCTTGAGCAGGCTGCTTAGACTCTCTGAGCCTCGAGTTTATTATCTGTCTACAGTATTCTATTCTACTTGGCAAACTTAGTCTTACTGTCTTTGCTGAGGATAACTTCACACGTACTCTAGCCCTTCTTATGTAAAGCCTATCACATAAGGGGTGTTGAATTAACTTTTTTAAGGAGTGCAGGCTCTCCTAGGAAGATTTTGACTCACACTCCTCCATTTGTCCCTGGGATGTCAAGTTAAGGAGATTTATGGCTATAAATGAAGGTATCTATGAGAATTACCAGGGACAAGAAATGATAAGGAGATTCCTGAGGTAAAATTACATTGAAACAGAGGACTTCCCTGACAGTCCAGTGGTTAAATGATGTGGGTTTAATCCCTGGTCAGGGACCTAAGGGCCCACATGCCTTGTGGCCAAAAAACTGAAACATAAAAACAGAAGCAATATTGTAGCAAATTCAATAGTTCATAAATGGTCCACATTATTTTTAAATCTTAAAAAAAATTCAATAGTTTAAAAATGGTCCACATTAAAAAGAAATCTTTAAAAAAAAATCAACAGATATTTTTATCCACAGTTTCATGAATAGAATTCAGGTGGTACATATAGTTGAATAGGAAAAAAAAAAAGTGCATTTAATTGAAATTCAGTATTTCCCTTAGTAGTTTTATGGTTTTTGTCATCAATAGAATCCCAAATAATTTTCTCCCAAATTGGACTTGTTTCAGATACCTTAAAATACTCATTACTCCTACTTTGAAGTTTAACTAGTTATTAAAAATTACACTAGATCGTGTTATTTTTTTATTATGAAGAAGGATCTCTATCAGACTTTTAGGTTTTATTATATTTTGATCAACAAATTTCAGTGCAACTGGTCACCTTGGTAATTCTATCCATGTTATTTTGTACATTTAAGGAATATTTCAAGGGGGACTTCCCTGGTGGTTCAGTGGTTAGACTCCACTTTCCAAAGCAGAAGGAACAAGTTCAATCCTTGATCAGGGAGTTAAGATTTCACATGCTTTACAGCCAAAAAACCAAAACTTTAAAGAGAGACAATATTGTAATAAATTCAACAAAGACCTTTAAAAACTGGAATGCATTTTTTAAAAGATCACTTTAAAGAGGTAAATTTACAAAAAAAGAAATATTTGGAGAAGAGATTCAGAGACTTCAATGAACTGCTGAAAGTATCCATGGAACCAAGAATGTTAAGAACCCTTGGCTTAAGGCAAGGGCCTACGCTCACACAGCGGCTCTGGGTGTGCCGGTGCTCTGCCGGTGCTCACTGGGCGCCAGTGTTCTGGGAAATAATTCCACAGGCATGAAGGCTGATGAGGAAGCCTGAAGGAGGGTACAGGGCCCCCCAGCTATAGCCCTGAAAGGTGGAAAGAGCCTTTGTGGGAACAGCGAGAACCTTTTCTTCACTAGATATATCTGGTAGCAAAGAAGGTTCCTGTTTTCCCACCACTGGGAAGAGAAGCTGGACTAACCATCTTATTAGACTAAAGAAAGCCTATGTCTTTTTCTGGAAATAAAGCATTCAGTTCAATTCAGTTGCTCAGTCGTATCTGACTCTTTGCAACCCCATGGACTGCAGCACGCCAGGTTCCCATGTCCATCACCAACTCCTGGAGCTTACTCAGACTCATGTCCATCCAGTCAGTGATGCCATCCAACCATCTCATCTTCTGTTGTCCGCTTCTCCTCCTGCTTTCAAGTTTTCCCAGCATCGGGATCTTTTTCAGTGAGTCATTTCTTCCCAGTAGGTGGCCAAAGTTTTGGAGTTTCAGCTTCAATATCAGTCCTTCCAATGAATATTCAGGACTGATTTCCTTTAAGATTGACTGATTTGATATCCTTGCAGTCCAAGGGACTCTCAAGAGTCTTCTCCAACATTGTAGTTCAAACGCATCAATTCTTCAGTACTCAGCTTTTTTTACAGTCCAACTCTAACATCCATACATGACTACTGGAAAAACCATAGCTTTGACTAGATGGACCTTTGTCAGCAAAGTAACATCTCTGCTTTTTAATATGCTGTCTAGGTTGGTCATAGCTTTGCTTCCAACAAACATTCTTTTATTTCATAGTTGCAGTCACCATCTGCAGTGATTTTTGAGCCTGAAAATATTAAGTCTGTCACTATTTCCATTGTTTCCCCATCTATTTGCCATGAAGTGATGGGACCGGATGCCATGATCTTAATTTTCTGAATGTTGAGTTTTAAGCCAACTTCTTCATTCTCCTTATTCACTTTCATCAAGAGCCTCTTTAGTTCTTTTTCACTTTCTGCCATAAGGGTGGTGTCATCTGCATATCTGAGGTTATTGATATTTCTCCCAGCAATCTTGATTCCAGCTTGTGCTTCATTCAGCCTGGCATTTTGCATGATATATTCTGCATATAAGTTAAATAAACAGGGTGACAAAATATAGCCTTGACATACTCCTTTCCTGATTTGAAGCCTGTCTGTTGTTCCATGTCCAGTTCTAACTTTTGCTTCTTGACCTGCCTACATACAGATTTCTCAGGAGGCAGGAAAGGTGGTTTGGTATTCCCATCTCTTTAAGAATTTTCCACAGCTTGTTGTGATCCACAGAGTCAAAGGCTTTGGCATAGTCAATACAGCAGAAGTAGATGTTTTTCTGGAATTCTCTTGCTTTTTCAACAAAGCATTAGTGAAACAATGAAAGGGAGTCACTGGACTTCATACCAGGGTGACAGTTGGGTGCTTGAGTAACTATTGAATTATTTAAAATCAGTGGAGTAAGTTCAACTTGTAAAAACAAAAAATTATATCCACTTGTGGCAGGATTAGAGCTTTCCAGGTGGCAAAAGCAGTAAAGAACTTGTCTGTCAGTGCAGGTAAAGAACTTGTCTGTCAGTGCAGGAGATGCAAGATGCAGGGTTC
The DNA here is from genome assembly GCA_007570785.1 of Antilocapra americana. Lineage (NCBI taxonomy): Eukaryota > Metazoa > Chordata > Mammalia > Artiodactyla > Antilocapridae > Antilocapra > Antilocapra americana. Next base: position 3,213,192 of record ML661332.1, read on the forward strand.
AATCCCTGAGTCAGGAAGACCCCCTGGAGGAGGGGATGGCAACTCGCCCTAGTAACTTTGTCTGGAGAAGTCCATGGACACAGGAGCCTGGTGGCCGACAGTCCATCATGTTAAAAGGGTCAGACTCGACTGAAGAGACTTAGCCTGCAGTGCCCCCATGGTAGAGTTAAATGTGGTGGATAAATAGGCACCTAACTCAGGGTCTAGAATATAGAAAATGCTGGAAATCTTTCAGCATCTTTATCCTCCTATATCCCTCTATTGTAGATCCACAAATGTGGAGAGAAAGAGATCATTGAAGAGCAGAAATGGTCTTGTTTCAACCAGGTTTGTTAACAATAAGTAAGCACCCTCAAATTAAAATTTCTAATTTTCTAATATCAATTGTTATCCCACTTTACAAATATTCAGAAATTGAGATTAAGAAATTGTGTCACTCTCCTGAAGCCACCCTGCAAGTTAAGGATCAGCCTAGGGCAGGATCCTGGCTTACCCATCACGTTCAAACTTGCCTCACCTACTGAAAGTCTGTGAACAGCACTAAAGGAAAATCATCTCTATTTATGCTTCAAACTCCCCTACTCTCCACCCTGTGCTCTTTGCAGTTAAGAACTGTCAGGAGAGGAACTTCCCTGTAGTGACTAAGACTCCATGCTCCCAGTGCTGGGGCCTGGGTTCAATCCCTCGTCGAGCAACTAGATGCCATATGCTGCAACTAAGACCTGGCACAGCCAAAGAAATAATTTAAAAAAAACAAACTGTCAGGAGTTTTCTAAAGACTGTTGAAACCTTCACAGTCACCCCTTGCAGGGTGTGCACACCCAGTATGCCCTGCACCTTTTATGCCATCGTTGGTGCTTCTAAGCTTCTTACTTGGGGCTTGACTTCAGTTTTGTTTGAGCCACAGAGGTTTTGATAAGAAGCCCTTGCTGACCAGAATAATGAAAGCACAAACAGCAGTATTAAGGTTATAGCTGTGTTTCTACAAATCATAATTTAAAAGCAGTTTGTGAAATGAGGTTGTCTCTATCACCCTTCTGCATACCATTCGGACTGCCTTTGGAGCTTTTTGCCCCCTTGAAGTCTGTCTTGAACTTAATGCATCTAAATGAAATTCATCAGTTGTCCACTGTGTGCTGGGCACGGCAGTGACTCTCGATAACAGATGATGGCACAACAAAGATACAGCCCTGGTACTCAAAGTGCAACAAGCCAGCCAGGGAGAAAGCCACTTTTTAAAATGCCATCTAAATAACACACACCACATAAACGCAGCACACACAACCAACTAACTGTGAGAAGTGCTGTGAAAGAAGAGATCACGATTCAATGAGAGAAGATTGTGAGAAGTTCAGTAAAAGTGGGAGTGAAGTAAGAAATATTTTAAGAACTAAGAACGATGTGCATGAGGTATGGGGAAAGAGTGTGTGGAGAGAATGCTCCAGATGCTTAGAGAACAGCTTGCGTGAAAGAAAAGCCAAAGTACTTTCCCCAAATCTCAGATGGCTGAGCTTATTTCAATTTAAACATCCATAATCAGAAGAAGGGCAACAAATCTGAACTTCTCAATATCTAATAAATACTCCAATATTTCTCATTTTTGGAGTAGTTTAAAATCCCATGGATTTCTGATAGTTTAGATCTCCATGCAATGTATAATTTGTTACTTGATGGATTTTTTTAATACAGGACAATCATTTTCTTTTAATGTTTGATTTCGCTTTTTGGGGGGTCCTAGTCCCCAAACCAGGGATTGAACCTGGGGAAACCCAACCAGGGATTCTCTCGGCAGTAGAAGCATGGAGTCCTCACCACTGAACTATCAGGGAATTCTCTGTTACTTGGTGTTTTACAACCTAATATAGAGTTTATCAACATTTGCATTTATTGTCTGTTGGAATTATCTTGAGCACCCTTTGGGCCACTGCAAATCCAGAAATCAAAGTGGGGAACATACCTATGTGTTTCCAAAGTTAAACCTCTGAACCTACTCCTATAGAGTCTCCTTGGAAGGAACAGTGGAAATAGCCATTTTCAAAAATGTAGAAAATAAACTTATGGTTACTAAGGGAGAAAGGTGGGAAGAGGAATAAATTGGGAGATTGGGGATGACATATACACACTACTATTATAAAACAGATGAATAATATGGACCTACTGTATAGCAAGGGGAGCTCTAACCAATACTCTGTAACGATCTATATGGGAAATGAATCTAAAAAAGAATGTATGTATGTGTGTGTGTGTGTGTGTGTGTGTGTGTGTGTGTGTGTGTGTGTGTGTATAAAACAACCATTTTCCTTCTGTTGTTGAGTTAATAGATCGTGTCTGACTCTTTGTGACCCCATGGACTGTAGACCATCAGGCTTCCCTGTCCTTCACTATCTTCTGGAGTCTGTTCAAACTCATGTCCATTGAATCAGTGATGCCATCCAACCACTTCATCCTCTGTCACTTCTCCTCCTGCCCTCAATCTTTCCCAGCATCAGGGTCTTTTCCACTGAGTCAGTTCTTCACATAAGGTGGCCAAAGTATTGAAGCTTCAGCTTTAGCATCAGTCCTTCCAATGAATCCAGAACACCTGACCTGCCTCTTGAGAAATCTGTATGCAGGTCAGGAAGCAACAGTTAGAACTAGACATGGAACAACAGACTGGCTTCGACTAGGAAAAGGAGTACATCAAGGCTGTATATTGTCACCCTGCTTATTTAACTTATATGCAGAGTACATCATGAGAAACGCTGGACTGGATGAAGCACAAGCTAGAATCAGGATTGCTGGGAGAAATATCAATAACCTCAGAAATGCAGATGACACAACCCTTATGGCAGAAAGTGAAAAAGAACTAAAGAGCCTCTTGATGAAAATGAAAGAGGAGAGTGAAAAAATTGGCTTAAAGCTCAACATTCAGAAATCTAAGATCATGGCATCCAGTCCCATCACTCATGACAAACAGATGGGGAAACAGTGGAAACAGAGGCAAACTTTATTTTTTTTTGGGGGGGGGACTCCAAAATCACTGCAGATGGTGACTGCAGCCATGAAATTAAAAGATGTTTACTCTTTGGAAGGAAAGTTATGACCAATCTAGACAGCATATCAAAAAGCAGAGACATTACTTTGCTGACAAAGTTCCGTCTAGTCAAGGCTATGATTTTTCCAGTAGTCTTGTATGGATGTGAGAGTTGGACTATAAAGAAAGCTGAGCACTGAAGAATTGATGCTTTTGCACTGAGTTGTTGGAGAAGACTCTGGAGAGTCCTTTGGACTGCAAGGAGATCCAACAGTCCATCCTAAAGGAAGTCAGTCCTGAATATTCATTGGAAGGACTGATGTTGAAGCTGAAGCTCCAATACTTTGGCCACCTGACATGAAGAGCTGACTCATTGGAAAAGACCTTGATGCTAGGAAAGACTGAGGGCAGGAGAAGAAGGGGACGACAGAAGATGAGATGGCTGGATGGCATCACTGACTCGATAGACATGAGTTTGAGTAAACTCCAGGAGTTGGTGATGGACAAGGAGGCCTGGTGTGCTACAGTCCATGGGGTCACAAAGAGTCAGACATGACTGAGTGATTGAACTGAACTGAACTTCCAATGACTATTCAGGGTTGATTTCCTTTAGGATTCACTGGTTTGATCTCCATGTTCTCCAAGGGACTAAATATATATGCACTTTTATGTATATAAATATATATATAACTTAATCATTTTGGTGTACAGAATTTTTAATTTAAAATGTAATAGAAAGAAAAAAGAGCTTAGAGACTTGTGTGCAAAGGATCATTTTTATCAGCTGGCTACTTTCAATCTACACTGTGTTTTCTTCAAACCAGCATTTATGGCAGTCTGATTACAGAGTGTAATTTTCTCCAGTGGATGGGGCATTTTGACCAGTCTTGCCTCTCTCTTTTTTCTTGCAGTGTCACAGGAGGGCCTTGAGCTTGTAGCCTGATTCCACCAACAGAGCAGCGCCTCTGTCCTTATCAGCCTCCCACAGCCCGTGAAGCCCTCAGTGCGCCTCTGTGCTTTGCCACAAACATGAGGCTCAAGTTCCCTCTCATGGCCATTGGCCTGGAAGTTGTCATGATTGTTTTATTTGCAATTTTTGTTCAGTATGAAACGGGTCTGAACACTTCCCAGAAGCCCAACAGTACCGAGTCACCTGCCATGGACTTGGAGAAATCCCTGCGCTTGTATCCTCGTGAGTGAGCCATCTGCTTCTTATTGTACATCTTTTGGGCTCTCAGAATGTGAGGTCTCTGGATATTGTAACCTCTAGCTCTCTACATTGGAGCCCCATGTAGAATTATGTGACAGTTGTGAGTGCTAAGGGTATGTAAGTTTATGCTGGGAAATTTGGTCTCTGTCGTTCATGTGTTTGGATAGAATCTGTGTGTATTAAACGATCAGAACAAGCAGCTGAGAACTGAATTAATTGACTGATTTTTGACCTTCTTTTTGCTTTACAATATTGTGTTAGTTTATATTGTGAGGTAGAGTGAATCAGTTATATGTATACATATTTCCCCTTTTCTAGATTTCCTTCCCATTTAGGTTTAGTTATATGCTTTACAATATTGTGTTAGTTTATATTGTGAGGTAAAGTGAATCAGTTATATGTATACATATTTTTCCCTTTTCTAGATTTCCTTCCCATTTAGGTAAATGACCTTGCTTTTTCTTTGATTACTAGTTCTGCAAGGTATAAAAATATCCCTCCCCTACTTGAAAAATAAGACTTAAAGTTAACTTCGGAGGAGAAACTAGAAAGAAAATGTAATGGGGAAAGGGAGTCTGGATTTCATGTGAGAGCCGTAAGGTATAAGGGGTATTAAGAAAAAAAAAAAAAAGAAGGGGTATTAAGGATGATACAGGATATAAATGATGTTGTTGTTGTTTAGTCGCTAAGTCATGTCCGACTCTTTGTGACCCCATGGACCGTAAGTCGCCAGGCTCCTCTGTCCATGGGATTTCCCAGGCAAGAATACTGGAGTGGGTTGCCAGTTCCTTCTCCAGGGGATTTTCCCGTCCAAGGGATGGAACCCACGTCTCCTGCATTGGCAGGCAGACTGTTTACGGCTGAGCCACCAGGGAAGCCCTGGAAATGCTGTACTGAGGGTTTTATAATATTCTGAAAGGAAGACTGTTTGTTCCTCTGAGATGAGAACAAAATTGTGAGCACCCAACATAGTTTAAAAGCAGAACCCTTCCCTGGGAATGGCAACTGAAAGAAAGAAAGGATTTAGTTTCAAGTTTGGAAGGACAGGTTATGAATAGTTAACATAACAATAATAAATACCATTTACTGACTGCCTATTAGGAGCCAGGCATACTCCTCACCTTGTTAATCAGGGAGGGAGGTAGTAATAGAATCCTATTATATAGACTGGTTTTTTTTAGTGAGGTACAAATAGTCTATTATTTATTAAATGTTAAATTGTATTAAATTATTCTAATAGCAATATTTATTAACATTCTACAGCCTATCTCTAAGCTTTTCAAAAACAAGGTAACATTTGTTCTCTCATTTCTATATTTTCTGAGGGAACATATATAACGGGGAGTATTCTCGAGTAGAAATTATGACCTAGAGTTGCTGAGTCAAACGCACAATCTCAAGTAAAGGACACAGTTAGGGCTGTAAGCCAGAGGGTCCACATCTAGTTCTCTTTACACTACATAGATATCCAAAAATATTCTGGATGAAAGAATTTTACAATTTGCAAGTTCAAGAACACCAAAACAGAAAAGAATTCTGTTCAACTCTGGGCACTTTTGTGCATTTCATTTCATCATCTATTTTTCTGGCTATAGCTTGAATGTATTGCTAACAGGATTTTCTGTTATATCAGCTATATCATACATGAAAACAAGAGAGGAATAAAAAAATGATGTCAAGGGCAGGATGCTTTTTCATTTTACAAAGGAAACATCAAGTCACAGTTGCCAATAATAATAATAATTAACAATCAATGTACTTTGAAACAGCCAACACATACACACACACACACACCCACAACCTCTTCCACACCATAAGGGCAGTGAGGCCAGGACACAGGCAGGGGGCAGGATGAAGGAGGGAGAATTCAAGCAAAAGAGGCCCCTGGGGGCCCAGAAGAAAGGCAGTGAGCAGAACACAAAGTGACATTTTACATGGAAAACAGTCTTCTTGCATTCAAAATGCAAGCCCAGTCTATATACAATTCAAAGTTCTCTCTTCTAACGTGTCCACAGATACAGAGAACAGACTTGTGGTTGCCGAGGAGGAGGAGGGGTCGGGGAGGGATAGACTGGGAGTCTGGGATTAGCGTGCAAACTATTATATATAGAAAGGATAAACAAAGTCCTAGTCATCTAGCACAGGGAAGTAAATTCAATATCCTGTAATAAACCATAAAGCAAAAGGGAAAAAAGTTCTCTCTTCAGTAAGGTGGCTCTGAAGATGTAAAATTCCACCTAGTACTAATCTTCCAGTTCAGCTACCTTATCACTGGTTAAAATACTTTGTAGAACAGCCCAAGAAACGACATGATTTTACTGATTATATGTGCATATTTTTTCCCCACATTTCAAACAACCTATGTACACCAAGCTTATGTAACAGCATAAGTCATTGGAGAGAAGTTTGTTAAACATTCAGTAATTAAGAAGCAAAGTTCAAGTCAAATATTTGAGGGTGCCTGCCTAGCACCACGCACTGTGCCAAGCACAGGGCTTCAAGACAGAAAAGGCTCAGTTCCCGTCAAAGAAGGTCGTGGTGCATTACAAGAGTTCTCAGTTGCAGTGTGCTGAAAGTTATGAAGTTTTCACAAATAAATCAGCCTGTGAGTCATATGTTGTGTCTGATTCTTCTATGACCATAGCCCGGCAAGCTTCTCTGTCCATGGGACTCTCCAGGCAAGAATACTAGATCCAGGGGATCTTCCTAACCCAGGGTTCGAACCCAGGTCTCCAGCATTGCAGGCAGGTTCTTTACCATCTGAGCCACCAGGAAAGATCTAAAAGTAAATAAATCTAAGAAAAAAAGTGGTATATTAATTTATATTTTAAACAAATTCAGTTGAATGTAACTTTATCCATCCCTCTCACTTACTGCATTCAGCTATACAATGCAGAGAAAGGGGTGAGGTCACACAGGCCTGGCATCTGAACCCATCCCAGGGCAAAGTCACAGAAGTGGGGGGCACACCTGACATGACATTTGCGCGTAATGACGGACCCCAGAGAGACTCATCTGAGAAGCTAGCTCTACTCCATGGTTTTGGCTTTCACAGCACCCGGCAAAGTGTTGGCCACTTTGTTGAGGAAAATAATTTGACAGGAAATGAGACCTGACCGTGACTGAGGCTTGGTGATAAAGAATCCGCCTGCCAAAGCAGGAGACGCTGGAGACCCAGATTCAGCCCCTGGAGTGGGAATTTCCCTGGCAGAGGAAATGGGAACCCACTCCTTTCTTGCCTGGAAAATCCCATGGACAGAGGAGTCTGGTGGGTTAGAGTCCATGGAATCGAAAAGAGTTGGACGTGACTGAGCACTCACGCCCATGACTATGAACAAATCCTTGCTAACACCTAGAAAGACTAGAGGAAAGTAGAGTTTAAGAAGAAGGCTCTTTGAAGACTGTTAACACGCTATTGGAAATTCTACAAACACAAGGCGTTTAATGCTTATAGGACATTAAAACCACATCAATGAATTCTTTGTCCTCTGTTAAACATCAGAATCCATTAGCCTATCTTGTCACTTTGAGCAGATCATTTACCCATGTGTGATCTTGTTACATTGTGCATTGATCACACTTGAAGAATTACTGAAGACACAGCAACAGATTAGTACAATGATTTATGTTTAAAATCTCCATTTAAGAAGGTCCCTGTATTTATTCAGATTTTATTTATTTATTTATTTACTTATGTTTGGCCACACCAAGGCTTGCAGGACCTGAGTTCCCAACCAGGGACTGAATCCGGGTCACAGCAGTGAAAGTGTCCAGTTCTAACTAGTGGACTGCCAGAGAATTCCTCCTTCAGTTCATTTATTACAAAAGATTCAGCAATCTAGATATATGTTACAGGCAAAGGTTACTAAAAGTGCAGGAAAACAAGTCCTAGGAAATTATTTGCTTCTATTCTAAATGATACCTGAAATTGTTACAATGACCGAGTTAACATGCTGTGTTTTATAATCTAACAATAAAATACTGGCCTCTGATATGCTGCCTTTGAGTTGAACAGTTTTGTTTACGTGAGAGAACTGGAAGCAGTGAGTACAAATAGAACCAAAATCTTGGCTTCTAACTACCTTCTCCACTGAGGGTCTCATTCCAGGTCAGGGCAAAGGAAACACAAGGGAAACTTGTTTCCTACCTACGTGCTCTCACTTTCTCCGGAAAGAGTGCCTTACCGGCAGTACTCACTCAATATTCTATCTGAATAAATGATAAACGGGCACAGACAAGCACAGAAACAAATGAAAATAAAACCAGAAGGACACACACAGGGTTACAGCTGTGCCCAGCAACACTGCGCAGAGCGCCTGGTTCTTGAAAGTCATCTAGAAGTAGGCCAGGTAAAGAAGTATTGGATGTGGAGAAATTCCCTAGAGGTCCAGTGATTAGAACTCAGTGCTCTCACTGCTGGGGCCCCAGGTTCAATCCCTGGTCAGGGAACTAAGATCCTACAAGCCACACAGGGTGGCCAAAAAAAAAAAGTCGGGTGTGGAGTGGAGCAGACATTCTAGGCAGCAGGTATGTACAGGAGGTAGAGAGGAAAGAAGGCTCTGTTTCATTTTGTGTGTGGTTGGTGGTGGAAGAGTAGAGCTGAAATCATCAATTGCATTTTAAAGTTATCAGGGCTTTCAAAGATATCCTGTTCCAAGCTAAATGTGGTAGTAAAATACAGAATAAAATTACCATACATTGCCAAATTTACGTTAGAGGCTAAAATTGCCTGCTATTGACAGAAACAGACAAATACTACATGATATCACTTATGTGTGGAATCTAAAAAATAATACAAATTAATCTGTATACAAAACAGATACAGACTCACAGACACAGAAAACAAACTTATGGCTACCGAAGGAGAGAGGAATGGACAAATTAAGAGTATGGACTTAACAGATATAAACCACTCTACCTAAAATAAATAAGCAACAAGGATTTACTATATAGCACAGGGAATCTGACTCAATATCTTGTAAAAACCTATAATGGAATATAATCTGGAAAAAAAAAGTGAATCACTGTGCCTTAAACCTAAAACCAACACAATATTTTAAATCTATTATACTTCAATTTTTTTAAATTGCCAGCTATTGAGAATATCTGATTTAGACGAGACTTGGCAGTCCTTGAAACCTGTCAGAGTACTTCACAGAAGTTCCAACCAATAACGAAATGCCTTTTTCCTTCTATAAAGAATTCCTTTAATGCAGCATAATTTAATTGCACCATAAAACTGACTTTATGAGCCTTTCCCTAGTGCTTACCCACAAAACAATTCCTAGAGAAGGATGAAAGATAATGCATAATCCTGTTTATAAACCTTTTTATCCATACCTTTTATACTGAATCATTATCTGTTGAGTCAACTTTGTAAGCTCTCTTTAGCAATTTAAATAATAGATGAGGTTCTTAGGCCCCCTTGTGGCGAAAAGCAGTAACAAGCATGAGACTAGGGGAGAAAAAAAATTGGAGCATTGTCCGGAACAGGACATCCCTCCCTCCTATAACGTATCTGGTTTTCCATCAGCTGTAAGAGCTACTCTGGGGACAACTAGGGAAATCCGAATATGAAGTGTTAGAGTATAATTATAAATTGTGATTATTCTGCCAGAAATGATGATGGTGTTGTGATTGTGTAGAAAAATGTCCTTATACTTAGGGAGACATAAGTATTTAGGAGTGAAATGTTATGTCCGATATTTACTTCAAAATATTTCATAAAAAATAGGAGATGAAGCATCTACATAGCAAAATGTTAACAACTGTTAGATCTAGGTGATAGATATATTTGTTTCCATTATACCATTCTTCTACTTTTCTATAGGTATGAAAAATTTGTATAAGAAAAATTAAAAATAAAGGGGGAAAATGTCTGATTTACCATGAAAGGGGGAGGAGGAATGGGATCTGAAGAATTATTACTCCTAGTGTGAGACATTTTTAAATTAGTTGGCTACTCCATATTTTAAAATCAGCAGACTGTAGGAGGAACAGGAGCACTCTAGGGGAAAAAAGAAACAAATTTTAGGAAAGTAACTTGAAGCAATGAAAAAACCCAGTGAAGTGAGTAGACTGGGTTATTACTTTTATTTTAGCTGTGTGAATGTAAGCAAATCATCTAATTTCTCTGGATCTTAGAGTCTGATCTAAAAACAAAGTAAAACAAACAAACAACAAAGGCCTATTGTACAGCACAAGGAGCCCTTACAATAACCTATAATGGGAACACATCTGAAAAAGAATATAGATAGATAGGTATGAATGACTTTGTTATATGTACATTTGAAATTAACACAATATTATAAATCAACTATGCATCAATAAAATAAATATCAGCAAAGTAAGTTGTAGAGCTAGGGGAGACATTAGACTTCATCGAATCCAAACTGTTCTTTAATAGCAAGTCAGTAAGTCAGGCCTATTCTCCGAGCTCCACTCCAACTTAGTCTATGACCTAAATCAAATGTTTACATTAAAAAGTGGCAAAAACAATTTGTAAAGAAAAAAAAAATATATATATATATAGTCACCTATATTTCCAAAACCAAACAATTTGATAGTTGCCTATTGATAAATCAGGTAAAATCCCAATTCAGAAGTTTTCTGGGTGGATATGCAATGAGATGAAGGTGGGCATTCAGAATGCAGGTATAAGTCAAATTGTTGCCAGTATGCATTATCTCACTAGGAAAAAAAGACTGCAGCACTCTCCTCTCTGAGACCTCCTTCAAAGCTGCTAAAGAGAGAGAATTTTCAGAAATTTATTTTTTGTGCTTCTCACCCTTCTCATACTGACTCTTGGGAGGTGGTGCCAATGAACAATAAAATGATCAAAAGACTCACTGCCTGGATGGGGTTGAAATAATGATGATGCTGTGTGTGCCTGAATTAAGAAGTTTGGGTCTGGTTTTCTCATTCTCGTTGTTTTTACATTTGCTGGATTCATGCACAAGTGAGACTAGCTTCTAGACCACCAAAAGACCCTTGTGATTCAATACATGATGCCAACCTGTCTGTCCTGGTATTTGTCATAGAATAAGACTGCAGGGTGAGTTCCCACACCTCCAACCAGCCCTTTTCAAATACTGGGAACCCTTGGAAAGACAGCATCTTCATCCACTTCCAGGTGTGTGATCACTGCCACAGATTAGTGTGTCAGATTTAATTTGCAAAGTTTGAAAAAAAACTGTGGTATGAAAGTTATGTCGGAAAGAAAGTCAGGAAAGCTCTACAGAGACAAAGGGAGCCCCCAGGGAAGGTGCTACATACTCTAAGAGCAGCATTAGCCTGAAGGAAGTTTACCGGGGTATATCTTACGATCAATACCTGCAGCAGAAGGGTTTGGACAGAGAGAGAAAGCCTCAGGTGATCTCACAGGAAACTCTGAGACTGGGATTGTCTAGCTTCAGGTGGCTCTTTTCCCAAGGCGAGAGGATGCTGCTGTGAACCAGTCATTGGGCTCAGGTGACCTAAGGAAAGGGCTGTGACTGGACGAGAGCGTTTCTCAGAGAGAAGTGAGAGCTGTCACTCAACAGCACTCCCTACAGCCCCTGAAAATGTGAAATAGAGCCTTTTCAGTATTGCAAATGAGAACGCCAAAGTGCCCTGAGGAGAAGTGACTGGCCCAAGGTCACCTGGTCATGTGACACTCTTGGGGGCCCTCAGCCTCCATCTGCAAAACCAAGTCAAGAATTTGTTCCTCAAGAGGTTACAGCCTTCCTTCCATTGCTTAGAAAGTGTAAACAAAGACATCAACCCATATGACTTAGATAATGATCTGTTAAGATTTCCATCTGAGACAGAAAGATACCATCTCATTTAGCCAATAGTGCCTCATTCTCTATATGCAAGCTTTTATGACAGATTCAGGGGATCAAAAGATGAGAAAGCCCCAAACCCTTCAACCAGGAAACTCAAAGTCTAGTAAAGAAAATGGACCCCTCATCAAATACCATGTACAGTATGATACATGGTAAATAAATGGTAATGGAATGTAACAACTGCTAAAGCTGAGGTTTGGAGAAGACGGGAAGAAATATTAATTTTCCCTGGGAGTACTGGGAAAGTCTGCAAGAACAAATGATTCTGGAACTGTATTTAGCAAAGGTGTCCCTGCATGGAAAGTAGTGGAAAACTCTTCAGGGAGAAGATGAAAGACATATTGGCATGATAGTGCATAGTCTTCCAAGAAAAGGATCAAGCACTGAATCACCTCCCCAAGGTCTCCTCACAGGTGAGCAGCCACGCCGGCACTGCAACCCAGCCTTTGGCTGTGCAGTTAACTTACCTTTAGTAGTGTTATCTGGAAAAGATGCAGCACTTAGTAAATGGAATACACTATGGTGTCACGCTTTCTCAGTGCTCCCCTTATGCAGATTTCTTTTTCTTTCTCCTCTTTGGCAGACTTCCAAGATGTACATGTTATGGTGTTTGCTGGGTTCGGCTTCCTCATGACCTTCTTGCGGAAATATGGCTTCAGTGGTGTGGGCATCAACCTACTCATTGCTGCTCTGGGACTCCAATGGGGCACTTTTATACAGGGGATCTTTCGTAACCACGGACAGAAATTCCAGATTGAAATCATACAGTGAGCACCTGTTACTTTCCAACCATTGTGTTTTCAGAGCAGTTGTTTCTCTGCTTAGTCTCTTGAAAGTCAGCCTCTGAACTAGCTTGCTGATTATCTCCCTTCCATGAAACAAAGATCATTGGGATCCAAAGATCTAAATCAATGCCTTGCTTGACTGACCTGGGCCATATATTCATGTCTATATCCTTTCTGATTTGACCTTAAGGGTATAAGAAATCCCCTTCCATATTATTATTCCTTTCATTTCAGCTAGAGAGAGCAAAAATCCTTCTTCAGTAATTTTTCTGAGACTGTTTTTTGACATGTAAAGGCTCTAGAAGGTAATTCATTTATCAGATCAACAGAAATAAGGTGAAATCCTAAATGAAGTAAAGAACAGGTAGACTAAAGGAAATGCAAGAGCAACTAAAGATTCCATGGTGAATGGAGGTGGGGGTGGGCAAGGAAGTGGGAGAGGGTAAAAGTAGGTCTGGAAGAAGCACCTAATGGGAACAGGTGGGGAGAAGGGCCTTGAACTCTGGACAAGGTGACACTATATTCATTACAGCTCACAGATTTGAGGTGTGCATTGTTTTTCAACATCTTCTCTCTTCTTCCCTCAGCATGATAAATGCAGACTTCAGTACAGTCACAGTTCTGATTTCTTTTGGAGCTGTCCTGGGAAAAACAAGTCCAATCCAGATGCTGATCATGACAATTTTAGAAATTACTGTATTTGCTGCCAATGAATTTCTGGTTTCTAAGGTATTTTGGGTAAGTGCTCAATTGATACTTAACCTAGCTTTGAACAGCACAATAGATGTTAGATGCCCACTGTAAATAAGCAGGGACAGACCTTGGTGGCCATGACACCATAGCAAGTAACAATCATAGTCATCATTTGAGTAACTGTTGTAAATTAGAAATTCTATAAACATCATCTAATTGTATTGACACCGCAACAGTGCTAGAAAGGTATTATGATGCATTATTATGATTCATTTATACACAATGAAACTGAAGATCACAGATACTAAATGACCAACTTGCCTGAATCTGAGCTCAAATCCAGAATTTCCTAGCTCTACAACTCTTTTTATGTAAATACACTTTCTATCAATGACCAATTCCTATTTATATTTCAACTACTAAGTGAATTGCCCTTTCAAAGTCTTTTAATAAAGCTTAGATCAAATGTCTTCCCCTCCTTGAATATCTGATTGATTTCCCCCAAGGAAAACTCTCCAGTATTCTATTTATTCTTGCTGTTGTTCAGTCGCTAAGTTGTGTCCATCATTTGGGGACCTCCGGACTACAGCATACCAGGTTCCTCCATCCTCTACTGTCTTCCAGAGTTTGCTCAAATTCATGTTCATTTACACTTCTATTGAACGTGTGACTTCATAACAAATTCTTTGGCAAATTACTAGGTATCATGTGTTGATTCAGTTGCAAATGTCCCTTCATAGAGTTTACAGTCTAGTAGGGGAGACAGACATCCAACAAATTTTCATATATTCAACCACCTACCCATAGAATCACAAACACACACACACACAATTATTACTATAAATTACAACACATACTATGAAAAGTAAATAGAAGGGCTCTGAGGAAATATACCTAGAAGACCTAATTTAGACTGTGGAATCAAGGAAGTCTTCTTTGAGGAAAGTGACAGCTAAACTGGACCTGAAAGGTATGTAGGAGTTTATCAAGCATGAAAATTTAAATAAATTAATAAATTTGTATCATTCTCCTACTTTAATAAGAGCAATGCCTTGGGTTTGGCACTCTGAACTTTCTCTCTAGAGACAAGGTAGAAAACTGCATCATATCCATTCAGTGTTCTAAAGAGGGACCTAAAATATATTTCTTCAAGTGAATCTTAGACTTCAACTGGTCTTCATGGCATCATAGGAGAGTCAATGAATGCAAAAGTCATGCTTGTTTTGTATCTGGTGCAATGCGTAATATCTAACTAAGAATCTGTCTAACCTGAAAAGTATTGAGTGCCCACTAAGGACCTAGCACTTGAAAAATACGGTCCCATCTAAATCCTCCCACAACTGTATTGGCTGGGTAACATTTCTCCATTTCACAGAACTGGAGATTCAAAGTAGAATAATTTGTCTACAGTCACATTAGAGAAGTAGCTGACCTAGGACCGAAAGTTGGTTCTGTGTTGCTCCAACGTACGTGCCTTTTCTTTTACACGATCCTGCTTTATTCCCCTTTGTCTGACACATTCGTTCTCTCTCTTGATCTTTTTTTGTTTAACCCATGAAGCAGTCCTTAATGACCTCCCTCTGGCATTGAGTGTCACCTCTATTTACATGAATGCAATAGGGTGGGGAGGTCTTCCCTTGTGGCTCAGCTAGTAAAGAATCTGCCTGCAATGCGGGAGACCTGGGTTCGATCCCTGGGTTGGGAAAACTCCCTGGAGAAGGGAAAGTCTACCCACTCCAGTATTCTGGCCTGGTGAATTCCATGGACTATACATACAGTCCATGGGGTGGCAAAGAGTTGGGCATGACTGAACGACTTTCACTTTTCCTCCCTCAGGCCTCTGATGTTGGAGCATCAATGAGTATCCATGCCTTTGGGGCTTACTTTGGTTTGGCTGTAGCAGGCATCTTGTATCGATCAAGACTGAAAGAAGGACATTCCAATGAAGAGTCTGTATACCACTCAGACTTGTTTGCAATGATTGGTGAGTTGGGATGAAGTTGCCTGATTCTGGTCCATTTGGTCAGACACAAGGGAATGCCTCTCTTTCCCCCTCTTAGATAACAAAGCCTAAAAGTAAAGACAGCATGTCTGTGCCCGAGGTAAACGACTTCCCCTGGACTATCTTTCATATTAAGAACTATTAGTAATATCTGTTTCTGTGATTTACTGCAGGGTCTCTTTTCTTATGGATATTTTGGCCTAGCTTTAATTCTGCCATTGCTGATGATGAAATCAAACAGTACAGGGCCATCGTGAACACGTACTTCTCTCTCGCTGCCTCCGTGATCACAGCCTACGCTTGTTCCAGCCTTCTCGAGAGCCAAGGCAAGCTCAATATGGTGAGTGCCATGCTAACCCCCATGGAAGTTTGCTAAGCAACCTGATGGCTGTTCTGATGAGTAACTCATTTCTGCATCACTGCTGAGCTGCCCGAACAAATCACAACACTGCAGACCTTAGAGAATAATCTAAAAATAACATTCCTTTATTTTTCAGATGTGTACTGTGAAAAATTTTAAAAAAAATTATCAAAGAATTTAGTTTTACAAGGAATATTGTCAGGTTTCCCAGGTGGCTTCGTGGGTAAAGAATCTGCCTGCAATGCAGGAGATGCAGGAGATAAAGGTTCAGTCCCCGGATTGGGAAGATCCCCTGGAGGAGGACATGGCAACCCACTCCAGTATTCTTGCCTTGAAGATTCCATGAACAGAGGACCCTGGTGGGCCACAGTCCATGGGGTAGCAAAGAGTCAGACACGACTGAAGCGACTGAGCATGCACACAGGAATTTAATCGTGCAAAAAATCAAAGATCTGAAACATATTTCTTTACTGAAGAGCCAACTGTCCCCATTTTCAGAAAATCTTTCTTAGAAACAGGACTTTCTATTAAAGTAGAAAAAGAGTGGGAGAATGCAAGTCGATTCTATTTTTCTAACAGCAAATATTTCAAAGAAATAACAACTAAATGTACTGTGGAGTCCTGAATGGTGGTTTAGTCGACAAGTCATGTCCAACTCTTGTGACCCCGTGGACAGAGAAGACTGGCAGGCTACAGTCCATGGGATTCTCCAGGAAATAATACTGGAGTGGATTGCCATTTTCTTCTCCAGGGATCCTAGTCAGGATCCTTTTCAGGATCCCTGGAAAAGAAAAGGGACATTAGTGGGAATACTGGTAAAATTCAAATGAGGTCTTCAACAGTAGTACGCCAGTGCTAATTTCTTAGTTCTATAATGATGTAAGATGTTAACATTGGAGGGAACTGGATGTGGTATATATGGAAACTCTTTGCAATTATTTTTGAAACTTTTATATGTCTATAATTACTTCAAAATAAAACAATAAAAAAATTCCCCCTAATGATCTTTTTAGTGTCTTGCCTCTGAGCTAAAGATATGTCAGTGAAGGAATAATCCTTAAATCACCCTCTTCTAAGCTGAGAGAGAAAACAGATATCGTATCAAAATATTTCTAAACATAGCTAAGGACATATCTTTCAGTTCTCTACAAATTGTTGCATGAGAAAAATAAATGAAAACAATTAAAAGAAGCAATCATGCCTGGCTCAGTGGATCTCTTTCAAAAGTACTAAGAACCTTTTTTCCTTTGGCAGAACAGCCAGAATATAATTTTTCTGAGGAATTCTGGTAAATGGAAATTGATTCCTCCTTCCCCCATGCTCAGATGTTCTCAGAACAGGGACACTTGGGAAGACTGTTCTTTGATGTGTAATACGTGCATTTCAGTGTCTTTAAATCCTGTCCTTGATTGGTGGAATATCATGGACTCAGCAAAGCACACAGCAGCCATAAGCCTGTTTCAGCTCACAGTAACCACAAACGCATTCCAAAGCTGCATAAAGAGGCAGAACACTGCCAGAATAACTGCTGCATACTCCCACCCTCCCACGACTTCTCTGGATTCTCCCACATCTCTCCCCACCCTAGTCTTACTGAGTTGATCTCTCGTGCACCACCAAGGAACTCTACAAGAAAGATACCAGAGGTCAACTGCTGGGAAGAAAGGCCTCTGGAACTACAAAGAACCTTCTTAAAAAAGAATCCATAACCCTTCCAATTGAAGAATGTATGTGGAATCCATTGAATCCGAGATTGCTACAGTCCTGAACTCCATTTCCTCTCACTCACATTTCTGTGCCCCACACAGGTTCACATTCAGAATGCAACTCTGGCTGGAGGAGTGGCTGTGGGCACTTGTGCGGACATGGAGATTCCCCCCTATTATGCTATGATCATTGGGAGCATTGCAGGAGTGGTCTCTGTGTTAGGGTTCAAGTTCCTGACTGTAAGTATTAACAGGATCTGCCCCCATCATCTTCTCATATCCTACCAGCAGAAACTCTATAAAAAGGCCTTTCTTAGGCACCTCTCTTTGGATCACTCAGCATGTCAGTGTTCCAGTGGTTTCTACTCTTTCTTGCTTCTTTTGTGGATATCGGTTACTTATAACAATATGAACTGAATACTAAGTATTTATATTACTTTTCTCGGGTTTTGTTGTGGCTGACATTTGTTGATGATGTTTGCTTTGTATAATTAAAAGACTCTGAGCCTTTTTCAGAGGATTTAGGATCCCATCAGTAGGTAAGAATGAGCAGGACTTAAAATCACTTACCTGCACATCCATCTGCCTAAGACTGAAATGTGAAGTTTTGCCACCAGTGTATTCAGATTCTTTGATGTAAGTGGGTTTCAGATGTAGATGGGAAACTGGCCTGGAGATAAAAATTTTCTTGCATGTTCATTTACTTTAGTCAATAAAGGTCTCTCTATAGCTAGCAAAATAATAAGGCTTCCTCTTCTTACAATTTCAGCCATTTCTCACTACTAAACTGAGGATCCATGACACATGTGGGGTCCATAACCTACACGGCTTACCTGGTGTGATAGGAGGCCTTGCCAGCATCATCACCGTAGCCTTGGAGAAATCTGACTCGTGAGTGAAAGAATATGTTTTCCTGTTCCCCAAGGTCAAGTGTTGTTTCCTCTCCCTCTTGGAGAAACCCAGTGATGACAGGTTTTTCTTTAGCAATCCAGACCACAGTTTGTAAGTACTGTTCTTACTGAAGCCAAAGAGACATAATCGAGGGCCAAAGAAACATTACCCAATTTGCATTTTAATAATCTGAATGGACACATGAGAGTAAGCAGGCTTGATTCTTGCTCAGTGGCCAGATTTGGGGTAGATTTCATGGTTAAGAGTCTAGTCCTTGGGTATACAGATCTACCAACAACTTAATTTACTCAGGAGGAGTTGAGGGGGCAAACCTTGGAAGGTCCATTCACATGTGTGGGCAAAATTCACACATCTCTCACACAGCAGATATAATACTTTGTCCTAGAGTCGAGCCTACTTACTCACATGTGTCTATTTAGATTATTAAAATGCAAATTGGGTTTATTGGTAAACATAGAACAAGGAGAAGTTAATATACAGAAGTTAATATTAAGGAGACATTTTTTCAAATCATGGCAGCTTAACTCTAACAATGCTGTTAATTTTGTCTAATCCAGCATTTTCCAAGTCTATTTTATCATGGAATATTTTCTATCAAAAACATCTTTTAATACTTCATAAAAGATTTTTGTAAATTCTGGTAAAATTAACAGACAGCTTACAAAAGGAGAAAATTAAATATATATTAAACATTCAACCTCACTAGTAATCAAAGAAATGCAAATTAAAATAAGTTATCCATTTTTTAGTATATAATATTGATAAAGATTTTATAAATTATAATACTGAATGGTGACTAAAGTCAATGGGGATATAAATTGTACAAGTTCCTATCTGGAAAAGGCCTTATTAAGTATATAAACTTTTATAAATAATCCCATTTCTAGTTAGGTTTTATTTTAGGGAAATTATTGAATAAGTCCATAAGTATGTTCATTAGAGAATTTATTTTCACAGAATATTTAAAAATATGAAACATAAAAAGTAATCTAGATATTCAATCTGTAGAACTGTAATTACAGTAGATTTGTACAGTGTAATATTCTGTAGCAATAAAAGCTATGATCCAGATCTACATTTACTGACATAAAAGGACATTAAGATTTAGTGTGAAAACCCAGTATCATGATATGATTGCATTTTTATAAAAATACTTGTTTACATTTTACATTTTTATACAGATAGGATTTGAAGGAAATTAAACTTTCCCCTTCTTTTTCTTAAAGGTTTTGTATATTTTTACAATCATCATACATTTCTTGGACAACTTTTCCTTCAGTATAAAGAGATTAAACTCTTTAAATCAAGAGAGAGAGGGAGAAAGAAATCTGAGTTTAGTACATTCTCTCTTTTGAAGGATGAGGAAGAAAGAGCAACACACTTTCCTCTTTCAGCAGTTTGCTGTCCTGCAATAATTTATTTGACCTTTCAACTATTGGTTAACTGCCTGTTAAGAGTGAGGCATGTGCTAAGGAGATTCCCACACTCCTAGTTCTTTTGACAGCTTTATGCATTTCTATAGCTTTTTGTCATATTCTTCTATTCCCCAAATTATAAGGAATTTTTCATTCACTTCATTTCAAGGTAACTACTTCTAAGATACAGAGACATACTTTAATATCTCATCCCTACACTATATTCTAAAATTAGCTTTTCTGATTTTTAATTTCAGCACAATTATTTTTAGGGGGATGGGGTAAGGGGAGATGTCAGCTTCCATTTGTTTTGCTCATTGCTCCTTCCTCAGTGCCTAGAAGGGAAGCTGGCACAGAGCAATCACCCAATAAAAATATTTGTTGAATAAGATCTCCAATCACATTTTTGGAAATACTAAACCCTTTCTAAGGAAAATATTTTCATCATTTCTGAAGAAAAAGGTGGTTCTTGTATAGGTGTTTATAAGAATTTGTGAACACTGATTAAGAATTTCAAAGAAAATAAATGATACTTAAGAAAAATTGCAAGGTTTGCTGGTATGTCATGCTGCACTCTGGCCTGAAGGTGGCAGGCATGCACACCCTCAGGAGATGCGGTTTTTATTGCCAGGCATCTTGGTCAAACAATTCTCTTTTTGGCCTCCTAGGGCTTTGGTGCACAGTCAGGCAGCTGCACTAGGTTCTTCCGTTGGTACAGCACTTGTTGGAGGGCTAATCACAGGTGAGCATAAAAAATAAACATTTCCCTCTATCTCATGCTCTCAGCATAATAGATATTATTAAACACTGGTAAACTTAAAAAATTTTCTACACCTCTGACAGTAATCATGTAAGCTCCAGGGGATGACTTTATAATAGTATTTTAATTACTAAGAAAGTTGATTTTCCTTTTCAGCCTCATGACTTATTTTCTCCCCGCTTTCACAGGTGCGATTCTAAAGATACCGATCTGGGCACAACCAGCTGATGCGGACTGCTATGATGATTCTGTTTATTGGGAGGTACTGTGTAGTGTTCTAAGGATGCATATGATGACTACAGTAGGCAAAGTTTTGCCCACCACATGTCTAGATGTCTGGCATCTTTATGAAAAAATTGGTTGAACTCCCTACTTATAGAGAGAAGTTGAAACAATGTGCCCAGAAAGATAAAATCAGAAGCTATGATATCTTGCAAAGCAGAAACTAGATGGAAAAAAAAAAGACTTTAGTTGACAAGTACTCTTTCCCTCCTCCAAGAGCAATAAAAAAAAGCTCCTCATGAAAATATAGGAATCCTGGGCAGCTGTGTGAGATTTTACATCACATATAAGTAGACCAAACAGGTGGGACACGCAGGGTTGAAGAATCTCGGTGAGGATAAAAGAGGTTCTGTGACTCACGAAACATTTAGCTTCTTTCCATCCTCCAATTTCTACCTCTTTATTTCATTGACATTTTCTTCCAAATTGTTTCCTGCAAAGCCTAAGAGTGATAGATACTTGGATGAGTTCAAGTGGAATTTTCAAAGAGAACAGGTTTGTGAAAGAGAATGTAGTCAGGATGGGTGGAATAAATATTTTTGTTCTTTTGTTTCTTCCCAACTCAAACAATTTTTATTCCCAGTTCTTTCTATACTTGAATAATAATTACAGAAAATATATTTGTTTCAGTACTAACATTGGATAAGCCCAGTGAAACTGTAAAAATTGCCTTAATCTTTTTTTTTTTAAGGTTCCTAGGAGGACAGAATATGACAACCGTTTCCATGAACTTCTCAACCACATCTGATCAGAACGTGAAGCCTAAAAGCCTGTGCCTCAGCTTCTTTTCCCATTATCTAGACTTGTAACAAAATGGCAGCATCCAATGAATATGTGGAATGGAGTGGACAGATCCTGAGCCCCATATATCCAGTGTGAAAACATTTTAACAAAATCTGGACGCTGTCTCTTCATATCAATGATTGTTTAATTGAAGAAATGTGACTCATACAACAGATGGTCAAATGGATTCTTGCCAGTGGGTAGTTACAGGATGAATATTCCATGTATTTTCTTGTATTTTTTTCCACATGGAGGAGGATTTACAATGAAACCAACACTTTCTAATCATGTCAGCTCCTTAATGTACATACTATATCTTCAATCCCAAAGATTATAACTGAAGCGAATGAAACAATAATTTATGTAAAAAGTCTATGTAAGAAATAAGAAGGAAATGTATGTATGTAAACAGTAATATGATTTTTTCTGAAAGTGCTTTCTGGATTTTAAAAGTGGTCTGTTTTAAAAGAATTGTGTTTTATTTAGCAGATTTGCTGAGGATTTAAGTTCAGGAGGCAGTCTCTGAAATAGTTCTGAGGACTGTTCCAAAGAGTGGGGGGAGGGGCAGGATACACTGGAGTTTTGCGACAAAGACCAGGTGAGCAGAACATCAAAAAATTACTGTTAATTAAAGAAAGCCAGGTATGTCAAGTTAATGAATTTAACTCTTTTCTAAGTATGGGAAGATGCAAGAGTCTGAGCTCCCTGAAATCGTTCACTTGATTTGTACCTTAGCTCTCTAGGGTCAGGTCTTGTTCTTTCCCTTCCTGAGTCCCCACAAGGTGCACTGTTGAAGGTGCCTGCAGTGACTGAGGGTTTGATGGTGGGCATTCTGTGTTTTCATCGCGAATTCCTTCAAGGCTCACTCTTGGGGACAGAGTTAGTGGCTGATGGCTGCAACATCCTTTGTATTCTGATACGGCAGGCAATATTTTTTATTCACAGTTTGAATATTCTTTTACTTCGCTTCTTTTGCATGTTTACTGTTTGAAACAAGAGCTCAAATGCTATCTGACCAAAGTCTATTTTGTATAAAATGCCAGTGGATTAAATGTCATTATAAAATAAAATGTTTGTCTTTGACTCTTTTTTCTTTGGTGGTTAGAATTCATTTTAGTAACAAGCACCTACGCGCGCGCGCGTGCGTGCACACACACACACACACAGACAGACACACACACACACACTCTTCATATTTAGTCCATACTCAATTCAAAGAAATTATTACTTACTATGTAACAACTTAACCAAATTTGCCCATTACAGTCCATTTTAGTTCACTGATTCCTAAAATGTTGATGTTCACTCTTGCCATCTCCTGTTTGACCACTTCCAATTTACCTTGATTCATGGACCTAACATTCCAGGTTCCTGTGTAATATTGTTCTTTACAGCATCAGACTTTGTTTTCACCACCAGACATATCCTTACCTGGGTGTTGCTTCCAGTTTGGCCCAGCTTCTTCATTCTTTCTGAAGCTATTTCTCCATTCCTCTCCAGTAGTATATCGGGCACCTACTGACCTGGGAAGTTCATCTCTTGATGTCATATCTTTTCATCTTTCCATACTGTTCATGGGGTTTTCAAGGCAAGATTGCTGAAGTGGTTTGGCATTCCCTTCTCCGGGGGGCCACATTTTGTCAGAACTCTCCACCATGACCCATCCATCTTGGGTGGCCCTTCATGGCAAGGCTCATCATTTCTTTGAATTAGACAAGGCTGTGAGCCATGTGATCAGTTTGGTTAGTTTTCTGTGGTTGTGGTTTTCATTCTGTCTGCCCTCTGAGGGATGAGGATTAAAGGCTTGTGGAAGCTTCCTGACAGAAGGGACTGGCTGTGGGGAAACTGGGTCTTGCTCTGGTGGATGGGGCCATGCTAAGTAAATCTTTCATTCAATTTTCTGCTAATGGGTGGGGCTGTGTTCCCTGCCTATAGTTTGGCTTGAGGCCAAACTATGGTAGGGGTAATGGCATTAACAGCAACCTCCTTCAAAAGGACTTTTGCCAGCATGCCGCAGCTCCCAGGACTGTAGTATTCAGTGCCCCATGCCTCAACAGAGACTCCTGGGCAGCAAGTCTGGATCAGTCTTTTGTGGGGTCACTACTCCTTTCTTCTGGGTCCTGGTGTGCAAATGCTTTGTTTGTGCCATCCAAGAGTCTGTTTCCCCAGTCCTGTGGAAGTTCTGTAATCAAATCCCACTGGCCTCCAAAGTCAAATTCCCTAGGAGTCTCAGTCCAGCTCCCTGGGAGTTCTGTCCTTTTGCTGGATCCCCAGGCTGGGAAACCTGTTGTGGACCCTAGAGCTTTTGCAACAGTCCAAGAACTTCTTTGGTATAATTGTTCTGCAGTTTGTGGGTCGTCTGCTTGGTGGCTCTATGGTGTTATTAATGGTGACCTCCTCCAAGAGGACTTATGCCGCACGCCACACCTCCCAGGTCTGCTGCAGCCAGAGCCCCTGTCCCTGCGGCAGGCCACTGCTGACCCCTGCCTCCACAGGAGACCCTCAAACATTCAAAAGCAAGTCTGGCTCAGTCTCTTGTGGAGATCACTATTCCTTTCCCTGGATCCTAGTGCACATGAGGGCTTTGTTTGCACCCTCCCAGCATCCCTGGTGGGTATGAGGTTTAATTCTAAATGCAATTTCTCCCATCCTACCATCTTGTTGGGGCTTCTCCTTTGCCCTTGGACATGGGTATCTTTTCTTGGTGGGGTCCAATGTTCTCCTGCTGATGGCTGTTCAGCAGCTAGTTGCAATTTTGATCTTCTTTCAGAAGATGAATGCACGTCCTTCTACTCCACCATCTTGACAACTGTGGTATACTATGTAGTCACTATTTTTAGAAAAATCAAGTTAATATCTCATGTTATAGAATAAGATTTTAAAAATTGAGTTAAGTAAAGGTAACCAACATAGTCATATAAAATCATTTCTAGAGAAATAATGTGAAATTTTTCTCTCTATGTTAACTCTGAAGATTTTTCTTCTATTTCAGGAGTCCTGAACTCTTGCCAGGATGTGCTTAAGCATCAAGGAGGCCTTGTCATAATTAATAGGACTTCAGAACTGAAAAGCTACAATAACAGCAAATTAGTAAATATATTATTCCTCTGGAAAATTTGTATTTAAAATATTTTACAAATAGGTGACTTTTTTCAAACCTACTTCAGTTTCTCTTACTTACAAAAGCCCACTGTCCCCTCTCCTGCTGATCATCACAAAGAATCATCTTCACCACCAGGATGTCCCAAGACTTCCTTGTTCCTGCTGATCATAAGGCAACATCCGGAGGGTTTCCAGAGAGTTCATTTGGATAGACAAGTCAATAGGTTTAAAAAAAAACCCACAAACATTTATTCTAAAGTGGCTATTTGAAGGACTTTGAGGCATTTCAGTGGTTAAGACTCTGTACTTCCAATGCAGGGGAAAGGGTTCGCACCCTGATTGGGGAACTAAGATCTCACATGCCCTACAGTGTGTGGCCATAAATAAATAAAGTGGCAGCACATATAGTAAATTTGAAACAATACAGTGAAAATTAGCATGACCCATGCACAAGAATGAAATGTACTTCATAAAGTATTCAATATTTTTTAAAAAGATACAAATGATTATGTATAAAATAAACTAAAAGGATATATTGTACAACACAAAGAACATGGCCAATATTTTATAACTATAAGTGGAGTATAACCTTTAACAATTATGAATCACTATATTGTGATTATATAATATTCTACATCAACTTATAGCCTTACATAATACTCTGCATCAGCTATACTTCAGTAAAGTTGTTCCTTGATATTTTTGTAGGTTTTTTTTAATCAACATAAATCCAATATCAGCTTTCCATATATTTTATTGTTATCCTCCTGAGATGAAATCTATTAAAGGATGGCAAAATATCCTCAGAAAATAACTTGGGACATTTTGCTCAATATCTTTTTGAAATAACTAGACTTCCTACAAATTTTTATTTTTAAATAACCTCAAACTTTCAGAAAAAATTAGAAGTAGAGTACAAAGAGCTGTTTTTTTCCTGAAGTTTTTGTGTTTCTAGGTCACATAAACCGTGAATACTTTAGTATATATTTCTTATTAACAAATAATCTCTCAACCAGAATAAAACCATCAAAACCTAGAAATTAACTTGGTTGAATTATTACCATTGTTAGTTCAGACTGCCATGACAAAATACCATAGATTGGGAAGCTTAAACAACAGAAAGCTATTTTCTCATTGCTCTGGAAGATGAAAGTCCAAGATCAAGGTGCTGGTCAATTGGTTTCCGGTGAGAACCTTCTTCCTGGCTGGTAGATATCTGCCTTCATGTGCTCACATAGCTTTTTTAAAGTATATGAACACACAGAAAGAAAGAGAAAACTCCTTGTCTTCTTATAAAACAACCAATCTTATCAGATAAAGACCCCATCCTTATGATCTCCTTTAACCTTATCTGCTAAAAATTCTATCTCCAAATACAGTCATATTGGGAAGAGGGTGGGGGGAGTGGCTAGGGATTCATGAATTTGAGAAACACAATTCAGTCCATAGAACTGTCAAGTCCTGAAACACCATTTCCAGGGATGCCCTATACAGCAGAAGGATCCAGTTCAGAATCACATTTTTGCCTTTAGTTGTCATTTCTCTCTAATCTCTGTCTAACAGTTCCTCATTCTGCCTTTGATTTTTATGACCTTAATACTTTGGAAAACTACCGGCTAGTTATTTTGTAAAACAAAATAAAAACGCAAGAGGTCTTCATTTCATTTTCTTAACTAACATACAGTAGATGTTCTATTTACTGACATCCATTTTACTCAACTGATGGAATTAAGCAAACTCTCTGTTCTATTACTGTAATCATATTGTTACAACAAATAAGTGTTACCAGTTTACTTAATAATTGAACAATGCAATTTTAGCAACTTGTCAATAAGGATTCTTTCTAAAACACCCAATTCAAAATTTATTCATGTTTTATAAATATATTTAATGTGGCCAGTAATTTCTATGGTAAAATTCTATCTTGAATTTATTAGAAAATGAAAAGTTTGGGAGTCCCCAAGACCACACTCAGTTTCAATAATTTGTTAGAAAGAGTTACAAAATTCAGAAAAGCCATTATGCTTGTGGCTCCAGTTTGTTACAGTAAAAGATACAGATTAAAATCAGGTGAAGGAAGCAGCACATAAGACAATGTCTAGGAAAGTTACAGACAGTCTTCCAGTTGTCTGTTCCCAGTGGAGTCAAGTGAACTGGACTTATTACTAGCAATGACTTGTGGCAACATGCATGAAGTACTGGCAACAAGATCACCCAGCCTTGATTGCCAGAGTTTCTATCCAGGCTTGGTCACAAACACATGACTGACCACCCACATGGTCTTCACCCTCCAGAGACTGAGCTGTTACCACACAGCCCAAGACCACATCATAAACCACAGAGACTGTCCAGGTGGCCCAAGGTTTCCAGGTAAACAAATACACTTTTATCAAGCAGGACATTTCAAGCGGTAGAGGTTACCTCCCAGAAGCTCAGAGCAAACACCAGACCTCAAACAATTATATGTTATCAGTTTACTTAATGCTTGCTTGAGTGATGTGTTTTTAATAAGTTGCCTATATAGCACCTTTCAAAAACACCTGATTTAATGTTCACTTGTTTTAGAAATGCAATAAATGAAAGTGGTGATTTCTAGGTTGGATATATTAGAAAGGCTGTAAAGACAAGTTACTAAAACAACAACAACAACAAAAAGAGACAACCTGCCCCTTTATCAGACAAGAGCAATACATAAAATAAAGACAACAATGAAGACTGGAAAGCAAACAGCACACAAATCAAGAAAGATTCTTCATTCAGAGCTCTTGTCTAGCTACTTTACGTTACTTAAAGGATGTGAAGTTGAACATCTTAGACAATGTACTTTTGTGTAATTTATGCCAGGAAGAAGATAGAAAATTTCAATCAGCAGACAAAGGCAAGCCCTTGACCTCACAATAAAAGGTCGGTGAATAAATGCATGTGCATGGGTTTTTATTCTCTAACTATTTTTTTAGTTTTAAGCAACTTTTTCAATAATATGCCAGACATTAGATACCAGAGATTTGATCATGTTGAATTTTACCTAAACTCTGTGATTCTGGAAATAGGGAATTTTAAAGGAATCTTACTGTTTTGTGTTCCAGAAAACAAAACAGTTTACTGAAAAAAAAAAAAAAAGCCTTTCACTGCATATTTAGATAAGACTCACAAAGCCCCTTGTTTACCTATAACAAGGCCAGGCACAAATTTCTATGCTCTAACTAAATTATTTCCTGAACAACTGCTTTCACTGATCAATCAGGACAAAATACTTATTAGAAAGACTGGTTAAATTTCTCTCTTTCCTTCAGAGCCCTGAACCAAAGTTTTTATCAGTCTATATTTTCTAGTGACATTACACCACTCTTTATAGTATAAAAACTATAACTTACAACAGTGTATGTCCATTCCTTCCTTCCTGGTATTTATGCTACTGCTCTTATACATTTTACTTTACACATTAGAAACCTCAGAGTACATTGTCATTATTTTTGTTTAAAAATATAATTATCTTTTAAAGCACTTAAATAGTAAGAAAAATTTTATATATTTACCCAAGCAGTCACCGTTTCCAGTGCTTTTCATCCCTCTGTATTTTATTTCCATCTGGTATAACTTTCTTTTTGCTTGAAAGATTTCCTTTAACATTTCTTGTAGTGTAGTACTTCTGGTGATGAACTCTTGTATCCTTTTTTCTTTTCAGTTTATCTAAACCAAAAATACTAACAACAATAAAAAATACTCCCAAAATAGTTCACTTATTTCTCTTACTCCCCGCTTCTGGCAACCATCAGTCTGTTCTCTATATCTATAAGCATAGTTTTTTCAAATATATATATATTAGATTCCACACAAGGAGAGATTATGTGTTATTTGTCTTTCTCTGGCTGTTATCACTTAGCATAATACCCTCGAGTTCTATCTATGTTGCTGCAAATTACAAGACATCTTTCTTTTTTATGGCTCAACAATATTCCATTCCAATACATATACCATAACTTTTTATCAACAGGCATAAGATTATCGTTAATAAGATAACAAAGGAGATAAAATCAATTCATGTTTTTAAAAGAGATGGAGAAATTTTTATGGAGAGATTTTTATCCATGGAGAAAAACATGGAAAAGAAAGAGCAACATACAAGATAAAAAATAGTTCACATCAAATATAAATGGTCTAAGGACTCAAAAAACTGAGATTGTCAGATTAAATAAATGATACAAAACCCAAATAAATGCTGTCTCTAAGAAATACACTTTAAATTTAAGGACAAGAATGGGCTTGAAAGTAAAAGGATGAGAAAAAGATATTCCATACTAACACTTGTCATAAGAAAGCTGGGAGAGTTGTATTAATATTGGACAAAGTAGATTTAAGAAAAAAATACAGCTAGGTATTTAAAAAGGTAATTTCATAATAATAAAAATCAAGAGGATATAACCGTTCTAAATATGCATGCCCCTCATAACAAAACTTTAAAATACATGAAGCAAAAATGGATACAACTGCAAAGAAATATAGGTAAATCCACAGTTATGATAAAAAAAAAAAATTACCCCTCTCTGAATAGTCAATAGACACAGACAGAAAATCCCTAGTTTTCTCACTCAGATCTCAGAACATAATATAGGATATTTCCAGCAATTTTCTTTACACACTCAGAAGTGGAGCCTATAAAGAAACAGTTAATTGCTGGTCAACTTATCACTGGGGCTTCCCCAGTGGCTCAGTGGTAAACAGTCTGCCTGCAATGCAGGAGATGCAGGAGACATGAGTTTGATCCCTGGGTCAGGAAGATCCCTGAAGGAGGGCATGGCAACTCACTCCAGTATTCTTGCCTGGAGAATCCACTGGACAGAGGAGCCTGGCAGGCTACAGTCCATAGGGTTGCAAAAAGTCAGACAAAATGGAAGTGACCTAGCATACACTCAAGTAGCTTATCATCATTTCCAGGTGCTATATTAATCAGAGCCAGATATGTGAATCAGCATCGTGAAGCAGCAACATTCTGGAGAGATTAATAGCTCTGGAGTCAGAGAAACTTGAATTCTCTCACATGCCAACTATGCAAACTTGGGCAAATGGGTTAGCTTCTCAGAGTCTCAGTTTTCTCATTTGTAATCATGGGGTAAAAACAGCATCATTAGGATATGTTACATAGTGCATTACCTATTATTATACAACAATTTGAAAGAATCGACTCCCATTTGGTCGGATCAGAACTCTTTTTTTTGTCTGTCCTTCTATCCTATGTTTCAGAGAAAGAGCTTAGTAAATGGGAACACTGTTAAGAGTGGAGATCATGGAAAAATTGTCTCTGAAAACAACTGTCACTTTTTATACAAAGGAACATTGCCCTTTGTTCTGTGCCTGCAGCTGTCTCTTTTAAGCTGTTCACATGTTTAAGACTTGGCTCAAGAAGGTTTCCGTAATGCTCACCAGACAGGATTATCTAGGATTGTGTTCTAGCAAGCCAAGGTCCTGTCAAGCAAAGGAGTCAAGCAGTTGTGTACAAAACATTTTAGTACCATGTCATGAAGTCACGTGGTGTAAATCACCGAAACAGGAGCAGACCTAAATCCTAATCGTAACTCTATTAGGAAGTACATGACCCTTACCAAACTGACTTTCTGGGTCTTCATTGCATTACCTATAAAATGACAGAATTTGATACATATAGTCACTCAGTTTCCCCAAATTCTATGTTGCTAGGAATGACTCTAGAAACAAAATGTTCAGAAGACTTCAATTGTTCATTTACTCCTATATTTATTGACCAATTTAAATTCGGTAAATTACCAGGAACTGTTCTAGACATAGCAGGGGCTAGGGGATGGACGAAATGGTGTGTGCAAGAGTCCTTCCCAAGAATTTTTAACTCCTTGGAGAAAAAGAATAATAAAAGTAAATATGTAATATAAAGGCAACTAGTAAAAACTTTAAGGAAATACTGATATCAAGAAAGAAATATTTAGAGGGAGGGGATATGGATGTACCTATAACTGATTCTTATTGATGTATGACAGAAAAACCACAAAATTCTGTAAAGCAATTATCCTTCAACTAAAAACTTTTAAGTCTTTATTGAATTTGTTACAAAAATATAAAAAAAAACTTTTACAAGAAAGAAACAAAAAAAATTTTTTAAGAAAGCAACATTTAAGATTGTTCAATCCAGTCTACTATGAAGAATATAGTCATTTTTCATAGTCATTTTAACACAAAAGGGAAGATATTTTCTTCTTGATCAAGGCAAGTAGAATGAGCTGTATCCCAGATGCATAGTTAAAAGTCAGTAGCATAAAAAGTTGGCAAAGGTGACAGCAAAGTGAAAAAAGCAACTCTTACAGAAGGGGAATACAAACATAAACAAATGAGAATGCTTGTCAAAGAACAAAAGAGGGGGGAAATGAGAAATGCCAGATTTAAAACTTTGAGTACATGTCAGGAGCTGTGTACCTGTTAATTCTTAACTAGTCACAACTATTCAACCATGTATATATTATTACTAATCTTCCTCAGTTTAAAATAAAGTAGTCCCAGTCATGGCTTAGACAGTAAAGAATCTGCCTGCAATGTGGGAGACCTGGGTTCAATCCCTGGGTTGGGAAGACCCCCTGAAGAAGGGAATGGCTACCCACTCCAGTAGTCTTGCCTGAAGAATTCCATGGACAGAGGAGCCTGGAGGGCTACAGTCCATGGTTCACAAAGAGCTGGACATGACTGAGCAACTAACACTTTCACTTCAAGGCTCTAAGAGGTTAGTAACTTGCTCAAGGTATGTGCTAGGATTTGCATGCATTAAGTTAACAATTAGCGTTCTTTCCATGAAACACTTTTAGGAGAGTGAAAGGTATGAGCTTCTCATTGCATACTCAGTTACTTAGTTGTATCTGACTCTTTGTAACCCCATGGTTCTATCTTATAGAACATATGAAAAAAGAGCCTTGTCCATTAGTTCCCCTTTTTGATAATACCACGGACAATCAACCATATTATTTCACTTTGAAATTTAGACTCAAACATAAAAATGCAGATTTGCTCTAAACACAAGTGCTACAGAACACTGGGTTGGACTACAATGAGGACTAATTTTAAGTATGATCTTTCATTCCTGGTATTTATTAAGTCATTTGGCAGGGGTTAGGAACCCCTTTGTGAATCTGACCAAACATGTAAAGCGTGTCTCTCAGAAAATGTTAAATTTAGTGTTTATCAGTGTATTCAGTGAACTTGTTAAGGGTCAGGGAATACTGGACTTAAGTGATACTTCTCTGAGACCTGTGGACAGTCATCCTGTTGCAAATTTTAAAAAGAATTATTCTGATCCTTCAAGGGAACAATAGTCATAAATTTGTTGTTGTTGATCAGTCACTAAGTCATATCTGACTCTTTGTGACCTCGTGAACTGCAGCATGCCAGGCTTTCTTGTCAGATTCTCTATCTCAGAGTTTGCTCAAACTCATATCCATTGAGTCAGTGATGCTATCTAACTATCTTTTCTGCTGTCCCTTTCTCCTCCTGCCGCCAATCTTTCCCAGCAACAGGGTCTTTTCCAATGAGTCAGGTCTTAGAACATCTAGTGGCCAAAGTAATGGAGTTTCAACCTCAGCATCAGTCCTTCCAATGAATATTCAGAACTGATTTCCTTTAGGATTGACTGTTTTGATCTTCTTGCAGTCCAAGAGACGCTCAAGAGTCTTCTCCGGCACCACAATTTGAAAACATCAATTCTTTAGCACTCAGCCTTTTTAATTGTCCAATGCTCACATCTGTACATGACTACTGGAAAAGGCATAGCTTTGACTAGACAGACCTTAGTATACTACATTGAACCAGAATAGTTTGACTTGGAATCACCTGGGATTTTGCAAGCAAAACACTCAAATTTATAACTCTGACCATAAAGCCAATATTGTTTTTATGTCTTATCTAAACTCTAAGCACATACGTCTATGACCAGAAGTATAACATGCAAAATACTTTGGGTACACAGAATTTATTGTAAGTCATATCAGTATTTGTTATATGTTAACTGAATTTTGATAAATGAAATTCTGTTGTCTAGTCTAGTCCGCCACTGTTAATTGAGATAAAATCTAAGTCTATAGGAGATGCTATTTCTATAACACTTGTAGAAATAATGGTGTCATTCCCATTATCCCAAGCATTACATATGTGTATTTAATTTACTTTGTTGTTTTTTACTCTCTGAGCTTTTCAGTATGTTTCTTGTTTTGGGGTTCCTCCTAAAAACTTATAAGACTATACTCAGGAATAAAGATGAATTATTTTCCTTTACAAGGATGACTTTCCTCCATCACCATCATAAACTTGACAAAAATGATCCAAGAAGCTTAATTGATGCCTTTTAGTCAGACAGCAGGAGGTAGTGGCATTTTCTTCAGGGGTCACTTTAGCATATTATTATTTGATATAGTTAACAGCATCTTGAGGAAAAGTACTTCTTTCAGAGAAGAAAGATAATTGGACTCAAGTTAATAGTGACAGATTGTACACTACAAAAAACATTACTTATTACATTTTGGATTCTCAAATATTTTCCACTTCTTTTCATATCACTCTCTGAAAAAAACAAGATATATGGAAGATCTCAGATATGTTATCTTGTGGAATTAATATTCTTTTTTCTTTGCAATCTTGAAAAAAATGTTTCAGCTGACAAACTTAAGAGATCATTTAATCTTGTTTTAAAGAAACAGTGCCAGGAACATTCTAATCACTTAATTAAAAACATTCCCAATCTTCTTAGATGAGAAAGACTTTCCCAGTTTTTAGAATTACTTATTTTTTTATTAGTATCTGGGATGTGCTTTATCCTAAAATTCTGCACAACAGTCTCAAAAAATTTCCACTCAATCAAGGGAAGAATACAAGGCTTTATCTTTAAATTCACATGAGGTTGTGATGATTATCTAGATAAAATTACTTCATCATTAATTATTCCTTTTCCTCTTTCAGGAGAAAGATACATCTACTGATTATTTCAATGATACTTTGGTGGTACTTGTTAATAATCTGTTTGCATCAGGTACAGAGAGCACAGTTTCCACTCTGTCCTGGGGGATTCTGTTCATGTCACAGAATATCCTGAGATCCAGAGTAAGTCTCCTAAGATTCAGGGCATTGCCTGAAGGAGAGGAAGCAGAAATCTGTTGGACTGGACAATGCAGAATTTCAGAGCCATCCTGGATACCTTTAATTTGTACCCTTGAGGAGACTTTGTACCTTTAGTCTCCTTGTGATATAAGAATGCAGATTTTGCTCTCCTAACATCCTGAGATGATCTAAAGGGTCCCCAGAGGAGTCTAAGAATAGAAGACTGGAAGTGGGAAGCAATGTGGGGTAAAGATGAGTCAGAACTCAGAGTTCCTGGGTTTGACTTTCATATTTAAAGAAAGCAGAGAGACTGTTCCAACACCCCCTCCCACCACGGACTCTCTTTTATCCAGAAAGGTCCATGATGAGATTGCCAAAGTCATGGGGTCCACCCAACCTCGAATGGCACACGGAACTCAAATGCCATACACAGATGCTGTCATTCACAAAGTGCAGCGATTTGCTGATATCCTGCCCGCAGGCTTACCCCAAGCAACCACCACAAATACTATATTTAAAAACTACTATATTCCAAAGGTAAGGATTTAAGAAGGGGGATGAGGGGAGAGGGAAAGAACATCAGAATGCTGCTCAAAATCACAGAAGTGCTGAGATGAACTGTCAGGCAATCTCTGCCCTCACCCTGGTCCCTCCATCTTTCCTTCTTCTTCCCTCTCTCCTGATCTCCCCTCACCCCAGCCATTCAACCAGAGGTAACAGAATGTCTACATACACAGTAAGTGATATTGCTCAGTGTGACTTTATAATGTATTACTAATTTTTCTGTCAGAGCTGAGGAAGTTGGGGTGGCTTATTTTTGAGGATTTGTTTTGATGGGCTTGTTAAATTCAGTTTGTCCACTGTGACAGTCTCTCGATAAAAGATCAAGCCTTTAGGAGCCCCCAAACCCACCAGGAAGACTCACAGTCACCAAATGAGGACTTTTAAACTCCCATCACATGAATTTATCAAAAGTTAAATAACATGCTGACCACACAGCTGATACATGGCTAAGCCAGAATTTGTTCCTAGTTCTGAATCCAAGGTTTGTAATTTTCAGTAGGTACCAGGTGAAAATTTGAGTATATGAATACCCCACACTCAAATCTCAAGTGCCATCTCCCCCTTCTCTACTTCCTGTTCCTTCTAGAATACACTGCTTCTCTAAAACTGCCAACCAAGGTCATCGTATGTCTCTAAGAGCCAACTTTTTAGGAAGGAATTTCATCTCTGTCACTAATAACACTTTTATCTCTAGGGCACTGAGGTCATCTTTTTGCTGATCTCTGTACTTTGAGATCAAATACAGTAGGAAAACCCAGACACCTTTAACCCTGAACATTTCCTTGACTCTACCAGGAAGCTTATAAAGAAGGAAGCTTTGACACCCTTCTCCGTAGGTAAAGCATCTTACTTGAGAAAGGTGATTCAAAAAATCTGGAGAGATTTGGCCCTGTCTCAAGGCCAGGGCTAAGGTTTTGTATTCTGCCATGTGGCACTAAACTTCAGAAATATAGAAGAGTCCTCCCCTAGCTTTCAATTAGCTGTAGGACATTAGGCATTGGAATGACATTTTCTTAAGGAATCCTGGAAGATTCCTTGTGGCTGAGGCTAGGGCAGAGCCTTGGGAATTTGAAGAGAAAGTTGA
The DNA here is from genome assembly GCA_007570785.1 of Antilocapra americana. Taxonomy (NCBI): domain Eukaryota; kingdom Metazoa; phylum Chordata; class Mammalia; order Artiodactyla; family Antilocapridae; genus Antilocapra; species Antilocapra americana. The sequence goes on from ML661332.1 coordinate 3,248,792, forward strand.
GCAGGGCGACTATGGGCAAATCCACTTTGCTTCATCTATTTAAAAGCCTTGCTTTAATTGTGCAAATACCAGTGTTTCTTTTAGAATTTCCTCTTTTTTTTTTTTTTTTGCAGTATAGTTGATTTACAATGTTGTGTTAGTTTTAAGTGCACAGAACTATGATTCAGTTAAATGTATACATATATCTATTCTTTTTCAGATACTTTTCCCTTTTAGGTTATTACAAAATTTGAGTATCGTTTGTTGTGCTATACTGCTATATGAACTTATTCCAGTTTTTAAACATCTTGACATTCCCCCCAATAATTCATATTTTAAAAATACTAGCCAAATACTCTTTTTCAAGTGCTTCAGCATGATCTAGTTTCTAGTCTTACATGCAGTCTCGGGTCTGAGACTCGTGACCTCATGCTTGGAGTTCCAGTCAGAGTCCTATTTCTTCCCACCCTGCGATGCATCACCACACCTGACTCATCCTCCCTGTGTGCCTAGCTCACTTCTCTCCGTATGCACCAGAACTTAGATACAAAGATTTCATACGAAGGTGAGACCTCCTTTAGCTCACTTTCCTATGGATTCTTATCACATACTTGGTTTTACCTGTCATAACATGTTTCACATTAAAACCTTAAAATTGTCTCCCTCAGGGGAGCCCAATTAATTTTCTATTTCTGATGCTTCAACTAGGAGACAGAGCCTATAAAACTCACAAGGGGTTGACTGACTCACACATTCTGAAGGAGAAGAAATCACACACGGGTGGTTTCCCTCTTTGTCCACACCAGTTTTTCAGATTTTTGAACTGTCTTATAACCCTTCACTACCATCAACCTCTCTAGGTCCCCGGATGTGTGCTGGGGAGTCACTGGCCAAGATGGAGCTTTTGGTTTTCTTCATGAGTCTCCTGCAGAAGTTCACCTTCCAGCCACCCTCTGAGGTCTCCCATTTGGACTTGGACCTAACCCGGGATACTAATGTCATCATCCAACCAATGCCTCACAAGATACGTGCTCTGCCCCGAGCCTAGTGTCTACCATCCCAGTTCTCTGTGTTATCTTCTGGTCCTTTGCACTGACTGCACTTTTCTGCATCTTGACAGCCATGTACTCTGCCAAGTCCTTCAGCATTGCTTCAGCAGGCAGTCACATCATCCTAGAGGCCTCTAGTGTTAAGTCACATTGGGTTCCTCTGTTAATCTCTATAGCAAAAACCTCCTTACTGCCATTCTCCAAGACAGTACACACCAACACATTTGACAAATAGAACCTTTACTTAGTGCCCTAAGGTTTTGCCCTTCTCTAAGAAACTGTCCTTTTCCTCCAAGGTATATGAGACATCTATGTATTACTAGTTCTAATTGCTTGGGGCAGGGGAGGAGGGTGCTGTATAATGATTTGTCTAGAATGCTAATGAATATCTTTAAAACTGCTGTGAAGAAAATTCAACTTGTAAGCAAGGGTCCCATTAAATATAAGATATTGGCTTCATTCATTGGTTCAATCAATACAGGATGATTAATAACAGATCATTGCTTGTGAGTATGACTAATTTGCTGAGGTCAGAAAATTAGGCTCCTGCTTCTGACATAACTGGAACTTGAAGACCACCCCCCTTCTCTATGTTCAGTGCTCTGAGTCTAGTAAACTCATACCCAAAGGACCTATGAGCAGAATAAAGAAATCACTGTCAGTTCCCGTGAGACACAAAGTATCTTTAGCCTTTACAAATCATATGGATGTCCCTAATATCAACATAAACGATTTTCCTCTGTTCTTATCTGATTCCTGACAAAGGCAAAATTGCACTTGCCAGGGTTAAACAGTAAAGGAAGGTTTTACTTAAGGCTATTGCAATAGGGGAGAGGGGCCAGAATTTAGTCTCAGCTCAATTCAACTGAAACAAGGGAGGGAAAGGTTTTTAAGTGTTAACATGAGCTAGTGGATTCAAGGGATTAGATCTAATAGACAGAGTGCCTGAAGAACTATGGATGGAGGTTCGTAGCATTGCACAGGAGGCAGTGATCAAAATTATCCCCAAGAAAAAGCAGTACAAAAAGGTAAATGGTTGTCTGAGGAGGCCTTACAAATAGCTGAGAAAAGAAGAGAAGCAAAAGGCAAAGGAGAAAAAGAAAGATATATCCATCTGAATGCAGAGTTCCAAAGAATAGCAAGGAGAGATAAGAAAGCCTTTGAGGAAAACAATAGAATGGGAAAGACTAGAGACTTCTTCAAGAAAATTAGAGATATCAAGGGAACATTTCATGCAAAGATGGGCACAATAAAGGACAAAAACAGTATGGCTGTAACAGAAGCAGAAGATATTAAGAAGAGGCAGCAAGAATACACAAAACTATACAAAAACAGATCTTAATGACCCAGGTAACCATAATGCTGTGATCACTCACCTAGAGCCAAACATCCTGGAGTGCAAAGTCAAGTGGGCCTTAGGAAGCATCGCTATGTACAAAGCTAGTTGAGGTGACAGTATTCCAGTTGAGCTTTTCAAATCCTAAGATGATGCTGTTAAAGTGCTACACTCAATATGCCAGCAAATTTGGAAAAAACTCAGCAGTGGCCACGGGACTGGAAAAGGTCAGTTTCCATTACAATCCCAAAGAAAGGCAATGCCAAAGAATGTTCAAGCTACCGCACAATTGCACTCATCTCACACACTAGCCAAGTAATGCTGAAATTCTCCAAGTTAACCTTCAACAGTATGTGAACTGTGAACTTCCAGATGTTCAAACTGGATTCAGAAAAGGCAAAGCAACTAGAAATTAAATTGCCAACATCCACTGGATCATTGAAAAAGCAAGAGAATTCCAGAAAAACATCTATTTCTGCTTCATTAACTATGCTAAAGCCTTTGATTGATCACAACAAACTGTGGAAAATTCAAGACACAGGAATACCAGACCACCTTACCTGCCTCTTGAGAAACCTGTATGCAAGTTAAGAACCTACAGTTAGAACCAGACATGAACAACAGACTGGTTACAAATTGGGAAATGAGTACGTCAAGGCTGTATATTGTCACCTTGCTTATTTAACTTATATGCAGAGTACATCATGCGAAATGCCAGGCTGGCTAAAGCATAAGCTGGAATCAAGACTGCCGGGAGAAATATCAATAACTTTAGATATGCCGATGACACCACTCTTATGGCAGAAAGCAAAGAGGAACAAAGAACCTCCTGAAAGTGAAAGAGGAGAGTGAAAAAGTTGGCTTAAAATTCAACATTCAAAAAATTAAGACCATGGTATCCAGTCCCATCACTTCATGGCAAACAGATGGGGAAACAATGCAAACAGTGACAGACTATTTTCTTGGGCTCCAAAATCACCACAGATGGTGACTGCAGCCATGAAATGAAATGAACAGACGCTTGCTTCTTGGAACAAAAGCTATGACCAACTTAGACAACATATTAAAAAGCAAAGACATTACTTTGCTGACAAAGGTCCATCTAGTCAAAGCTATGGTTTCTCCAGTAGAGTTGGGCCATAAAGAAGGCTGAGCACCAAAGAATTGATGCTGTTGAACTGTGGTGTTGGAGAAAACTCTTAAGAGTCCCTTAGACTACAAGGAGATCCAACCAGTCCATCCTAGAGGAAATCAGTCCTGAATATTCATTGGAAGGACTGATGCTGAAGCTGAAACTCCAATACTTTGGCCACCTGATGCAAAGAGCTGACTCACTGGCGAAGACCCTGATGGTGGGAAAGATTGAAGGCAGGAGGAGAAGGGGACGACAGAGGATGAGATGGTTGATGGCATCACTGACTCAATGAACATGAGTTTGAGCAAGATCCAGGAGTTGGTGATGGACAGGGAAGCCTGACATGCTGCAGTCCATGGGGTCACAAAGAGTCGGACACAACTGAGCGACTGAACTAAACTGTGAGCTAGTGTAAAAGTCCTAGAGTGCGGAGGGTCGTCAATGGGATATGTCCTGCACACTGAATTATTCTTTCATTTGCAAATGTTTTTCTCTGATTCTAGGTCTGTGTTTGCTCATTTTTACCAACATAAGTTAGGCTCTTACTTGCCCTCAGAGCCTGGGAGATAGGGACACTAAGTTCCTTAAAGGTTACATTTCTACAGGATGGCTCCCATGTCCTTGAGGTATCCCTGTATTGTAAAACTGGCAAGAGATTTTCAAAAATATTTACATCTTAAAGGGGCAGAGAAATAATTTATAATGAAAAGTGTTCCCGAGTAAATTCTCTAAGGAAAGGGAGGTCAAGGTCTAGAGTCAGAAACTAGCCTGCTTAAGGTTAATCAAGTAGAGAAAAGTATTAAGGCCTCTGTCATCCCCAATCCAGCATTCTCCACAAACCCTTTTTAGAATGAGTCAGAAGGGGGACTTCCCTGGTGGTTCCCTGGTTAAGAATCCACCTGGCAATGCAGGGGACAAAGGTTTGATCTCTGGTCTGGGAAGAGCTCATGTGCTGCAGGGCAACTAAGTCCATGCACCACCACTACTGAGCCCGTGTCCTAGATCTGGTGCTCCGCCACAAGAGAAGTGACCACAGTGAGAAACTCACACACCACAACTAGAGAGCAGCCTTCACTCACCCAACTAGAGAAAGCCTGTGTGCAGCAACAAAGACCCAGAGTGGCCAGAAATAAAAAATAATTTAAAAAGAAAGAATGAGTCAGACTGGGGAACACTCAGGAACCTTGGCTTTCCAGTGGAACTAAATGATAAAAAAAAGAAAATGGGGCTTGCTAATTCTAATTTGTTTAAGCACATTCAAGAGACAGCTGCATTTTCTGAATTGCCCATGACACATAATTGGTGTTCAAGAATATATAGATAATTCTAAATCTAAAGTTAAAATTAATTCATGGACTGCTTTCTTTTACATGGAGATCAACAGAAATAGTTGCAATTCAAAATCAGGAAATTTGAGTTCTAATTCCAATCCTTTCAGTTCCCCATTTTTATGACTTTATGACTACCTATTGGCAGTGGCATACTTAGTGAATGTGACACCAGAAACATATGATTTTTAACATTAATATGAGAAAATAATATTCAATAGTAATCATGAAGTAAATAATTTTGGTCCTTTGGTGAGTCTGATATAATTGTTATATATGGAAAACTGTCAAGCAGCTAATACACTTTAGTAAAACTGTCTAGCTTTTACATTTAGTAGAAATGTCTACAAAAGAAACAGAAACTACTAAATTATACCATTCATGGAATGTTTTTTTTTCCTGATTCATTCTTTAAAAAAATCAATAAATAATTTCATGTTAATTACCCAAATCCAACAAAACCGTTCATGGGTGAACTAAGTTTGCACTTATTGAACAAAAAATGTTAACATTTCACTGTTTCCTTATCTAAAATTTTACACATAAGTCACAGATAATATCAGAACTGAAGTAACTCAAGTTCTCTTTCTTAATCACTACAACTCCCGTGTTACAAACTTACACTGACTCTACTGTTGAAATAAGGAATATATAGGGGTTGGAGACACAAAGTACATTCCAAGTGATTAGGATTCTGAAGCCTTAGGAACTTTCTCTCTGAATGAACGCATGTAGCTGATTCTGTGTGTGTGTGTGTGAGAGAGAGAGTATGTGTGTGTATATGTATACGTGTGATTGAGAGAGAGAGGGAGAAAGAGATTGATTGGGGGGGCAACACTGAGAGTTCTTATATTATCTTCCACACAGAAAAAAACAGTAAAGGAAAATAAAAATATGCTCATTGGAGGCTGACCTCTGAACTGTTAAACTTCAAACAGTAATATAATCACAGGAATTTTTTTACAATTTAGATTAACAATAGGTTTCTTCAGAGACAAGTATTTTATTACTAAGCCCATTGTGATAATAAAAAAGCCGATTTCCTTATTTTTAAATCTCTGAAGACAATGTACTGCTTACTTTTCACTCCTGGGGCAAACCCTGCTCATTGCCTGAAGATAACTCTGTCACTGAATACAGGTCACAGAACCTCCTTTCTTCTACTTCTATATTTTAAGATTACTTCACTTGTTAAGTTTGTACCTTTTCCCATCCAGGTGGGATGGGATTGTAAAGCCTGAGCCTATATAACCTCAGGAATCTTGGTCAATATTGAGGCTGGCTTGGGAAGTCCATAGGCTGGCAGATGGCGTCTTTCTGAAATATGGACATCAGTGGTCAGGGAATCCTTACAAATGGTGGCTGTGTTCACAAGTTCTCCCTTAAAGTCTTTTGATTTAAAAAATCATCTGGTGCCCTGTATACCTCCTTGTCTCTCTCCCAAGTAAGCTAAATTCAGAGTATTCATTTGTACCTACTTTTTCATGGACCCAGCAGGCTTTCAAAATAAAGCTCAAAGTCACAAGATTTTTTAGAAATGAGACATATGCCTAAGGATTATCCAACAGGCACGCAAATCAGCTTTAACACTCAGGGTTCTGAGCCTGGGGCAGGTTTTTCCAACAAATCAGCCTTAGGTTTGTGCACTCAGCAGGGTCAATGATCAATGGATTGAGCCCTCTGCCTACATGGATGCTGTGCAGTTCTTACTTTACTCTCAGTAAAGTGGCACTAATCCATTATACATCATTTTGGGTGTCAACAGTCAGGGTTGAACTATACCAGAGTATAGTTCACTCCATAAAGAAACCCCTCGCAATGCTGCATTCTAAGAATTGAAAGGTGATTTTCTCCAAAAAAAGACGTCTGAGACTGGACCTTCCAGAATTCTGTAACTGGGTCTTCTAGTTTCTGTCTTCAAGATGAGTGATGAACAATATAAATGGACAATGGTCAGATCACATGTGATAATTCAAAAAAAAAAAGACAGAAAAACAGTCTTAGTAAACATCACTGGTTTGAGAGACTGACCTTAAGTCCTCTGAAATAAAAAGTGAGTTTTTAAGCACTGAGGTAAGTTGAGCTCTGAAGTTATGAAGCTGGGTCCTGACTCCCTTGCAGAAACTAGGAGTTGGGGCCCTCATCTTTCTAGATAATGTTTCAAAGGAATTGCTCCTGACCCTGGAGATTGACAGTCCTGTTCCTGGGTTGTAAAACTTGCAAGAGGTCAAGAGATTTACATCTCAAAGGGGCAGAGAAAGAAATTTACAATTGCAAGTTTTCTCAAGTAATGCTGAAATGTAGCAAGATCCTATGGTCTTCCAGCCGACATCCTCCATCTGCCTTTTGTCTGTGGAAAAACTTTAACCAAAGAACAAATTTAACCAGAGAACTGAGAAAACACAGACGCAAAGAAAAGCAGGACAAAACAATAATAGTTTAGCTATTAATACTAAGCAAAGTTAGGGACCTTTAGTTGCTTTTCAAGGGTTTTAGATAATCTTCTGACCCATATCCTGTGAGCAGTGTTGCAGATACTGAAACTCCCACCAGGCAGAAGCTAATTACATGATAACCAGACTGCAGCCATGACTTAAGCTGGCACAGTTCCAAGTACTGGCCTCAAGGAAACAGACTGACTTGGGAACTGAAGGTTAACTGTACTTCATCACGATGACACGAGTCAGACCACCGATGACCAATTTCAAGATGACTGTCAGAGCTGATGATGCCGTTTCTGCACGTAGCCACCACCCTCTGCCTATAAAAGCTCCAGCCCACTGGAGTTGTCAGTGGACCAGCACCTAAAATAAGGCAAACTGTCCTTTCCACCAGCTTTGCTTTGGGATTGGCGTTTGAGTGGCGAGCAACCTGATCCCACTTTCAGTTACAATGATCTAAGGAAAAGGCGCTCAGAAGCTATAGTTAGGAAAAAACCTAAAGTTTAGCTTGAGCTGAGAATAAAGTTAACATCACCTTGGTCACTCTAAAAGATTCCCTCTGCCATGCCTGCCTTCTCTCCCCTGTCCAGTACAAGTGATATTAGCTGACTCCCTTTCGATAACCAAGCTCTGAATGAACAGCCTCTGTCCTATTTTTTAAGAAGGCTGCAGCCTCCTGAAAGTACTCACTGGATCTTAGAAATGTGAGTTTGAATTTAAATTAATTCCTTGCTTTAAAACTGACCAAGTCTTATGTTTTGTTAACTATTAGCTATATTGTGCCTAATAACTGATTATAATTCCTTACTCTTTCCAAAGTAAACTGGATTGTTTCTTTCCTTATCTTCATCTACAGAAACAAAGCTATAAAGATTCGCCCTCCCTAATTAAAGAGCAAAGTACTGACCACAGTTATAAGGATGTCAGGGTGTTCAAGAGTCGCAGTCTTTGTTTTCTTATCTGAATCAGTTGATTCAAATTCATGCTCCACCTTCCCCCTACCCCTTTCCAATTCATTACCAGTGGCTGGCAAGTCCTGACTCAGCCTGTAAGTGTTGTAATTGGGCTTTCTTTAAAAACTTCCTGCCCACTTCCCTTAGGGAGATTTTTAAGTATTGTTTCACATTCTTAGACAATAATAGAGTCACATTTCTGAAATAGTTTGAGTGCCAATAACCAATCAATCTCTCATTAGGAAAACCTTAGAATAATAAGACTTAAAAAAAAAGACAAAACTTTTTAGAGATCGCTTTGCCAATTCACACAGCAATATATATTTTACTCTTTTGTAATCTCCAAATGTTCGCATAATTCTACAAAGTGTTATTTCCACGACATTGTTAGCAATTACTGAGGAATATAGAAAAAATAATTTTTTTTAGTTTTTGTAAGTGACAGAGTAGGATACAGCAATAAATATAGCATATATGTCAATACCTGTCAAGCTTTAATGTCAATCACCCAGGGATCTTGACAAAACGAGAAATCTGATTCAACAAACTTAAGTGTGGGGCCCAGAACTCTGCATTTCTTAAAAACCCATTCTTCATGATGACCAAGTTGCTGGTTCACAGACCATACTGTGAATAGCATCCTAATATGCATCAGTTTTTATGAAGACAATACTCAGATTTTATATATTATTTATGCTCAGAAAAGTTGTATGTATATATTAACATATACACATACATTAAAAAATCAAATAAAACCAGACTGGAAACATATCAAATATTAACAGAGATCTGGGGTCACAGGCAAGTTTTTGTTTTATTTCATTTTTCTTTTTCCTCACAAACTAACATTTCCTTACATTTTTTTTGCAACGAATATAACTTTTTCAGTTGATGGAGAGCTTTTTCTCTTTATCCTTTCTCTTTTTTCTTTTTTAATAAAAAAGGCACATCAAGTGATAGTGATGACCAACAAGAATAAGATCAGCAAGTGGAATGTAATTACTCTCAAAGTTGACGGAGGCTGTGGACAAAGGTTAAAAGAGGCAGACACTTGCCTGATCATGGCAGTTACGTGGCTATCATATGTGTCTTTGGCCACTTGAGTGATCAGCCGGCTTCCAAAGTCGTTGCTGTGATTCATCCACGTAAGACATCTATAGATGATAACATTTTTGGTGAGGTGGAGGTAAGACCAAAGATTCAAGACCCAGTCATTCTCAGAGACTTGATTTTAAATCAAGTTGGCATTGAGGATGCCCAAGCTTCCATTTGGATTCACTCCCAGGACACTGTTAACTGGGAGATTGCTCAGCTTCCATCCACGACAGGGTTCTTCAGGAGCACCTGTGAAGCAAACCCAACAGGATTTCAACTTATTACTTTCTACATCAAGGAGACAGCTTTTGAAAGAAAATCTATAAGCATAGTGTAGGCAGTTGACAGGGCGATTGATAAGTGCTTTAAAAATAATTTTGACTTAAAGGAAAGAATATCTACCCAAACATTTGGATTAAAGGAATTTGACTGACTAGAATAAACACATTTTTTAAAGAAAGGAGATGAAGTGAAAATTCTCTTATTCTGCTTTTCTGAGATGACAAGGGTGTCAGATTTCAAATCCCAGAGGGCAGATAGACTAACCTGACAGGTCCTCAAGAAAGTACTCCAAGCTCCTAGCTGCCAGAGAATCAAGCAGTCTGTGAATCCTCTTCAAAGGCTGTCAAGCACAGCGTAACTTAGGCCTCTTAGACTTAGGATCAATCTTATCACAAGCTGGGGAGAAGGGGGGCTATTACTAAGGAATTTAAGGAATATATTTACTGATCAATTAAATGTTGGGAAAAGCTAGAAACTAGCCTCTTCTTTCAAGAATGCAGAAAAAAGTCCAAAAAAACCACTCATTTAGGATCTATTGAGATTTTTTGTGTGTTGTATGCCTTCTGATGCTTGTTACTAAATAAAAGTCTAAAGTAAACTAAACAATAAGAAAAACAATAATAATCGTTAACCTTGAGCATTTACTATATGCCAAGCACTGTTCAAAATATTTTTCATCTAACTTAATCCTAGGAAAAAACCCTGTAAGGTTGATACTATTTATTATTCTTATTTAACAATTAAGGACAGAGAGGTGAATCACTTGCCCCAGTGCGCACGGTTAGTTAGAGGTGGAGTGGTTTTCAACCCAAGTAGTTCAACTCCTGAGTTTGCTGCATAGAGAAGGCAATGGAAAGATACTGCTGCTTTGGGTCAACTTTAAAGAGTCTTTTCGAAAATTCCCTAGAGGTCCAGTGGTTAGGACTCAGCGTTTTCACTGCTGAGGGCGCAGGTTTGATCCCAGATTGGAGAACTAAAATCCTGCATGCCATACAGACAAAAAACAAAAAGCACCTTTCCTTGTCTCTATTCAAAGCTCAACATGTGGGGCACGTGTTGGCTCTCAACAACGTATTAAGTCAGATCTGAAATTTGTCTGCTAAGTTAAACCTCACATTGGAGCCCAGCAGGGTTGTTAGGTGAAAACATAACTCTTTTTATGGAGTCTATATTACCTTTTTGGCCTACCAAGCAATTTTGAGCACAGATGAGCTCCTGAGATACTGAATTCCTCTCAAGTGAGGGTCACACTGGCCTGAGAACTGCTAGTGGTGAGTCTCCAGGCTACGGGCCTGGCCAGACTAAGGAACACCAAGGAACACTCATAAACATGAGTCAGAAAACCCAGGCTGCCCTCACTCATCTCTGATTCCCTAGAACTAAGTCCTAAAGGCCATTCCCCAAACTTTTACAAGGGAGATGACCAGATCATATTCTTAATCTACTTAGTAAGCATATGCAGTTAACTAGCTGTGTGACCACATGACCTCCAGGTCTAGGTTGGCTCACTTGTAAAACAGGGACGTATCTTACCTATCTCATCTGGCAAGAGGTGGATCAGACCACCTCTGAGGGTCTGTTAAGCTCTAAACTGAAAATAAGGGTCAAAGGAGGAGTCTGGGAGGGGGCCATGTTCAATAGTTTACTCCTCAAGAGTCAGAGTCCCCACTTGTTTCATTCCTGCAGTAACCAGATACTGCTTCAGTTCATCAGGTCATCTCTAGAAGGGTTGTTTTGCTCCTCACACACCTTCAGACCAGGCCCCACTACTACAGAGTTAATAAAGATGGTGCTTAACAAAAAATTTTAAAAATAGTAATGAGTTCTTTCAATAGCATCAAAAGAAATTTTTTTTCTAACAGCATCAAGAGAGATGTATTGATCCAGTCTCGACTACAAATCTTATTAATAAGAAACTCTGAATAAGATATAGTCATTTTATGGCAAACTATACATTTCTATCTACCTTTATTCGCAGTATTTCAAACATTAAAATAACTAAAATTTTCATATTAATGACATTTTTACTGAACTAAATTAGATACTTTGGGGTAAAGTCTTTTTAAATGGCATTTCACAAAAAAAATAAAATAAATGGCATTTCACTTTCAAAGTTCTGGCTTCCGTTTCCCTCCCTTCTTTTCCTAGCGCCTCTTCTCAACACTTGTGTTAGTCACTCAGTCGTGTACGACTCTTTTCGACCCCATTAACTGCACCCTCCTCTGTCCATGGAATTCTCCAGGCAAGAATACTAGAGTGGGTTGCTATTTCCTTCTCCAAGGGATCTTCCCGACCCAGGGATCGACCTCTGGTCTCCTGCATAGAGAAAGCCCTAACACTTAAATGTGAAAAAAAGAAAAGAAGAAAGATGTGCACATCAGAAGAGTAACAAAAAGAAATTTTGTTTACTGACTGCTTTGTTTTACATTTTATTTTCCCATTTCTTTTCACTTTCTATTTCAGTTTTAAAACAAACCTCTCTCCCCAGATATTCCCACCTCCACCCCTTGGCAGAGCCGACCTCAAACTTCCCTTCTGCTTTCAGGTCTCACAGAGAAAGGGAGCGGAGGCAGAAAAGTGACCAATTGAGAGGAACTGCAAAATAAGAATTAACAATAGATTTTCTTATTTCAAAATTCCCGCGTTCTACAAATTTGAAAGTATATTTCTTTCCCTCTTCTAAGGTCCCCAGACGGTCACAGTATTTAAGCCACAGTATTTAAGGAGGTATTTGTTGCTTACAGTTCTTCAGTCTGCATTGGGTGCCCTGTACCTTCCTGGAGAGCACGGCCAGACTCTTACAAGGTTCTTGCTTGTTGTTAATCACAGGTTGGAGCTTCCGGAAGCGCATTTTCTTGATAAGCGCTGCTTCATTGTCCCCGAACATTCCTTGGGCTCCTCTAGCCCACTGAATCTCCTCCGGGTATCAGGTCCGTGAAACGATCCTCTCTGCGTGGACACGGGTGTTTCTCTTTGTGCCGAGAGCGCGGAGCTCGCCAGGGATCCTGGCGCCCCGCAACGCGCCTCACTCCCTGTTGGTGCGGAAAGTGACCGCGGTCACGGAGCGCTCCTCGGTCAGCGTGGTCATGCTGCCCTTCGCCCATGCGACCTCCAGGACTTCTTGCGTCACCTCATAATCCAAGACCCGCACGAGCAGGGGTTTGGGTGGGTCCCTCGGAGCTCGAGAGGGAGCGTCTACACGGCTGCCAGAAATTCGAATTTCCCGTGGAAAGAAAGGAGAAGAGCAGCTGGGCTCCCGGTCTTGTCCTTCCGCTTTGAAAAGGTCCTCCTCATCGGCCACCTCTTCACGCTCGGCGTGGCCCTGAGTCCCCAGCCACCTCTCCGGGTGCAAAAGAAAGAGCACTTTATCTCGGACCCAGGAATCGCAGTCCGCATTCTCCCCAGCCCCGCGGTCCTCGTGGGCGCCGCCCTGCCTGCCGCTCGATTCCGCCGCCGAGGGGTTCGGGGCGCCCGGGGCTGAGGGAGCCCCACGCTCCGCCTCGCGCGCAAACAGCCAGGAGCGTTGCTCGCTGCGGGGCGAGTCTGCGAGATCTGGAGCCCCGCGGGGACCCGGGGCCCCCATCCCAGTGTGAGGGCCATTCATCCGGTGGGTCTTCCACGGGTTTTTGCAGCGTACGCCAACCGAGCCCCAGAAAGCGCGGGCCAGACGGCCGTGGGCGTGGCCTCGCGCGCCCCGCCCCCGGGACTCGCACTGGCCTCGCCCACTCCGGTATTCCGGACCTTTAAAGGCGAAGCGCCTCCCCTCCCAAACCCCCAGCCCCGCCCCTCCACACCCCCCACCCTCCCCTCCCCCGCCCCGGATCTCACTTCGTCTTCTTACCTGTGATCCTAGCCCTGCTGCTGTGGTCTCCTTTTTGAGTCTCTTTCCTCTTTCTTCTACGCTCTATACTAATTTCCAGACGATCTCCAGATACGGTAGACACTTGGCCTGCACACACACCCTCACTTCCCCCTCGAAATGCCAAGCACAAACTATGCCTTCTTTCCAAGGACTCTCCTTGGAGTGAAGGAACAAGGAAGTTAAAAAAAAAAAAAAAAAAAAAACTAATTTAATCAAGTTCTTCTGATAAAAGTTTCCGTGACTCCGAAACCACCCCACCAGGTTGCCAAGCTTATCGAATGTAGCTAGAAATGTGGAACCCTTTGAGAAATGGCTTTGGGCCATATTTGTTGTTCTTGCATTGGAATGCGGGAATCAGTAGGACAGTGCTCACACTGATCTTCATTTGGGGTATGATCTTACTTGTCCCAGGAAGGGCATTAGTGCCTTTGATCAAATGGAAACCCAAACCGCTAAAAGAACTTCAGGATTTAAAATTTTGTGTTCATTTTTAAAGTTTCACATTTCACTGCTCCCCTCCCTCCTTCCCCCCACTCTCCTCCCCCGCCGCCGCCAGCCCGCAACACACACACACTTCTCTTTAACCCTCAAAATTAAAATATATGTATATAAATCTCTGGGTAGACTCAGAATCTACTCACTACCAGGCCCTCGGAATCGTGATGCTGGAGAAGACTCTTGACGGTCTCTTGGACAGCAAGGAGATCAAACCAGACAATCCTAAAGGAAATCAAGCCTGAATATTCAATGGACATGAATCTGAGCAAACTCTGAGAGATGGTGAGGGACAGGGGAGCCTGGCTTGGTGAAATCCAAGGGGACTCAAAGAGTCTGACATGACTTAGCCACTGAACAAACACAACAAGGTCCTCTGACATGCTTAACTTTGCCAAAGGCTAATGGGGAGAGCGTGATAACAGAAAAAAAAGAAAACAAAAAAAACCAACCTTATTCTCTGATTTCCAGTTCGAACTTTGTTTCCAGGTCCTTGTTTTATTAGAAAGTGCTAACTGTTTTCCTGTCTGCTTTAGAAAAATCACCGCAATGGTGCAAATTTCTACCTGTGTTTGAAGGACCAAGTAGTATGGCAAAAGAGATATTTTGGAAAGAGAGGACCTTCTGAGATCTGCCAAGTCATTAAAAAAAAAGTGTACAAGGAGTAAGAAAACCTGGGTCATACCTGGCTGATTTGATGCCTTACCTGGGGCTGGTTACTACTAAATTACAATTAACTGAAGTTTTTGAGTGTTTTAGACACTCCATATATTTAAACTCATTTATTCTCCACAACAAACTAAGGCAGTCACACTATTCCCATAGTTTCCTTGAGAACTTTGAAGAGCAAAGAGATTAAAAATCAAGCACCAATAAACAGTAGAGTCAAGATTCTCAAGAATTTAAAAGCTTGATCCCATTTTATTAATAAATTACTTTCCTGTTTTAAATCTGTGATTTCATGTTCTTTTTTGTTTATTTCCTTAATCAGCAATCACTGAGCTTATACTAAATATCAGCCACTGCTCTAGGTGATGGGGACATGGAGGAAATAATTGCTTGCCCTCTTGGAGTTTTTATTCTTTACGTAAGCTACATCTATCGAATCCTCTGTCCAAAAATAGGAGATATTTATTAAGTTAACTTTAATGTATGTGAAAATCAACTGTAGCTTAATGCCTTCCCTACTCTCAAGGAGTCTATTTGGGGAAGGACTTAGAATGTGGACTCTTAACAAGACCCTCAGCAAGCCTCATACTGGTGGTCCATGAACAACATTATGAGAAACATTACCAAACATAATACTCTAGACCAGAGATAAACTCTAGGACTTTTTTTTAATTTTCTGCTTTCAAGTGGCAATAAGAACACTGTGTTTTCCTTCCTTGCAGGAGTATTAGGAGAATTCAAAGAAGGTGTCTATATTCTGAGGGAAGTATAATGCACAAGATTTATAGATTTCAAATTTTCTTACTGATGGGGATTGGATGAGCGATTACAGTGGGGATGAAGAACAGGGAAAAATCTATTTGCTGAGGGGTGAAGCTGACTCACCCATCACATACCTGGATTTCTAGATGTCAAGAAGTTGTATATTAATGTGTAAAAGAATATTAAGAGGAGTGGAAGGGAGTTGGTAGCGGCAGTTGGGGCAGCGAGGAGGTTCTGGAAGCTCTCGGATTCTCGCGGCTGAGTTAGGGATTTAACTGCCACCATGTCGAGCAAAAGAGCAAAGACCAAGACCACCAAGAAGCGCCCACAGCGCGCGACCTCCAATGTATTTGCCATATTTGACCAGTCCCAGATTCAGGAGTTCAAGGAGGCTTTCAACATGATCGACCAGAACAGGGACGGGTTCATCGATAAGGAGGACTTGCATGACATGCTTGCTTCCCTGGGAAAAAATCCAACTGATGAGTATCTGGATGCCATGATGAATGAGGCTCCAGGTCCCATAAATTTTACCATGTTTCTCACGATGTTTGGTGAAAAGTTAAATGGCACAGATCCAGAAGATGTCATCAGAAATGCTTTTGCTTGCTTTGATGAAGAAGCAACTGGCACCATTCAGGAGGATTACCTGAGAGAACTGCTGACCACAATGGGAGACCGGTTTACAGATGAGGAAGTGGACGAGCTGTACAGAGAAGCACCTATTGACAAAAAGGGGAATTTCAATTACATCGAGTTCACGCGCATCCTTAAGCATGGAGCGAAAGACAAAGACGACTAAAAAGAACTTCAAACTCCAGCCAAACGTTCCTTGTTGCCACTCTGGTTATTTCTGAGACTTTCTCTTAGAGCCTGTTGCATGCCCTTAGCTTTACAGTTTCTGCCTTTCTTGTTGTATTTATTCTCAGCCATTTGGGGCACATGCATCTCTATAATCAGACTGGATGTGGGACTTCTTGTCATTTTAAGAATAGAAAATAGGGTGATTTAACTTACCAGCTGCCGTCTACCCTCCCCGCCCCCAGTAACTGCAGTCTACAGAGTCAATATATATTTTTTCAGAGAAGGTTATTCACTCAATTTTTTTCTGAACCATAATTAAACTTTATGATAAAAAAAAGAATATTAAGAGGAAATGTCAAGTAAATTAAACCTCAGTGAGAGAATGTCTAAAAAGAATATAAAACAAAAAATAGGCTGCTTGCCTTCAGGAGAGTGGTGTCTGCTGTGCTTTAATATCTCAAAGTGCATAAAAGCCTGATAAGAGGTGCTGACAAACCAAATCCATTCACTTCCCTTAGGAATGGCCACCAGATACACACAGCCAACTCATTTGAAAAATCCCTGGTGCTGGGAAAGATTGAGGGTTGGGAGAGAAGGGGGTGACAGGATGAGATGGTCAGACAGCATCATTGACACTATAAACATGAGTTTGAGCAAACTCGTGGAGATAGTGAAGGACTGGGAAGCCTGGCATGCCACAGTCCAAGGGGTCGCAAAGAGTCAGACATGACTTAGCCACTAAACAACAACAGACTCTAATTTAAGGAAAATAGACTTTGTCCTAAAGATATTAGGAGCTGACAGATTTGTTGGGAAAGTGAGAATACCAGGCTTTAAAATGGGTAGAGATCAAAATTGTTGCCTAGGGAATAGGGAGTTGGTACAATAGGAACAGATTTCTTTGCTGGACTGTATGAACTCCAACTCTCACACTTGCCCCTACAACACTTACTGAGGATTCAACTTCCCACTCGGAAATAGCCACCTGGCTGAGTTTATACAGCCTGCCTATCCCATGACAATACGGGACCATAAAAGAAAAGATGCAAAGAAGCCCTTGGCTTCTGTAATGGAAAAGCAAACAACTGGATTTACCACGTAGCAAAACTGTACCATAGAGATAGTCAGCATTCCAGAAACGAAGACAGGGTGTTGTTAAGAAGTTTATAAAAATTTCGCTAATTATAACTATAATTAGCTATTATAACTATATATTTTTATGTAATTATAACTATGTATCACATAAATTATAACTATAATTTATAACTAACTGCTATAAACAGAATTTGGATATGGGAATGACAGATAGGGAGGGTATTCTGAATAAAACAACATTATGAGCAATGGTGCGATGGTGAATATGGAGGCAAAGGTAGAGAATAGTTTTGTCTTTGACATTTCTCTTCTCTCAAGTCTAAAATACTTTCCATGATTTCATCCATTCCCATGGCTTCGGTTGCAACCTGTACTCTGATGATTTGCTAATTTTTATCTCTATTATAGACCATGATGCTTATTTCCAGACTTGAAGTAGTAGGTTGTATTATTGTCTCAAATTATTTACTTCCTCATCTTAAAAGAGAGTCAAACCCGCCGGTTTGTGTACCATGTGACTTGCAATACTCCTTATGGGAACAGACTCCTCCACCCCACCAATGTTGATGTTACTTTGGCCATGTGACTTGCTTCAGCTTAAACAGGTATGACGTTGGAGGCATCTGAGCAGAAAGGCAGAGTCACTGCAAGATTGACCCAGGGCATTTCCCCATCATAGCTGCCATCTTGGCTGTGATCTGGGAATGAACAAAGTACATGGCACAGATCTGAGTAGTCTCAAACAGAACTGCAGCAGCTGATACATATTCTAAGCAAGAAACAAACTTTTGTTATAGTAAACCAATAAAATTCGGGGGTTGTTTCTTATCACAGCCTAACCTAGTGAAAAATTATTCTCCTCTATTTTTTTATTTGACAGTTCTTTTCATTGTCACTTGACAACTAAAATATTGCTTGCCATATCAGTAAACATAGGATATTGCAGCCATAAAACCATCACATTAGAGCCACGTGGAGGGTAAGCCCTAAGGGAGCTCAGGAGAGACACAAAGGAGCTGCCCATTGCCAAGCTCATCTAACAGTCAGCTGCTACAGCCACACCAGACTGTGCACCTGAGGAAGCTCAGGATGAGAAAATACAAGATACTGGCCCTAGATAGCCAAGGAGCATATCAAAGGACTGACTGAAGTGAGCCCAGACTCACATCTTCCCAAACATAGAAAATCACTAAATTCCTTAACTTGAGATACTCAGTTTTCTTTTATTAACACTATTCTTTTGATGTTTCAACTACCTGGTTATGTAGCAAAAAACTCCTATGTGTCCTGGCTTTCCCTTTCCTCTTCAGGGTAGTCTTTCAGTGTATTTGAGATGCTATCTCCCAGACTTGAAGTTCTAAGAATGTCCAATGAATAAAACATGACTCTCCTCTTTTAGGTTCTGCTTTTTTGTTTATTTCAGCCATTCACTCTAAACACCAAATGTCTAAACTCGAACTCATCATTTATTCTCTTAAATCTGTCCCCTCTTTCAAGTGTTCCTTATCTCAAGGGTTAGCTTGACTGACGATTCTAATATCTTCCCTTTCCCTAAGAGGCTACACCCACTGCACAGGTCTAATATTTAACCACGTGTATGTGTCTGGCCCTCCATCTCCAATCCTCACAGCCTCAAAAATAAAGTCAGACCCTTAGGCATGACATAAAATATCTTCATAATTCTACTCCAGCTTATCACTGTTTACAGTTGAAGGAATAAACAAAAGAAGAAACAGGCCACCTAAATGAATGCGGAGTGCAGATTTGAGACCAAGGTGAGGTTATTGTGTACAAATAAAACCCAGTCTGATTATGGATGAACCTTGAAAAATACGAGCCTTTTAGAAGAGATTTTAACCATATTCCCTTTGACAACTAATATTCTCGTGACTCGGACAACTCAGACTATGCAAAGAAAATCTACACTGGACTGTCAGGAGACTTCGATGGGCCATGTTATCTTAAGCAAGTCTCCCAATGTTGCTAAGCCTATATTTGCATCTGCAAGATGTTAATTATACCTGTCCTGTGTGCTTCCCAGGGTTGTGGTGGAGAACAGATGAGACCATTTCTCTAGGAACACTTGGAAAACTATGACTCTTGCAAAATATTTTAAATTTATTTTTAAAAAGTAATTATCGACTTTTTTAGAACTGGAAACCCAAAGCATGCTTTTGTTTTCATTTGTTTGTTTATTTGCCTGTCTTGTTGTTTTTGATCACTCTGTGTGACTTACAGGATCTCATTTTCCTGACCAGGGGTGGAACCCAGGCCCTTGGCAGTGAAAGTGTTGAATACTAATCTCTCAGCCACCAGGGAACTCTTCAAACTGTTTTCTTAACGAAGTCCTAAAGGAAAGATGGAGAAGTCTAGAGCCAGAGAATAAGTACCAGACTTATAATTTTAGAATAAAGGAGCTAATGTTACTAGCTGTAAACTGAAGGGAAAAAGAGGAAGAGAGGGAATATGCCAGTTTTGGGGATATCAAGCAGCTTTGCTCAGAGGTCTAAAATAAAATGAAAACTGAAGGCAATTAATAAAAAGCAATCTTTGTATTTCTCTATTTTGTATTACCAAAAATTGTATTCCTAGGAGAAAAGAGACTTAGTTTACCTAACATGTGGCCCTGAGACTAACTTGCTATATAGGCACGATGTGTTTTGGTTGAAACATTTAAGTACATTGTCTTTTCACTCCAAAGAGAGGAGAAAGAAAGTGAAAGTCGCTTGGTCGTGTCCAACTCTTTGCAACCCCATAGACTATACAGTCCATGGAATTCTCCAGGCCAGGCTACTGGAAGTGGGCAGCCGTTCCCTTCTCCAGGGGATCTTCTCAACCCAGGGATCGAACCCAAGTCTCCCGCATTGCAGGCAGCTTCTTTACCAGCTGAGTTATCAGGGAAGCCCAATAGAGAGGTGTGACCTTTAAAAGATGCCTGCCTGGCAGTTTGAAAGGACAAAGAATGCTAGGTGTGCCAGTTAGCTGCAGGAGATGATGCATGTAGCACTCAAGTAGTAGCTGCTTAAAGGGAATGTTTAAACTATAATTCATTGTCAGCTGCCTACATTATCCAAAGTTTTAAAGTACATTCATCATCGTCCTCTCCTGTCAGAGATTAGGATTTAAGACCAGGCTCTATCATTGAGTGTGAACAAGCAACTTATTAAACAGGAAGTTGTGTCATTAGTAATTGAGTTGGCATCTTTTGATGATGTGAAAGAACCAGTGTTCTATACCCTACATTCATCTTGAGTGTAAACAAAATTTGACCTGTTCAACAGTCCATGCATTCTCAGTTGCTAAGTTGTGTCTGCCTCTTTGCGATCCCATGGACTGTAACCCACCAGACTCCTCTGTCCATGGGATTCTCCAGGCAAGAATACTGGAGTGGGTTGCCATTTCCTCCTCCAGGTGATTTTCCCAGCCCCAAGGATCTCTTGTGTCTCCTGCACTGGTAGGTGGATTCTTGACTACCAAGCCACTTATGGTAGCCTGTAGTATTATTCCAGAGATAATTCAATTTTGACTCAATATGGGTGAATTAACATTTATGAAATATTTCAAATAAAATGCTTAGATTAGTAAAACAAAGGTCATGATTTAACGTATCCAATCATGATTCATTGATAACTGAACATTTTTAATGGGGCAAGGCAAGTATTATTTTATTAACTAATGTGCATGTAATCAGGTAAGGGATATAACAGTTGTAGAAATCCTCAGTGATATTTTACACCTGGAGAGATTTCATTCCCCAAATATCTATTTGTTATAATGTGCTATGTTTTATCAAGAATGGATAGAAAACACTGAGTCTCTCATTTACCAAGTCTGAAACGAGTTGATCTGGAATGTCCAGGAACTCAAAGAAACTGTTAGTAAAAATCCCTCATTATCTCTTATTCATACTTCATAATTCACCCCTCCAGGGCAAGGCTTGGGTAGAATGGTATAGTAAGTTGAGCTGCTGCTGCTGCTGCTAAGTCACTTCATTCATGTCCGACTCTGTGCGACCCCACAGACGGCAGCCCACCAGGCTCCGCCATCCCTGGGATTCTCCATGCAAGAACACTGGAGTGGGCTGCCATTGCCTTCTCAGTGAGTTGATCAACTCAACTCAAATTCAATTTTTGACTCAATTTCGGTGAATTAATGAGTTTCTTTTCTCTACTACCTCTGCTTTCTCAACTATTTTATTAAAGACAATCTTATGACATTTTCAATGCCATAAATTCATTAAGAAAGGCATAGGATTTAGCCCTCCTTCAGTTTAAAACTTCTGATATGTACCCTTTGCTGCTTTCCTCTGACCATGTTTGTGTCTCTTTTGCCTCTCCTCTGCCCTTTCTCCTCCTATTTTTTTTTCATCTTTTAAGCAGTTCCTTCCTTCCTTTCTATTGTGATATAGTGCAGAATTTGAGAGAGACTGATAGAGCTAAACTCCCTGGATATAATTCATATCCCTGCCATCTATTAGCTGCATAAATTAGTCTTGAGGATTTTTTTTTTCTTGCTCAAGGTATTCTTTCTTTTTCCCCTTTCCTTTTTCCTGTTCATCAACTTTTTTCTCTAAGACTTCTAGTCTCCCTGAAAGATATTTACAAAGATCTGACAATCAGAAATGATCACTGAGTATGGTTACTTGAGGCCTTTCAGTCAACACAATAAAAAAAAAGATTTTATCTTTAATCTCAGTTTTATGGGGGCTTCCCTGGTGACTCAAATGGTAAAGAATCTGCCTGCAGTGCAGGAGACCCGGGGTTCAAACCCTGCTCTGGGAAGATCTCCTAGAGAAGGGAATGACAACTCACTCCAGTATTCTTGCCTGCAAAATTCCATGGACAGAGGAACCTGGTGAGCTGCAGTGCATGGGGTTGAAAAGAGTTGGACACGACTGTGCAACCAACACACAAACATACCCAGTTTCATACATTGTTCAAAAGCCAAAACAATTTGAAAGGGATATATTCGGGAAGTGTTATTCCCATCTTTAACTCCACAACTTGTGTTCAGTCATGCAGTACTGTTTGACTCTGCAATGCCTTACTCCACTGTTTCCAAGTCATTTAAAAATTAGTTTCTGATTTAATTTTCCTGTATTTTTGTTAGCAAAAGTAAGAAAAACTAGCAGAGATCTATTAGATATACACTAATTTTCTCATTCTTTCTTACAGACTTTTGTACATGTAGTTTTGTTTTTCCATTTAAAAACATATCATGGAAATTACCTCAGGTTATGTCACAGAGAACTTCCTTATGATTACAAACACTTCATTGTGTAGATGTCTCATAATTCATTCAAATTGACTTTGAAGGATGGAAATTTAGGTTGTCTCTAAAAGCTTGATATTCCAAAGAATAACATAGGAGTGAATAACCCAGGGCAAACATTGGCTTTAGATTCGTGGAGGAATCCTGTCTAAATTTCCGGAAGATGAATTGTGGAAATGCACATGTGTTTTATTAGATATTATTGAATTCCCCTCAGTGGAGTTACAGGTTTCCTACTCCTACTATCAGTTTATGAATATGCCTATTTTTTATAACTTCAAATTTGTGTTCTCAATATTTTTTATTTTTGCCAATCTGATAGGTAGGAAAGATTTCACATGATAGTTTAATTGCATTTTTCATTTATGTGAAATTAAGCATCTTTTTCATATAGTCAAGGCTATGGTTTTTCCAGTAGTTGTGTATGGATGTGAGAGCTGGATCATAAAAAAAGCTGAGCACTGAAGAATTGATGCTTTTGAACTGTGGTGCTAGAGAAGACTCTTGAGAGTCACTTGGACAGCAAGGAGATCAAATCAGTTAATCCTAAAGGAAATCAAACCTGAATATTCACTGGAAGGACTGATGATAAAGCTGAAACTCCAATCCTTTGGCTGCCTGATGCAAAGAGCCAACTCACTGTAAAAGACCCTGTTGCTGGGAAAGATTGGGGGCATGAGGAGAAGGGAGCGACAGAGGATGAGATGGTTGGATGGCATCATCGACTCAATGGCCATGAGTTTAAGCAAATTCTGGGAGATGGTGAAGGACAGGGAAGCCTGGTGTGCTGCAGCTCATGGAGTCACAAAGAGTCGGACATAACTGAGAAACTGAACAACAAAGCATTAGGACTGTTTTATTTTTCTGTGACTTAATCGTGCCTTTTGCTCATTTTTTCTGTTGGATTTGAGTACTTTTTACTCTCACTGTTAAGGGCTCTTTATATTTTACTGAAAATAATTTTCTATTTGTAATATAAATTGAAAATAGTTTCTCCTAGTTTGTAATTTGTATTTTGACATTAGGTTTGGTCTTTTGCCATTGAGGAATCACACATATGCATACATACATATGTATGTTATTTATCCAACTTAATAGTTTTGTTACTTCTGAATTTGGAAAGATTTTTCTTTTAACTGGATGATAAAGGAACCAACCAATGTTTTCTTCTAGTATTTGTATGACTTCTTTATTTATCTATTTGTTTGTATCTCAGATCAATTTGGAATTTATTCTGGTATAGATATGAAGAATGAGTACAACTTTACTTTTTTTCAGATTGCTATCTGTCTCACTGCCACTTATTTGAAATTCCATCTTTATCTGAGTGACTTGAGCTGTCACTTTAATCTTATTTTAAGCTTTCCTATGTACTTGTTCTTTCTGGGCATTCCCCTTCCCATTCCAACTCATTGTTGTGCATAATCGTGTACCATTACTACACTTTACATCAGTTTTATAGTATGTTTTAATGTTAGTGGGGTTAATCTCTCCTTTTAACCTATCTTTTTCAAAATTTGTATTGTTGTTTTTGCATATTTATTTTCCAAGTTTCTAGTGTCAGGAATCTGCTGAAAGGAAATAGTCCAAAATGTAAAAAAAAATGCTAATGAAACAAATAGAAACAAGTGCTAGCTCTTTGAGAAATAATCTAGAGCTAAAATCTGACATCTAGTGGTCGGTGTAGTAACTGCATGGTACTAACGTCTGGCAGTCCTATTGCATTATCCATTAATGCCGTATAACAGTTTTCAATTGAATACTGTATACTAAAGCAGCCTTGGAAATGCATAGATCTGTTAGAGGGAGAGAAAACTCCACATCAATTGGCAAGGGTAACTCAATGTTAGCTATTCTTGTTTGTAACTTTTAAAATCACAAGAGCCTGAATAAGGGGGAGTGAGAAAAGTTCCCTCAAGTGAACAAACTTAGAACAAGGCTGGGAACATACATGCCACCAGCACTGCTGAGGTTGGAGGGGCTAAAGGAAAAAAGGAGAGGCTGGGAGCACCTTCCGTTTCCTTTTCCTCTCATTGCCAGGTACAGTAAGATCAGAAAAAGCCAAGTGCTGTCAGCAATTGGGTTTTATAGTTGGAGCCAATATTTCTACCAGAGATTGAAAAACACGGGTAATTAGAAACCTGGGGAAAGGGAACTAGGCTGTTAATGCTAACTAAACTGTATTTTTTTTTTTTTTAGGGTTTCCCTGGTGGCTCTGTCAGTAAAGAAGCTTGCACTGCATGGGACCTGGGCTCAATCCCTGGGTTGGGAAGATCCCCTGGGGAAGGGAATGGCTACCCACTCCAGTATTCTTGGCTGGAGAATCCCCATGGACAGAGGAGCCTGGCAGGCTGCAGTCCATGGGGTCATGAAGAGCTGAACAAGACTAAGCACAGCACAACACAAGATAATTCTAATGCTAACTTCCCAGCTAGAAGGGAGAAATCATCTTTGAAGGTGGTGTGGTGTCATTCCATCAGTTGTGCTTTACTTTCAGTTTTAATTTTTCCCTGCTCCTAGTGAGACCAAACAAACTGACATGTGGGAATTTGTAGGAGAGAAAAGCTTACTACAGGGCCATGCAAGGTGGTTCTTACCTTAAAAAGGGCCCAGCTCCCTGAAGTGTTTCAGCAAAGCACTTTGAAAAGCCAGGTGAAGTGGGGTGGGTTGCAGGGTCAGCTTGTGCACAATTCTCTGATTGGCTGATGGTGAGGGAAAAGATTTCTGGGAGAAATATCAATAACCTCAGATATGCAGATGATACCACCCTTATGACAGAAAGTGAAGAAGAACTAAAGAGCCTCTTGATGAAAGTGAAAGAAGAGAGTGAAAAAGTTGGCTTAAAGCTCAACATTCAGAAAACTAAGCTCATGGCATCTGGTCCCATCACTTCATGGCAAATAGATGGAGAAACAGTGGAAACAGTGGCTGACTTTATTTTTCTGGGCTCTAAAATCACTGTGGATGGTGACTGCAGCCATGAAATTAAAAGACGCTTGCTCCTTGGAAAGAGCAAGTTATGACCTTGAAGGAAAGGTCATATGACTTTGACTTGGAAGGAAAGTTATGACCAATCTAGACATCGTACTAAAAAGCAGAGTTATTACTTTACCAACAAAGATCCGTCTAGTCAAGGCTATGGTTTTCCAATAGTCATGTATGGATGTGAGACTTGGACTATAAAGAAAGCTGAGCACCAAAGAGTTGATGCTTTTGAACTGTGGTGTTGGAGAAGACTCTTGAGAATCCCTTGAACTGCAAAGAGATCCAACTAGTCCATCCTAAAGGAGATCAGTCCTGGGTGTTCATTGGAAGGACTGATGTTGAAGCTGAAACTCCAATACTTTGGCCACCTGATGTGAAGAGCTGACTCATTGGAAAAGACCCTAATGCTGGGAAGGATTGGGGGCAGGAGGAGAAGGGGACAACAGAGGATGAGATGGTTGGATGGCATCACTGACACAAAGGACATGGGTTTGGGTAGACTCCAGGAGTTGGTAATGGACAGGGAGGCCTGGCGTGCTGCTGTTCATGGGGTCACAAAGAGTCGGACACGACTGAGCAACCGAACTGAACTGAACTGAACTGAGGGAACAGGGTGTTGTCACATGGGTTAACATCAGTCCTTAGGCTCCAGGAGGCCTGGAGCTGTGTGCTCAAGATTGTTTAGTAGATAACATCTTCCATTTGGTGAGGGAGGGGAGTGGTTTCATATCTGCAGAACAATTCAGGAAATGTACAGCAAGTACTATTATCTAGGTACTTCAGAGAGGAGCTAAAGTAGAGGATGTAGGGAAAGGCCTGTTCCCCTCCCCCCAAAGGCCCCATGGGGTCCTGCTCGGTTACATTAGAGTTTACTGCAATAAGGGAAAACTAGGTATTATCACAGACAACTGAAAGACAGGTAATTTATAGTTCTTTCATGTTCTTGTCAAAATTTAAATCATCAAACAAAAATTCGTGACAGAATTGCAAAGTGAGTAGAAACAAAGCTTGTGTTGTTGGATGAGATTCTGTTCTAGAGGATGTGCAAATGTCTTCTGAACTACCCTGTCTTATCCTGCTCCCAAAGTCTGAGCAGATTGAATTCTCCGTTCCTCCTCTGTATTTCTTCTCAGTGGGTCTGATGCAGAGAGAACACGCATCCTCACTCAATGCAAAGACAATTGCCAAACCCACCCTGAGCAGACAAGCACACATCTCACAGTAGCTGAGGATGTTGTCTCTACTGAGTCCCCAAAGAGTTTCAAGCTGTTCGAGAAGCCAATAATAATTGAAAGTACAGGCTTCATGGGACTTCCCTGGTGGATCAATGGTTAAGACTCCGTGCTTCCAAAGCAGGGGGCATGGATTCAATCCCTGGTGGGAAAACTAGATCTCACATGCTGCTACTAAAACCTGCCATGGCCACAAAAAAAAAAAAAAAAAAAAAAGTACAGGCTTCAGAATCTGACAAACCAGGCTCTGATCATGACTTAAAATCTGCATAACTCTTGATGAGTCATTAAACCCCTGAGCCAGACTCCTCATAATAAAATAAACACACACGTATATTTATTACACATAAGTATATATAAAATTTGGCACAACTACCAGCATGCAGTTAAGTGTTAAGTAAACAGTAGGCACATTATCATTAGGAAGAAATAAGGCACAAGGCTATAATAATGAGACCATGTCCCAGGTGGGAGTAACCCTCTGTTCATCAGTGCTGTAGATACTGCATGTCCCTGGGGTAGAGTCTCCTGAGAGATTTATGAACTCCAGTTCCTTAGAACTCTTCCCTCCGGCCCCAAGGATAAGTCTCTAGGTAACCACTGGCTCAGGAAGACCTAAGCAGATATTCACTCCCAAGGAATTGTTTTCATTATGATTGAGGCTCTCCTTCAGTGACTTTACTTTTCTCATAAAAGTAAAAAATGAAAGTGAAGTCGCTCAGTCATGTCTGACTCTTTGCAACCCCGTGGACGGTAGGTAGCCTACCAGCCTCCTCCATCCATGGGATCTTTCAGGCAAGAGTACTGGAGTGGGCTGCCATTTCCTTCTCCATTAGTTTTCTCAGAATAAACACCTAAACTTTAGATTTCCTCTTATCTTTTTAGTTGAGATTTTTGTGACCTCTGCATGATAAGAAACCATATAAGCCATATATTTTCTATATGGCTAAGTCAACGTTATCCAGACTAGAAAAAGCCAACCTTTGTTTGTGTTGGCTTTTATTGCAGATAGAAGAACACAGTTTGTGATGTTTATCTCTTCCTTTAGTGTCCTTGAAAGATAGGCAGACAGAAGCAATTGGAACCCAAATTAAAAAAAAAATACTGACAAGAATAAAAGATGAAAGAGATGTTGATTTTATTATTTAATCATTTAAATTTCTTTTACATTTCCTAAAATGATACATGGCCTAGTGAAAAGAAAACAGTTTGAAATCAACATAACACCATTCCGGCTCAACCTGTAGCACTGGTTATCTATATAATCTTGAAGAAGTCATTTATTTTCTTTGGTCTAGAAATATTCATATGTAATGAGAATAAACTAAAGTTTATTATCTTACCGCAATTCTCTGAGTATGTACGTATGCATACAGAAGTAATAAAGAAGTGCAAATATATGTATATGTATGTTTATGTTTGCATACCAAATGCATACCTACATAAATAAGCCTCTTAGTTTTCCATGAGAAAGCTGATTGCGAACAAGGGGGCTGGAATAGGTGATAGGCAGTGTCCAGCCTTATATGCTGACAACATCTGCTTCTGGCTTTTAAAATGCTCATGTGTTTGTTCCTCCATCCAAGGGAACTGAGAAATGGAAACTTGTTAGAAGTACAAATTTTCAGGCCTGACCTCAGACCCATCCTCAAACTTACTGAATCAGAGGCTGTGGGGAGAGACTCAGCTATCTTTGTTGCAACCTGCCCTCCAGGTGATTCTGAAGTACACTAAAATATGAGAAGCACTACATTTAAACATTCCCAGGGAAGAACTATAGGCTAGAGGAGAGACAGAAATTAAAGGAGGTGGGGGGGGGGAGGGGAAGGCAGGATAGTCTACAGAGGACCTGAGTCACAGGTGGTAGGAAGAGATTTGGGGAGACAGAGTAGCGGCAGGCACATGAAGTGTTATTTACACTGTTGTAGGTTGTAGGACACCAGTGTGACTGTCAAAAAGTGGGCATAAGCCCAAGGGCAGTAATAATGCAGTATCCACATACTTCCATGTTAGTCATTTGTTCTCATGCAGTCATTTCTGCTCCTGTGCTAAGACTGATGGCTTTAGAACCTTCTTCCTGCAGTAGATCCTAAAGGGAAGATAGTCAGCCTATTTCTAGTCACAGCTGTTTCTGACCCCTAACGTCACTGCCTTAGAAATTTGAGACAGGGAAAGTTAGGGCTTCCCAGCCTAAGCTTGTTTGTCTTCTGATCTTTCTCAACGATTTAAAGTCCCCCTGATTCTAGTTTTAATTTTTCCCTCATTGGCAGTTAAGGAGTGTGTTTATATTCAGAAAAAGGAAGAGAACTCCTGGAGTTCCAATGGGCTAGGGGTGAACTTGCCCAGAGAAAGCTGGAGGGGTGAGGATAAGCCTATGGAACCTACAAGGCAAGAGGTCGAAGTGGATGCTCTTTGCGAGGTTAATAGTTGCCATGTTGTCATCCACCATGTTGCCTTGACAGGGGAATCCCCGGCTTTGCAACTTTCTGGCCAATGTGAGGACCACCAGCCGAATATAACCTTTCCTGCGATGCTCAGGCATGGTGTAGCCATGGCACATGGTGGCAAACTGGTCCGTCATGGACCAAGAAATGGGGTTCCCCTTGTCATCACGGACACACACGCTGGGGAAGCAGGAGATGAGGTTGGCGATGTAGCGGCGACACTGCTCATTGCCGCCCCGAGACCAAGTCTGGTTGAGTAAGTCAACATCAGCAACGCTCAGGTAGGTTAGTCGTAGGGAAGAATTCATTCTTGAAGAAAATGACATGGGAAGAAATATGAACTCAGGATCATATGACCACAAACAAGTATTTCTCTCTTTTTTATTCACTTCAAACCTTGGGGGATCCTAGTTCTCCTACCAGGGATCAAAAAAGCACCCCATCCCAGCCACTGGACCTCCAGGGAATTTCCCAACTACTTCTCTTTTTTACATTGGTTCAAACTCAGAAAGCATCCTGGAGATAGCACCTAGCAAATACTAGAGTATTTTCAATAAATAAGACTTCATCACTTACCACTTACAAACATCTTTTAGGATTTCATTTCTAACAGGATGAAACACTCATAATATTGAGTCTAAGTCTTTCCTTCAAATTTTATGCCCACTTGTTGTTGTCCTCAGAATAGATGAAGGCAAGGATTTCATTTTTCTGGAAAACAAACCTTAGACTTGTTCTTATTAAGTCCTGAGTCTGCTGACACCCTCTCTGAGGCCTTGACAAGTCCAGATACTTGGGCGGCTAATCTTTTTCTTGATAATAATAAATGTTTTAGGATAGGACTCCTACATTTATGCAACCATGTCCACCAAAGAAATATAAACTGCTTACTGTTCTAGGCATTTGTAGGTGCCTAAGAAATGCTAGCTCTTTCAGACCTTTCCCTAAACATTCTGGAAAAAGATTTCAAAATCCACGGGCATTAAGATTAAAAAAAAACAAAAGGACAGAAATTGTTGCAGTTTCTAAGAACTGAGACAGGTTACTTAGTTGCAAGTCTCTAGGGGCTGGCTGTGTTTTGAATTTTCTTTCATGCTTGAAGTTATCAATATCCTAAGACCATCCCCGGTTAAGAGGCCACTGATGTCATTCTCACTACGTCCTTTTTTAAAATATCTGTTTGACTGCTCCAGGTCTTAGTTTCAGCATTTTGGGTCTTTCATTCAGTTGCAGCAGGTGAACTGAGCAGGGATTGAACCCGGGCACCCTGAACTGAGAGCGTGATGTCTTAGCCACTGGACCAGCAGGGAGGTCCTGTACTATGTCCTTCTTTATGAAGTACAAGTTTGTGTTTTCTTTTATTAGTGGTTATGCAATGTTAGCTCATATTTCAGGTATTCTGTGATACCTGGAACTGGGCCATTCACTGAACCACTAAGCAGGGGGAAAGAATATAAATAAAGGCAAGCAATAACTGGCTTAATAGGATTTTTCATTCAATTCTTGAAAATAAACTTTTGAACAAGGTCAAAGAAGCTTCAA
The DNA here is from genome assembly GCA_007570785.1 of Antilocapra americana. Taxonomy (NCBI): domain Eukaryota; kingdom Metazoa; phylum Chordata; class Mammalia; order Artiodactyla; family Antilocapridae; genus Antilocapra; species Antilocapra americana. The sequence goes on from ML661332.1 coordinate 3,279,551, forward strand.
GTAGCGATGTCACTATGAATAAAAACACTAAACTGAGTGTTTCAGGAGGGATATTCGAGACAATGACCTTGTATGTGAAGGGTGGGTATCCAAAATAAAGTGTACAAATTTGGGTAACGATTTAAGTTTTAAAGACAAATTGTCTAACTTCCTATGCAGAAAGGAGCAATTCAAGTTAAAATTTGATTTAAAAAGTATGATGGGGGATTGAGGAAAATTTTAAATAACATCTCAGGGATATGACAGCAAACAGACTTGTTCAGTAGCTCAGTCGTGAATGGCTCTTTGCAACCCCATGGACTGCAGCATCTCAGGCCTCCTTGACCTTCACTATTTCCTAGAATTTGCTCAAACTCATGTCTATTGAATTGGACAGACTGTGGGAAACTCTAAAGGACAAAGGGCTTGATTTTTTTTTTCAACCAAAAGTAACGTAAGAAATAAAAGAAAGATGAAAGAGGTACCTGTCTGTCAAAAGAAACTTACAAGAGATATTAACCAGTTGCATATAGTAACCAGGTGCTTATTCAAAACAAAGTGCTTAAAGTTTTGTGATAATTGGGGAAATGTGACTACTAACAGGTCATTTTATATTTAGGAAATAGTGCTCACAAAATTTTAAGGAAAGAGCTAACAAAGTAGGTTCAAGGCCACTGTTTTTAGAGACACCTGCTTGCCAGGCTGACCTTTGGCTAGGTGTCTGGTAATTTGGATTTCTGGAGGGGTCCTGCCATCCCCAGAACTGGTAAGAATGGTTAGCTTGGCCTGTTTGTATAATCGATGTAATTTATGCTGAACACCTGTTTTCCTCCTGGGAGTCTAGGAAATTGGTGCGTGCTTGGCAGAGGGTACCTCCAGTAAAAAAAAATCTTATCTGTGTTATCACAACTCAGTGCTCTGAATCAAACGCATACTGCGTGACTCTGCTCAGGGAGGTCCCTGGGAAGCTTGTGCCTGGTTTCCTCTGGACTTTGCCAAAGCACCTTTTTCCCCTGTGCTGATTTTGCTTTGTATCTTTTCATAATAATAAGTTATAGCCACGACTAAATATATTGAGTCCTGTGAGTCCACTTAGCCAATCACTGAACTTGTGAGTGGTCTGGGGGACCCCTGACACTGAGGTGATGTTACTATAGCACTTTAATAAAAAAAATTTTGGGGAATTCCCTGAGTGAATTCAATATGTTTACTTTTGGGGCCAGGGTGAATGCCTGATGGGGGAGCTAGTAATAAGATCCCACAAGCCATGCTATGCTATGCTTAGTCACTCAGTCACATCCAATTCTTTGCAACCCCATGGACTGTAGCCCGCCAGGCTCCTCTGTCCATGGGGATTCTCCAGGCAAGAATACTGGAATGGGTTGCCATGTACTCCTCCAGGGGATCTCCCCAACCCAGGGATTGAACCAGGTCTCCCTCATTGCAGGTGGATTCTTTACTGTCTGAACCACCAGGGATTAATAAGATCCCATAAGCGGTGAGGCCTGGCCAAAAATAATAATAATAATTCTTTTGGAGATATAATATTTAAGTATAATGGAATAATATCTAAGATATTTCCTTTAGAATAAATCAGGGGGTGGGAAAGATAGAGGTCTGGATAAAAGATTCCTAACATAATAAATCTTGTACTTTTTTTGTATTTTTAAAATATACATGTATATTTAATGAGCACAAGCTTAGTTATATTTTTTAATTAAAGAAATAGGAAAATGTATTGTTGAAAAGGTTACAGTTGGAATTGAATAAAGGACAAACAAAATTGAGAACTGCATTATTCTGTGATTGAAAGAGGCAGGTGTTTAAGATTTTTTTTAAGTATATTGGTTTTGGAGGTTAATTACACTAGTTTCTCAACTCTTGTGTTTGAAAATTTTCATAACTTAAAAAGTAACAGTAAAATCCAGTTGCTTTGTGTGACTTAAAGTGTCCCCTTTTTTCTAGATTTAGTCTTGTTTTGCTCAATAATTGCTACAACATACACCACAGCAGTGAAGAAAAGTAACATTCACAGAAGTGGATACTTTTCAGGTATCAAGTTTCACTTGCTTACAAGAAACATGCAAAGAAGACATTATAGGTGAATTTTTTCGAAGAATTGATTGAGGCTCAGAAAGGTAACCTGGAGAAAAAACTGGCAACTCTCTCCATTATCCTTGTCTGGAGAATCCTATGGACAGAGGAGCCTGGCAGGCTAGAGTCCATGGGGTCTCAAAGAGTCAGACACACTGAGCAACTAACACGTGCGCACACGCACGTGCACGCACACACACACACGCGCGCGCACACACACACACACACACAGAAAGGTAAGGCAAAATGGAAAGTAACTAGTGAATGACAGATCAGGGACCACAAAGTTAAAGAATGCAGATATAAACTAACACATGTTCTGAAGGGCTGGATTCTGGAATTAGACTTCTTTTGATTGTTTCTGGCTCTACAGTTTGCTCCTGTGTATTATTTCAATTCTGTTCAAAAGGGGAATAATAATGGCACTACCTTATAGGGTTGTAGAAAGGATTCAAGAGGCAATGCATTTAAAACTTTAAAACATTTAGTGCCTGGCATAAAAGACATGGAAGTCAGTTAAATACCTTCATCCCTGAAACAACAAAAAACAATTATAACCACCTTGGGCACAGACAGCAGAAGTTATTTAGAATTATTTGGAGGAGGAGGATGCCCAAGAAATGATTTTTCTGTGTATTCTGTGAAAAAACTGTCCATAGTTAACTACTATGGACAGAGACACAGATTTGGTTTTGCAGGAAATTATGAGCAGTCAAGCACAGCAAAAAGGAAAAGAGTAAACACACACACACATTTAGATTCAGTCACCTAAATCCAATATCCCAGAATATTCCTTAATGGTATTAAGTACTCCAGGTACTGCAGTTTATACTTCCATAGCATAAGTTCTTCCCAAGAAGGAGAAGTTTGGTTTACGTACAAGAAACTGGTGTCTACAGTTGAAATCGGAGGTAAGCAAGAGGCCTTGAAGGAAGCTAGCTTTACATCCACCTGCTTTGAGTCGGCAACAGCTTTGGAAACATCATACAATTCACTCTGCAGCCCTGTATGTGGAAACACACAATGAAAAAATAAAAAAAACGTGGACGCTTTTCTGTAAATGCCCAAAGGAAATTTGTTATAGTATTTCTACACTTGGTATCATCAAGACCACCAGTTTTCCACCTTGTATTATCCTAACCACTTTGTATTCATACATATATTATCAGAGCTACTCTTTTGTCTGATTTTCAAGTCTTGTATGAGATTTTCAAATTTCCATGTTGATCATGATCTTCCATGGGAATTTCTGATGGGACTATCCCTTAAGAATTTGTAATGCCTTATGGGAACTTCTTATTTTCCTGACTTCTCAGATTGATCTTAAGCTCCTGAGGGATGCTCTGGAAGTATGAAAGAGCTTCAGTTTATTTGGCAGAGCAATCTTACTTTATAGACCGTCTTTCAGTCTCCTGCCTAAATGCCCATCACGGCAACGTCAATATATAAACTTAGACTGGTGAGGTTTATTCTGAACTTAACTTACCCAGCACTCACTCATTTGTCATAGCTATACTATATTCTCTATAAACCCTTATTCAGTACTTGTTGTATGTAAAGTATCGTGCTGGACACAGCTTCAGAATGGAACACAAAAATGGCATGGTCTCTGTTCTGATAGTAATTACAACATGGCAAGGGGCTTGTTTACTTAGAACTGATTGTCTGCTTCTCCAAATCCTGATCTGCTCTGTCCTTTCCATTCTGGGTGCTGATTGCTTGAATCTTCTGGAAATTGACTTTCCCACTTTCTTTCATATCTAATTGCTTGTTTCCTTCTCCTAGGAAATCACTTTCTCTTGAAGAAAACATGAATGGCAGGTCCTGGTGAACACAGACTGTGCTCTGAGCCTTGGCTTCTCCATCAGGGAGTTAAGATTAAGAAAAGATAAGCGAGTCTTCAAGTTAATGCTATTAAAATTATAGATGCTGTGGCTAGCACTCCATATTATAACACTGAATTACATCTAAGTGGTAGTGAGCTGTACTGACTCAAGGTGTGGATGGTAGTTCCAACAGAATTTTTTTCTCCTAAGTTAGACTGAGTCAATTCCTTCTTAAAGTCATCCTAACATTAAAACAAAACCTTTTAGACTTATAAGATGTAACAGGTAACAAAATTGCATAAAAGGGATAGCTTAATTAGTAATAATTACACACATTTTAACTACTTCTAAAACTACAGAATAGAATTTGATGAGCTCCCTTTTATGTATCACTCTCCCAATTTTTTAATCACAATTCCTTCTCTCTCCTCCAAAAATAATCATTATAATAATTTTTAAGATAACCATTTTCTTGTTTTCTTTACAGTTTTATTATCCAAGCCTGCATCCTTAAACACTGCTGTTTGATTTTGCCCACTTTTTGTCTTGTGAGTCTTTTCATCAACAGATCTTTCAATTCCTACTAAATTCCTCTCTCCCCACTTTAAAAACTTCTTTTGTCAGAGAATCCTGGTAGTTAGAGCCCTCTAATCACCAAACAACAGGATTTGTTGTTTAGATTTTGCCGATCATCTCTCCATGCTGCTGTGGATCATGTCCTTCTATCTGTTGACAGAGTATCATTTTTAACAAACGATTTTCTTCTTTCTCAAGGAGAAAGGAACCTCCACTTCTCTTTCTGCTATTGTCTACTCCACCTCCTTAGAAGGGGAAGGGTTGCTAACTGAATAAGCCAGAACTTGGGACATTTTTTTGGTTCACAGTTACCAGTGAGCAGGCCTTTAAAACTTTCAGGCTGGTGCTCATGTAGACAAGCTCTCTCCTCCATGCAGCTAGCAGTGAGCAATGAGAAGCGAGCAGGGCCTGTCTGGGCAATTGTGCATGTTTTTGTTTCCTGCCCTTGGGTATGGCAAACACAAGGAGTTTGGCACCCTCTGACTCCATTAGAGGATTAACCCTGATTTAACATTGTTTATGGAAGGTTCTTAGATTAAAAATGACAAAGGCATTCCCATGCAGGGTGCGTTCTTACTCTAAACACCCAGTACTGAAGCATCTTCACTGCCTAAATCCTGATCTATCCGGCAACCCAACTAGTAGTTCTGACCTAGCCTGCACTGTGGCAGAAAGTAAAAGGTTGTTTAGCTGATAGGCTTTCAGGGAGGCTCATGATTTAGAGATGTTACAGAAATGGCACCTTTTTAGGTTCTCTGAATAAGAATAGTAAAGATCCTGATGACTTCTTAGAAGCTATTCAGTGTCCTAAAGAGATTACAGTTCTTACCACAGAAACCTACAGTTGAGACATCAGAAGTCAAGAGCCTGTAGGCTCTACGTGGTAAGTGAGGAGTTTTACCATTCCAGCTATACTAGGTGCTAGGTGCTATAATTCACATCTCTCCCCACCAAACCCTCAGGAAAGATGACCATCAATTAAAATGAGTATAACTCACAACTAATAGCTCAGCCTTCTGAAAAAAAGTATTGGCAATTAGAGGGATGGTCTCTCCATAATGATGAATTCAGGGGATTTGAGGATATTAACCAATAATATCAAAATCCATCCAGTTACTGCCATGACTTCTCACATCAAGGAGGAGATATACTCATTTCCATGTTAAAGTAATCCTGGTGAGATTTTTCTGAATTGTTAATTAGATAAGCAAGTGGTTGAATTATGCCTCTCTTCTAACCAGCATAACAGGGGTAAATCTATAAATGTGTGAGAGTTTAGAACTGCCTCTATAAAGTCTTTTTGAGCATTTGCAAGGGGATTTTATATATATATATATATATATATATATATATATATATATAACTTCCCAAGTTTTTAGGTTATGAATTTACATAAATCATTATAGGTGGACAGAAACTTTTCTTGTAGAGGGCTTTGGCTACTTCTGGCTGATAAAAATTACCAGAATTTATATATCTAACATTAGGGTTCCTACCTTCTTGTCAAATGATCAAGGAACTCATTCCACTGGAAGAGCCACACACAGTAACTTCATTGCCTATATCAGTTCCCAACCATTATAAAAAGTTGAGAGAGCAAGTGATACACTGAAGCCAAAGTTATCCATCCAAATAATCAAAAGTCTTAATCTGTTTTGGTCTTGGCCTAAAGTTCTTCCAGAAGTGTTGATGGCTATGCAGTTATCTCCTTGGAGCCCACAAATACTCTTTCCTTATAAAATCATTTCTGTTTATCCTATGCAGACCAGTTGATTATCTTTTTCAAGAATCATTTGCTTTAGAAAGAAGAAAGGCTTACCTATTGGCTTAGACTTAAATTAGGTTTACTTTAAAAGATTATGATAGGAAAGGGCTAGAAGTAATAAGGAGAAATATCCTGTGATATTTACTGATACCATTTTTTGGAAAAAAAAAATCACTTAAAAACAGCCTCATTTAAATGGCCTCTGCCAACCCCAAAGGCCAAACCTCAATAAAAAAAAAGTATTGCTACAAGACTGTAATATATAAGCTGTTAATATATAAAATGTATGCTGGGAGAAATATCAATAACCTCAGATATGCAGACAACACCACCCTTATGGCAAAAAGTGAAGAGGAACTAAAAAGCCTCTTGATGAAAGTGAAAGAGGAAAGTGAAAAAGTTGGCTTAAAGCTCAACATTCAGGAAACTAAGATCATGGTATCTAGTCCCATCACTTCAAGGGAAATAGTTGGGGAAACAGTGGAAACAGTGGCAGACTTTATTTTTTGGGGGCTCCAAAATCACTGCAGATGGTGATTGCAGCCATGAAATTAAAAGATACTTACTCCTTGGAAGGAAAGTTATGACCAACCTAGATAGCATATTGAAAAGCAGAGACATTACTTTGTCAGCAAAGCTCCATCTAGTCAAGGCTATGGTTTTTCCAGTAGTCATGTATGGATGTGGGAGTTGGACGGTGAAGAAAGCTGAGTGCTGAAGAATTGATGCTTCTGAACTGTGGTGTTGGAGAAGACTCTGGAGAGTCCTTTGGACTGCAAGGAGATCCAACCAGTCCATCCTAAAGGAGATCAGTCCTGGATGTTCATAGGAAGGACTGATATTGAAGCTGAAACTCCAATATATTGGCCACCTGATGCGAAGAGCTAACTCACTGGAAAAGACCCTAATGCTGGGAAGGATTGAGGGCAGGAGGAGAAGGGGATGACAGAGGATGAGATGGCTGGATGGCATCACCGACTCGATGGACATAGGTTTGGGTGGACTCTGGGAGTTGGTAATGGACAGGGAAGCCTGGCGTACTGCGGTTCAAGGGGTCGCAAAGAGTCAGACACGACTGAGTGATTGAACTGAACTGAAGTGTATTTGTACATATGTGTGCTTATATGTGTGAAAAGTGTGCCATATTCACATATCTAAGAAATATGACAAAAAGGAGAAAGAAAAATGCCTGTCTAGTGTCTTGTACTTGACCCACCTTGTATTTGAAAAACTTGGTCCCAGTTGATAACTCCATGTTCCTCCAATAGCTGTCGGTAAGCATTGACATCTTTGTAGAAGACAGCATAGGCATTAGTATAATGGTCCAGGTTGTCTGTCTCAGCCTAGGCCAGAAGACATAATCACAAATACATAAAACACATCCTCTAGATATAGAACTCCAGTACTTTCCCAATGTGGTCAGGACACCACCTTTGATCACATGAGCCTCTCCTTTGTCACAGAGGCAGAATGGGGAGGATGCTGTCTTTTTCAATCTTCTTTCATATTTATCCATATGACCAAAGTCAATGATCATAAGGAATCATCAACCCAGTGGGAAAACTAGTGTGTACAAGTGTATCTTCTTCATGCTTCTAGGAATTATCAATCACTAGAGAAATCATTCTAGTGAACACATTTAGACTGGAGGCTTCCATATGTCTGATACTCCAAAGCCAGTCAAATTAGAAGCTAATGGTGAGGTGTATAGCTTGTTAAGCTATTATGGTTACGATTTCCCCTTTACTTTATCTTTTCATTCCAGTTGGTACCAATTCTTTTTTTGCCTTTTAAAACTGTACCTCTTTCTGCCGCCGTGTGATGATGGCTTTGAAGTCAGGCCATGAATCCAACACCACCTCCTTTTGAAAGGGATTCCCACGATTTATGTTCATCACTGCTCCATAAACCTGAGGTAGAGAACCCAGAGGAATAGCTAGTCATATTATTAACCATTTCAGATGCTTATTATTCTTTTTATTTTTTGTACTACTGAAAAGTTATGGCCATGAGGGGAAATTATAAATATACACATATATATTCACAACCCACACACAGATAGACTTCTTCCTTATTATTTCATCGGTGCACATGAAAACTGTTCGTGTCTATGACAGTCTGTGAAAATGCTCCGAAAACTTAGTGGTGTTTTTTTTAGCACAATGGTGAGATGTACCAAATCAATAGGCTTACCAGACAGGGACTTGGAACATAGGTCAGTAATATTAATGAATCAGCATCTGATTAGAGTTCATATGTCTTTTAAAAGTTCTATGGATAATTTTGATGTGCAGCTGCCTTTGAAGTTTACTACCTATCTGAAAATAATATGTGAAGTACAACTACTCCTTCAACTCTGAATTACAATTAAATATCACTTGAGACTGAGATACTATTTCCTAGGAAAAAAGCCAAAAAGCCTACCTTGCATTACAGATTTGATAGAGCAGGTCTGTATAAGCATTCCCTGAGGGTTGTAACTATGGCTTATTCACTGTTGTATCCACAGAGTCTGACAAAGCTGACCAAATGCTTTTTGACTAAACAATACTGAAGTGTAGTTAGAATTCTGTTCTGTGAATTTTCACAATTTTTTCTTCACTAAGAATCAAAGATATCTGTCTCACAAAGCAACTTTCATATATTATCTATGTGACAAAATTGTGGTGGTATGGCGGAGAGCTAAGCTATAGGCCAGTGTTCACAGCAGCATTTTTATAATACTGTAGACAGAAACTGGAAACAATATCCAGCAACAGTGGAATAAATAAATAAACTGTGGCATATTCCTACCATGGATGACAAAAAAGCAACATGGTATCAAGCTTGTCCAGCCAAAGAAGCTAAGCTCAAAAAGATACTTCCTGTATGATCCAATTTATATTACATTCAAAGACAGGCAGAATTAAATGATGACTTCAGAAGTTGATAGTGGTTACTATGGGAGAGCAGGAAAAGATATTGACAGGAAAAGAGTATGGGGTGGGGGAGGAATGGTGTTTGATGTACTGTTCTTTCTTGAATGGAGTAGAAGTTACACAGATATTCACTTTGAGAAAATTCACCCAGCTGTATCATATGTTTTGTGCACTTTCTAGTGTTATGTGGGTGCATGCCAAGTTGCTTCAGTCCTATCTGACTCTTTGTGACCCTGTGGACATAGCTCTCCAGGCTCCTTTGTCCATGAGATTCTCCAGGCAAGAATACTAGGGTGGGTTACCATGCCTTCCTCCAGGGGATCTTCCCAACCCAAGGTCTCTTATGTCTCCTGCATTGGCAGGCAGTTTCTTTACCACTAGCACCACCTGGCAAGCCCCTTCTAGTGTTATGCTTCAGTGAAAAAAGTTAAATTATAAAGGTTTTGGAACCTACATTTTACCTCCTTTATCACTATCTTAATTTATATCACTCACCTCATCTCAATGCCTAGAAGATGATCCAACTCTTTTCTGTCTTACCCAAACTGGGACCTCACTCAAATTTTTGCATAGACTGTATCTTTTCAAATGTAGTCTAATACTAATGAGCATCATGGATCACACTTAGTGAAAATCCACAAACTAAAGTAACCTGGAAGGGTCATGCTTGTTCTCTTCATGATTAAATTCTGGAATTGATGGTCTTACGTGTACAGAGTAATACATTTATTAAAATGGTTTCCCATGAGGAAAGCATAATCCTTATTCAAGAATGGAACTTAAACATGATTGAAATGTTTACAAGATTAGAAAAAAAAAACTCTTTACAATATTCAGATTCTGAAAAAATGACTAGTTTGTAAAAGATCAGAACCAACTGAAAGCTCTGGCACTGGTTGAAACCACATGGGGAAGGAGACAGTAGGATAAATTGAGAAAGTAGCATTGACATATATATGTTATCCTGTGTAAAACAGATAACTAATGGGAAGATGCAATACTACACAGGGAGCCCAGACTAGTACTCTGTGACAGCCTAGAGGTGTGGGATGGGATGGGGGAGGAAGGCTTTACAGGGAAGGCCTCTGAAGAATCAGTCTCTATAATACAGAATCCGTCTATATTATGACTGTATGACTGGTTTGTGTGGTTGTGTGGCAGACACCGACACAACGTCGTAAAGCAATTGTCCTCCAATAAGAAAACAAACAAATCCTTTCAATAATTTATTTATCCAAACAGTGGGTGTTGAGAGGAGATGCGAAGTGGCTAAGAGGGAGTAAAGATGCTAGAGAAATGAGCATGTAGAGCTTGTGAAGGAAATCTGGAAGGATATTTAAACAATTAAGCCTAAAGTGAGATTATAAAATATGCAGCTATAAATTCCAGTAGAGGGAGGAAGAGGAAACAACTGAGACTATCTTTATCTTTTTTATTCACTAAAGGACTTAGTGTTTACTGAAAGGGTACTTGGAAGCAATGGTCAAAGAACAAAGCCTGGCATTATATAACAATGAAATCATTAAAGGAGGAATAAAGAGATTTAGGGATAAAAAGATTCAGGGTAGGAGAAATGAGAAATTAGGAGCAAAGAGCTAAGCAGCTATGAAAGAGGAGATTTCTCAGCAAGGCACCTATCTGTGCCTATAAGGTTCATTTCCTTGAATTCTTACTTCAGATGGTGCTGTGAGAGGCAAGCATTTCCAAAGAACACTCAGTTTGAAATGTGATCATCTGGATTTAAATCTGAATACTAGCACCTGAAAATGGGGAAGTTATTTAGTAATATTATCTGTGAAATTATAATATAAGTATCTGCCTATTCAGAAGTTTTAATATTACAGAGGAATTAGTTTTAGAGAGGGATTGATTAGGTGTTTTTGAAGCTCAAATGAGATAATGTGAAAGATATTTTTAAAAAAATTATACATACCATTTAGGTCAAGTCAACTAATCTGAATTTAGAAGTCTTTAAAAAATGAAAATTTAACAAGTAAGAAATTACCCTTCTGCCATTTAATAAAATTTATAACTCAAATTTACTTCATAAATAGTCCAGTCCAGCACAGCCTGAATTTTCCTAGACGGTATCTAGCAAGACTGTCAAAAATATAGCTAACTGCATTGTATCCCCAATCCATTGAATCAGTCTCTAGCAGGGGGGCACTGGGAAACTGTATATTTACCAAGTACTCCCAGAGTCTTACCATCAGGAAAATCAGGGAAACAGCTATAAGTCTGATGTTGTTTCATAGATTAATAAAATGAAGAAGATAGAACTATTCAATGTATCATACCTTGAGTGATTCAGGAAAGTGACTCTTCAGCATTTTTTCCAGGATCAGTAATTTGGTAGAACAGTTAAGAACTGGCATCTTCTCTAGAGAGTAGAGAGCTAGTAATTCCACCTTAATTAAAAACATGAAAGGGCATATTTAATTTTTGTCTGTTAATGTTTAAATCTACCCAGAAAGATCCTTGAAACTTTTTGTTTGTCTTCTTGGTTTTTTTTTCTTTAACCGGGCTTCATTCACTTTTTCTCTTATAAAATGATTTGGTGGCTACAACTGGAGCTGGGGTCTTCTGCAGAGAAACTCTGGTGTGGATCTTAAGATGGTTGGTGAATTCCTAATATGAAGACTTGGTGACTACCATCTCTTTCAGGAGTGAACTAGCTGTAGGTCTTGGAAATGGCATCAAAAGTTATTTAGTGGTTAGAACTCCCTGCTTTCACTGCCAAGGACATGGGTTCAATCTTTGGTCAGCAAGTGCATCGGAAAAAAAAAAAAAAAAAAAAAAGGCCTTGGGAAAGTTGCCCATGGAGCAGTACAGCCCCTGGCAGAGGTACAGAAAGTCACCAGTTCAAGCTATTGTCAGTAACTTCTTAGACACAGGGGCTGGGATGATACTAGTGCCCCTGGGGACAGGGATGTGGTACTCCAGGACAAAGCCACAGCAGCCAGCCACCTTGCAAGGATTGGTATGGGGCTTGTCAGTCTTCCCAGTAGCCTCACTGCATAGGGATAAGGGTGCAATTCTTTTTTTTTTTTTTTTAAATTGGAGTGTAATTGCTTTACAATGTTGTGTTAGTTTCTGCCATATAATGAAGTGAATCAGCTATATGTATACATCATCCCCTCCCTCTTGGGCCTCCCTCCCACCCCCTCAATCCCACCCACTGAGGTTGTCACACAGTACCGAGCTGAGCTCCCTATGCTATACCACAGGTTCCCAGTAGCTGTCTATTTACATATGCTGCTGCTGCTAAGTCCCTTCAGTCGTGTCCAACTCTGTGCGACCCCAGAGACGGCCGCCCACCAGGCTCTCCAGTCCCTGGGATTCTCCAGGCAAGAACATTGGAGTGGGTTGCCATTTCCTTCTCCAATGCATGAAAGTGAAAAGTGAAAGTGAAGTCGGTCAGTCGTGTCCGACTCTTAGCGACCCCATGGACTGCAGCCTACCAGGCTCCTCCGTCCACGGGATTTTCCAGGCAAGCCTACTGGAGTGGGGTGCCATTGCCTTCTCCGAATAAACTGGCATAAGGGAAGTCAAACAGCGCAGCAAGTCAAGTAGGACCTCACTGTTGGATCAGGCGGTAAAGCGTCTTGCTTACAATGAGGCAGACCTGGCTTCGATCCCTAGGTCGGGAAGATCCTCTGGCAACCCACTCCAGTACGCTTGCCTGGAAAATCCCATGGACAGAGGAGCCTGGTAGGCTACAGTCCATTGCATTGCAAAGGGTCAGACACGACTGAGTGACTTCACTGTCATATCAGGGCACCTGAGCTTTACTTTTAATGAAAAAAAGTTCCAGAAAAGTAATGTCATTCTATTAAATATCCAATTTTATGAGAATATAAAAATTGGGAGTGCACATATTTACCTAGTAATGTAGTATACATGTTTATCAAACCAGCAGTTTCAACCAGGAAGAAGGAATCATTAGTTGCACCGATGTCTGCCTCCAACGAGCTTTGTTCCTTTAAGTAAATATGTAATCTCTTGTTTCTTTTGGTCAAAAATACCAAGTACCAACTAGGTGCCAGGCACAACTCTCGAGTTTCTTCCCAACTACCAGATGATCTCTAATGTTTTTTTCAACTTTAAAATCCAAAAGTTCTATGATATCACCTAATGAGCCACTCATTTAAATCTCTACCATTACCAGCAAAGATGCTAAAAAGTGAAAGTGAAGTCGCTCAGTAGTGTCAGACCCTTTGCGACCTCATGGACTGTAGCCTACCATGCTCCTCTGTTCATGGGATTTTCGAGGCAAGAGTACTGGAGTGGGTTGCCATTTCCTTCTCCAGAGGATCTTCCCCATCCAGGATCGAACCTAGGTGTCCGGCATTGTAGGCAGACACTTTACCATCTGAGCCACTCGGGAAGTATTAATATAACATTATTACTATAAAACAGATTCTACTGAGCATTTATATACCAAATTGTGTTCTAATTCGCTTAGTTGAGTCCGACTCTTTGTGACCCATGGACTCTCTAGTAGTTCATGGAATTCTCCAGGCCAGAATACTGGAGTGGGTAGCTTTACCCTTCTCCACGGGATCTTCCCAACCCGGGGATCGAACCCAGGCCTCCTGCATTGCAGGTGGATTCTTTACCAGTTGAGCCACAAGAGAAGCCCAATTTATTGAATCCTAAATATCCTATGTGATAGACACCTCCACTTTTCAAGAAAGGAAACTGAAGCCCAAAGTTGTTCAGCTAACTCAAGCAATCTGCATGCTAAGTTATATGGTAACACCTGAGCAGACTTTGTATACATCACTTTCACAAACTTACCTCATCCAATTCTCAATGTATTGTGGTAAAACTGTATTGCTCTGGCATGAAATAAAGGAAACAAAATTAAGAAGTCCCATGTTGTAATAGCTATCATGTGCTGCAGTTGCTGAGCACTACACACCTTCACAAATGCAATCTCACGTAATCCTCAGTCTAAATAGTTATTAGGTTATTCCTATTTCAGATGAAAATTGAGCATCTGATAGGCACTGTTCTTTGTTTGAGATCATCTGACTAAGGGCAGACCTGGGATTTGAATCTGTAATTCTGAATCAGAAGCTTGTACCCTTAACACCTCACTGTAGGTGGTCCGTTTATGATTTAACATTTACTATATAACATACTCCTCACTGTTCTGCTCCATGTCATTAAGTATTTGTTAAGAATTCATAATTCAACAGATTAGACCATTCAAAAATGCCATGCTCTCCTGGATCTCAAATAGCTACAATGTTTTACAACCTGGAACTGAAAGGCTTGCATCTACTAATCCCCAACTCCCAATCCATCCCTCCCAAGGCCACCTCTTTGGCAGTCACAAGTCTGTTCTCTATGTTTGTGAGTTTGTTTCTGAATAAACACCTGTTCTTGAACAGGAAAGTAAATGTTTGTACCTCCTTTAGCCAAAATTTTATTACTAGTAGAGTCACTGTCTCAAGGAAAATAATTATACTCACATAAGTTTTAGGAACTGAGGTTTCTTGAGGCATTTGGGTGCCCATCAGGACACAGCAAGCAGCTAAAATATGTTTAGTATTAATCAGACAAGGAAGGCATGACACATTTCTAGGATTCATTCTTATAAATAAATAAAACATAAGGTCTCTGTTTTTATGATGTAATATGCCATTTATGGGCTTCCCTGGTGGCTCAGATGGTAAAGAATTTGCCTGCAATGCGGGAGACTGGGTTTGATCCCTGGGTTGGGCAGATCTCCTGGAGAAGGGAATGGCAACCCACTCCAGGATTCTTGCCTGGAGAACCCTATGGACAGATAGATGATCTTGGGAGGCTACAGTCCATGGAGTCACAAAGAGTCGGACATGACTGAGCGGCTAGCATAGCACACACCATTTATAATACAATAGTGAATGTTTGCTAAGGAGGAAATAAAGAGCTTTTTACAGTACTTGTAATTCAATAATACTGATTATTTTTCAGATGATAGGTTTTCTGTTTAGAGAGATTCTCGTCTGTTCCTCTAGTGTGCCCATGTCACAGTGTAAATAATTTTATATTTTGTAAGGCTTATTTTCTCCATATCAAAACTTAAGAGAGCAAAGAAACAAAAGCACTCCCAAACCCTAAAACAACAGCAAGAAATTATCTTTTCCTCTAAACCTAAATATAATTTGGTCTTCCCATACAACATTGAATTTCATCTCTCCTCTTTCTATGTCTCCCATTTCTGCTTGTAATTACAAGCAATGACTTGATACTTGTTATTTTAATGAATAAATGCTTACCTAATATTGAGAGTTCGGTCTGGAACTGAGGTCTTAAACTGTGCCACAGTGAAGTGTCTCCTTTATCCAAGGCTGGTTAATTCTTCAACCCTATCTTCCCTAATTAGTTCTACGTAGAAAGAGGAGGGCAAGAGAAAGGGTATCTACAACGGAAGGAAGGGAGGAGTTTATGATGTCAGGTGAAAAAAAATCACCATGAATATTTTCATTCCTCCTCTTTCTACCACATTTAGTTTTATGGTGTAAAAGGCACTGAATATTCATCTTGATTTAGAGATGGACATTTTCTAGACACAAAGCCTATCTTTCTGACAGGATACAATGGAAAAGAATAAAAACAAATGGACCCAGGCAAATAGGATACAATAGGAAGACAGTACCGAATGCTTATATATTTTTATCTATTCTGAAGAAAATGATTTTGCTGCTCTAAACTTCAAGTCTGAAAGAGAGTGATCTCTAAGAAGGCCCCTCACGAACAGTATTTTTTGAGAATTTTAATTTCTTTACCTTGGTCTTTCAAGTGAAAATTCATTCAGAATTTACTTGGCTCCACTGGCTGCAATTGCAAGCACTGTGGGCGTCTCAGCACACAACACCTGAGCCTTAGGATAATAAACAGTACGACTGTCTCAGCGGTTAGACAGAGAACTTCAATTTGAATGTGGTCACTTGGGAAGATACTGTTTACCATATTTAAGGATGACAAAGTCAAGATCAAACCTAGAGATGTTACAGAATTCTTTATTTGAAGATGTTGGTTTAAGTAATACAGTGGGTAGTTGGTAGTAGAAAGTGACTGGAGGAAATTGTTTTAGAGGACAATTACTGGATAAATAAGCATAGTTTTGATCCTGTAAGTGCATTTTTGATCCTGGTATACTGATAACTTTTTAAAAATGATGTTACCCAGAGCAATCTATACCCATGTATGGTCCTAAGGGGCCTATATAAATCTAATCTTCCCTGTACATTATTTTAGGAAAACGGATTTTAAAAAATGAACAGAAGCTGTTTTTTATAGAACAAAAACTTTTAGGTATGAAGTGTAACATCAGAGAAAACCTTAAAAAGTCAGGGGCCAAGTTATTTATGGACTCGGAGGGACATATACATGTCTTCTCAGGTTTAGAGTATATGTTCCAGAACAGAAACTTCTATTCATTTTACAAAGTTCTTTGCTTTCTATTAAACATCTAAACTAACTAGAATAGTAGCTTTTTGCCATAGGAGAAATAGCTAAAAAGGAAAAATATATCTTTTCCAGGAAAACTGCATTGGATGAAGATAATTAAACTTGAAATAGATTCATCAAGTTAACCTAAACTTTTTTTTTTACTTTATTTCTGTACAGTCATTAGCAAGTAGAACATTAAAGACAAATTTTAATGCAGATTATCTGAAGCAGAAGCTAAGTGATGAAATCAGAAAGAATGGGTAGAGCAAGAAAAAAAAATCAAAATGAAACATCGATCTCATAAAATCCCACAAAATGTGAGAATTTGGGTATGTGTGTATATATATATATATATATATATATATATATATATACATTTGGGTGTAAAGAAATTTTTTTTCAAATACATTTAATTCTACAGTGGAATGATAGGTTACCAAATATCCATTGCCAAATGAAATTTTTAAAAATTAATTGGAGGATAATTACTGTACAATATTGTAATGGTTTTTGCCATACATTGACATGAATAAGCCATGGGTGCACGTGTGTCCCCCCATCCTGAAACTCCAACTCGCCTCTCTCCCGACCCTAACCTAAACTTTTGACTCTTGAAATTAAAAGGAAAAAGAGAGAAAAGGTTTCTAATGTAAGATAAATTTAAGATTTTCTTCTAGAAATCCAACTGAACAAATTCATAATACATATTATCAAATATTTGTACATTGTTCTATTAGGATTATTCATTAGCTTCAGAACTACCTTTTATTTGTAGCTTATCAGCAAATTCCTAAGAAGTCAAAATTATAATTTTTTATCACTTTCTAGCTCTATCACTTACTATTTGAGTGATCTCAGTTACTTAGCTTCCTTTGCCTCAGATTATGTAGGATGTGAATAATACTGATTACTATAGGGTTTGATCTCCATAATTAGGATTAAATATTGGTATAAATGCATGTATACATGTAATGGGCTTACAACAGTGCCTGGCATGTAGCACAGATCAATATCAGCCACTTTTTCACTGTTTTCATTCTATAGCTTTCATTCCATTTGAAAATCTACCTTAATTTTAAGGAACTCCTTAGGGGTAGAGATGATTAAAACTGATTTTAAGGCACATTTGTTTCTATTAAGAAAAATTTTATTAAAAAAGAAGTATAATAGTTTTATTCTTTTTTGGCCTCGCCATGCAGCTTGTGGTAGCTTAAACCCAAGACCTGGGATGGAATCTGGGCCCTTGGCTGTGAAAGCAACAAGTCTTAACCACTAGACTACCAAGGAATTCCTACTTTGTTGTATTTGGAAAATGTCCCTCCTTTATCTTCCTCTTTGTCCAGTTTTAACAAATATGACCAGTGTTTGGATATGGTTTCTACAAGCAGCAGCCACTTTAATGAAAGTGGTGGTGTGGCGGTGGATGGCAAGAAATACATTCAAGGACAGCAAATCTTTTTGATGTTTTTAATTAACTTTTATTGGAGGATAACTGCTTTGCAATGCTGTGTTAGTTTTTCCTGTATGATAAACTGAATCAATCAGCTATATGTATACAGATATCCCCTCTTTTGCATTTCCTTCCCATTTCAGTCACCACAGGGCACACCCCAAAGTTCACTGCATTACTATTTACAAGAGCCAGAACATGGAAGCAACCTAAACATACATCAACAGAAGAGTGGGTAAAGATGTCATACATATATACAAGGAATATCACTCAGAGAGAAAAGCAACGAAATTGGGTCATTTGTAAAGACGTGGATGGACCCAGAGACTGTCCTACAGCGTTAAGTTAGTCAGAAAGAAAGGGCGGCAACTCTTAACAAGATAACGAATTAGGACAGAAAAATATATCAGTCACTTTGGAAAGAATAAAGTGCACATGGGAAATGTAAATTTGTTTTTGCTTTCCTTCTTTCTTCCTTAAAGCTGATATTTCTTGACAGTGAATGAAATCTGAGAGGATTTAAGAGATTTGTTTGGAAACCACACCAATGTAAATGACTCAAATATTAATTCTGACAGGTGCACCTGCATTTATTTTCAGTAAACAATGCCAAGATATTCTACCCAACCAAATAAAAGAAAGTAAATCCTTTAATTTTAGGTCACTGAGCAGGTGTCTCATATTTAGGCAAAACCTGTTTGTTAAAGATATGCCCAACTGAAAGTTGTGAGAATGGAAGAATTAATAAACTGTGTTTCTGTTAACATATCTGTACAGGTTGCACTCCCCCTGCCCCCCGCCAAATGACACCATTTGTCCTCCTTCCTTCAGCAGCATCACTGGGTACACATTTTCCTGTATGTTCAGCAACTTTCCCTTTCAGTCTTTTTCAATCTTTTCCAATCCAATAATTGAAAAAGTTTGGTCTTTATTTGCATTTACATGATTTTTAAGATTGAAAATCTTTCAAGTACTGATACTTATTGACTACTTATTTCCTTTGAGAATTGCCCATTTTCCTATTGGTATTTAACCTGTTACTGGATTTCAGAGCTTTATGAATAAAAATATGTTTTATATATATTGCAGATATTTTTCAGTCTGTGCTGTGCCTTTGGCTTGTTTTTAAAAAATTATATTTTAAAAAGTTCAAAGTTTTATGCAGTGATCTACGTTTTTTTTCCTTATGGTTTTATCTTTGTTTATATGCATAATACAGGCATACCTCATAGATTCTGCAGGCTCAGCTCCAGATCACCACAATAAAGCAAATCTCACCACAAAGTCACATCAATTTTTTTACTTTACGGTGAATATAAAAGTTCCATTAACATTATACTATAAGTCTATTAACTATACACCAGTAATATATCTTAAAAAACAATGTGGACACCTTAATTAAAAATAACTGTGTTCGGAAAATGGCATCAATATTGCTTGAAACTTCTGAAGTTTGGCTCAGATGGTAAAGCGTCTTCTTGCAATGTGGGAAACCCGGGTTCGATCCCTGGGTTGAGAAGATCCCCTGAAGGAGGGCATGGCAACCACTCTGTTATTCTTGCCTGAAGAATCCTTCGACAGAGGAGTCTGATGGGCTATAGTCCATATGTTGCACAGTCAGGCACAACTGAAGTGACTTAGTACGCATGCACCCATGCTCCAGCTCTTTCCCTAGTGGAGTTAGCTAGTTTCTTCAAGATTATTTACTGAATAATATATTTTTTCTACATTTTATTTGATATCTTTATCACAGGCTACATTTTTATACCATAAATCCTTTGTTCTAAAATATTTATCTTTTAGAATTTAAAGTTTCTGCCATCAGTACTCATCAGTGACTGAAGAGGAGGTGTATCATAGTTGGCATGGCCTTTGTATTTGAGAATTTAGACAGACAAGAATATTTCAAGAGGATGACCATCTGCATCACTGCGACCTTGTGTAATTGAATTTCAATTTTATTTGGGTCTGTTATTAACTCTTAATTCTTCACAAAGAGCACACCAAAATTCAGCCTTTGAAGAAAATGTCGTATATTTTGCCTACCTGCCAGAAGATACTGTAGATATCTCAAAATTAGATCATGTACTTTTTTAAGCTATGCATGCATAGTCACTTCAGTCATGTCCGACCCTGTGCGACCCCATAGACGGCAGCCCACCAGGCTCCTCCGTCCTGGGGATTCTCCAGGCAAGAACACCGAAGTGGGCTGCCATTTCCTTCTCTATTTCTAAGCTATAAGAGGGTAGTATGACCAGTTTACGTGTGATAAAGAACTACTCCTTAGCAACAATGGTGAAATGAAATTCCTGTTGACTTTCAATCACCTGTTAAACAGATGTTCTGACAGAACAGTAGATTTAGTAACTCCTTCTTCATCCCACCAAAAACTATTATAAACATCACAACTAATGACAAAAATCAGTGAGTTGGGGCTCTCCTAGCATTCTAAGAAACACAAGACTATAAATTTCCAAGTGACAGTTTTTTAAGTTTTAAGACATTTTGTAAAATCTTTTTCTTTTAGTTGCTTTTCCTAGCACATAGTAGATAGTCCAAAGCATACACAATCATGTTCTCTTTAAATGCTGCACTACAGATTTCTTTTCTTGAAGACCTTCCTTCCCTTAAAACCTATTAATGTCCTTCTTGACCATTATTTCCTAATAGGATATTGCTTTTGACCCTTTTGCTGAGCTGCCCAAGGTTCCCAATGACTACAGTGAGCACTAAACCCAACTTGTTTAACCCAAGCTGTCTTCCTGGTGGTCTCAGCCTGGAGGGCATTATCAGAATTATTGTACCTTTTAAATTAACTGACTAAACATCCCAGGTTAGACAGAAAAGTAATTAAATTATTTTATTTTACAAATACTTAAAAGCAACCCAGATGATATTCTGTGATTGGTCAAAAATGATTTTTAATATATTTAAGTGATAATTTCTTCACATGTATATGCTTATCATCATAATGAGGAAAGGTTTAGAAAGAAGGGATTTTTTGTTTGTTTGTTTATTTTTTTGGCATTTGTTTTAAGGGAGTAAATGAGCTTGGGTTTCTTTTTAACAATTTTATGAAATAAAGGTATGCCCTGATGAGAGTAGAAATATTCAACATCTATTCACTAACCTAAACAAAGAAACAAAACATTCATGCTGCCTTTAAAGCTAAAGACACCTGGTAAATCTTAATGATGCCACAAAAAGTCTAGGATGTTGTGGAAAAGAACAAAGGCATTTGGGGATGTTGCGAGTTCCACATGACCAGACAGAAAATGCAAGTCATCAGCTAAAGAACAATAAGGATAGCATACGCTTCTGTTTTTATGTGCTAGGCACTATAAACAATCTACACATATTAAATCGTAGTATCACACTTGCTTTGCATTAAACAATAAACAAGCTTATCCAGCAATTATAAACCATCAGATTGTGGCTACTCTCATTTTATGCTTATGGGCACGTAACTGAAGATAGTAACATAAATGTGACTTCCTAGACTTGCGAACTGATAAAAACAGTCTTTAAGGCCTACATTAGACGCTAATGGTAGACCTATAGAGATTAATTTTAAAGTGCGTATCTGAAGAAGCCTCAGCCTCTGCAGTATCACATAGATTAACATTTTTACAAATTCATAAACATTAAATTAATATGGGATAATCTACAAAAAAAAACACAAAACCCAACTCTTTAAGAGGCATCCAGTCTTTTATAGACTTCTTCAATGAAGGTAAACATGTTCTTCATCCGGGATGAATTATGGAGAACTTCCAAGTCCTTCAGAAGACTGTTCTGATTTGGAATTAGTGTAAGAATTTCTTTCTGTAGGCATGAGAGAATAATTCACTTTTTTAAATTTTATTTTTTATTGATATATAATTGACATGAACATTAGCTTCAGGCATACAACATAATGATTTAATAATTGTATATACTGCAAAATGATCACCACAGTAAGTCTAGTTAACATCTATCATCAAACATGTTACAAATTTCTTTCTTCCTTGTGATGAGAACTTTCAAACCTACTTTCTTAGCAACTTCCAAATATATAATACAGTATTAACTCTATTAATACTTATAGCTTATACATTACATCCCCATGACTTATTTATCAGTAACTGGAAGTGTGTATTACCCATGTAATTAGTTTTTAACCTTTCTATGAAAAATGTTATATGTATTAATATGTTATTTAGAGAGAATGATATAATAATAATCTTGTACAATCACCCAACTGAAATTACCTATCAACTAATTGCCATTCTTCTTTTAAATCTATATTACTCTGTTTCCTCTCTGCCCATTCCCATTCCTCTCACCCTACATAGATTTCAGATAGCAAAGTTTTTGTTACGTTTTGAGGAAACATACAGACTTTCTACCAGGGTAAACAGTGACAGTACAGTACCTAATGGGGTCCTTTGCAAAAAGATGTGTTACCAGTGTGCAGCCTACTACAAATAAAACAGTATTTTAGGAAGTTATGTGCCATTATCAGAAGCATAAACAAAGCAACTGTCAGAATTTACTTCCAGAAATCTATCCTACAGCCACGACTATACACATGTGTAATAATGCATATACAAAGTTGTACATAGAATTACCTGTACTAGAAAAATTATTTATTTCCAAAATCTCCACAAATTATAATATGGCACATCTATATAATGGAATATTATAAAGTGGCTGACAAGCATGAGATGTTCAAACTGTACCATCATATGAGAAAAAGAATTTTCCCTAACAGTTTATATCATAGATTTTATTGGTTTAAAAGAAGAAGAAGTAGCATATAATGTTTTTACATATATGAAATTCATAACTGGTGATGCAGTTAATATGGTAAATTGTAAGTACTTACCTGAAGGATGGGTGCTCTGAGACTCTTTTGAGAAAGTTCAGGAAGACACAGTACCCCACTATCTATTTGAAACATCTAAAGTAGAAAAAGAAAGTTATAGATTGTTTTGTAAAGCCAGATTGTTTCAAAAAGTTGATTTCTCTTATTACACTCAAAAGCTGTCTGGGTAAAATCTAACAATAAAAAATTATATTCAGATTCTAGTAATAACTTTTTTTTTTGGAACAATTACCTGTTTTATCTTCTTTTCTTCTTCTTCCACCTCACTTGTCAGAACATGAACTTTGTTCTTTAGGCTGTGAATATCCCCAGTCATTGACTCTATAGTCGCTACCATTTTATCTGTTTCTTCCTGCATCAGGAAGAGAAAGCTAACGTTTTAAATTAAATATACTATTAAGTGAAACCCAGACATTTTTAAAAACATCTTACATATTGAAACACTTCTGGAAGAAACTGGTAAGTTTCATTTTTCTTTCAAAAAAGTCTCCCTAGAGATTGATTTACCAGTGGAACAAAGATGTACATGAACCTTTCCTCAAAAACTTACCAAAGCTGCTGGTATCAGAGATCCTAGAAGACCTATGTGAATTTAGCAAAACCCAAGGATTCACAGCAGCAGGTACAGCAGCATTCCTTAAGCAGTATGTAATAGCAGAGAAACTCTAATTTAGGAACATCTGAGTGCTATTTTCATTTGCCAAAAGAAAAAGTGCTGAATATTAGGGCAAAGATAATATGGCAGTTCCCCACATAAAAAGAACATAAAACGTACGGGGGAAAACAAAGAGAAAATAAATGAATGAAATAAATATGGGAATACCAGGGGTGTACCGACTGCAGGCCACACAGAGTTAGCCAGCTTCTGGGTTCCTAAATGGTATTAAGTATTGCATTGCTTTCAAATCTATCCTAGCAACAGCAAAGGACAGAGTGGCCTCTGGGGATCAGGGATCAAGTAAATAAGCCACACAGAAGCCACATGAAAGTAATGAAATAATAACGCTGAGATCCTGATGAGCAATATGGTTGATATTCACATTTAACACCATTTTCCAAATGCTGAAAGCAGAATTGTTACTGTCAGCTGTAGTAATCTTCCTTAACAAATACAGTATGGCCTCTAGAAACCATTAGAAAGGGTACCTGCAGAGGTCAATTCTTCCCGCACTCAGCTTTCGTTATAGTCCAGCTCTCACATCCATACAAGACCACTGGAAAAACCATAGCCTTGACTAGACGGACCTTGGTTGACAAAGTAATGTCTCTGCGTTTTAGCATGCTGTCTAGGTTGGTCATAACTTTCCTTCCAAGGAGGAAGCGTCTTTTAATTTCATGGCTGTTGGATGGTATCACTGGGCAAATTCCAGGAGATGGTGAGGGACAGGGAAGCCTGGCGTGCTACAGTCCACGGGGTCTCCAAGAGTCGGACATGACTTGGTGACCAAACAACAACAACATAAATTTACAATATATGTAGATTTGCTGCCCACAAATAAACCCTTCCATTTTTATTCTCAATCACATGGAAAAGCTGAAATGACCTATTTGTGAACGCTGACTTATTAGAACTCGTTGGGGATGCATCCCCTGTCCAAACTACCAATACCTAGTAATAAATTAACAGATTTATTACTTTACAAACTTGGCCTGCTGACAAAGACCAGATCTACAAACTACTTCAAAATAGCAAAGGGATATATGGTCCAATCTGTTTTAGTTTTAACAATTATTCAATAAGCCCCTTAAGATTGCTTTTCTTAATTGCTCAAGTATCCACTAATTAAAAGCCTGTTGTTTATCCTAACAGCAAATATTATCTCCCACTACCTTCCACAGGATAAAGATCAAAAATTACATGCCCTAAAGTTGGACTAATAGGACTGCATCACAACTGTGAGCAGTTTGTCTAAGGTTCAGCTAAAAGTGCCAATGTCTCTTTTTCACATTTGTAAAAACATGAAATATACTGCAGGTCTCTTTAAGTCATTAAAAGCTATACCTGTAAAGTGCTTAGAACAGTGACTAGAACACAGAAGGCTCTTGTTACATGCTATCTACAATGATTATAAAAATAATGATGATGATTGTGCTCTTCTTGTCAATAAAGTAACACTGAAGGACAGAGAAACTAATATAATGTTTTGAAATTCTACAGCATTTAGTGATGAATTCCTATAATTTGCTAATCAAAAATAAGAAGACAGTTCATTATATTTAAAGTCTGATAAAAAAATAAGGCTGCTACTTAATTACAAATATATTAGAAATAGTCTTAATTTTAGAGGACCAAAACTGAAAGGTTTTGCTTTGATTAAAAAAAAAAGTTAATAAAAAACCTGGTTTAAGATGTAGTACTACTTATTAGAAGAATAACATAATTTAAAAAACGTATAAATTAAATTAAATCTCTTCCCCTTTCCCCTCTCTAATGATGAATTCCCTTTTCAAACTTCATACCTGCAATGATGCCAGACCTTCCTCATTAGCTCTGTGCTGTGCCCTTTCCATTTTTAGTAGACTTGACACATGAGATAAATCTTGCAGCTTTTTAGGAGGGACTTTCAGGGTTTCACACAGTTGCAGCAATCTTTGGGACAGAATAAAAACATAACTGCTTATTTTTGAGTACCATTAGTATTGTTTTTTCCCAGTAGTCATGTATGGATGTGAGAGTTGGACAGTGAAGAAAGCTGAGCGCTGAAGAATTGATGCTTTTGAACTGTGGTGATGGAGAAGACTCTCGAGGGTCCCTTGGACTGCAAGGAGATCCAACCAGTCCATCCTGAAGGAAATCAGTCCTGGGTGTTCATTGGAAGGACTGACGTTGAAGCTGAAACTCCAATACTTTGGACACCTCGTGTGAAGAGTTCACTCATTGGAAAAGACTCTGATGCTGGGAAGGATTGGGGGCAGGAGGAGAAGGGGACAACAGAGGATGAGATGGCTGGATGGCATCACCGACTTGATGAACATGAGTTTAGGTAAACTCTGGTAGTTGGTTATGGACAGGGTGGCCTGGCATGCTGTGATTCATGGAGGGTCACAAAGAGTCAGACACGACTGACCTGAGTATTGTTTTTGTTTTGAAATACTATAGTCTCCTTTTTCTTTCCCTCATATTTCTAAAGGTTGTAATATTCTTTTATTAACAGTGGCTAATCTTAGTGGTAAGCCTCCCCTCCACCAAAAGCCCTGATAAGTCCTCAGTAAGTCTTTCGATTGATTAAGATTTACCACAAATCATGGGGTACCTAAGCTGTTTTATAAAAGGGAAAGTTTCTATTTTACACATTTAACAATTGATTATTTATACACAGTTTAAAATAAACTAAAAATTTCCTTGTATCTTCTGAATGTATTTCCTGGACTATTACAGTACATAAGTCTATCATTTAATGTGAATTTCTGGTAAGATATGGAAGATTATTCTGTTAGTCTTAACTATGACTCTGAACTTTAAATCTCAGTTGTTTCACAGAATGAGACCAATAAAAGACAATGCCTGTATCAGTTACTCTAGGTTAATAATTTTTTACTAACTTAATAATTTTAAAGAACACTTAGTCCCATGGAGTTTACGCAAACAAAATAGAGATTAGAGTGCTTTGTTAAAAAGTTAAGAAAAACAAATCCCCTTCAAATCTGGTTAAGTCACCAACAGAAACTGACCTATGACTAACCTTGCTTTCAGCAGACAGCAATACAGCTTTCCTAGGTTTGACTTTTGAGTTCCATGAGGGAGAAATCAAGAAGCAAATTCTAATTTTGGTTCCTTCTGTCTAATAACAGTGTATCTGGATCCTAAAAATATCCTACTATTTGAGATTTGCAGGCAATTAGAAGAACAGCAGAACCCAAGATATGTCTTCCTGCGATCTTACTCAAAATATTAATTTTTATAAAGAAAAAAGTAGGTTGTTTAAACTCTATCAATCATATTTTTCATTAAACTGTCCAGATAAACTTCAGCTCTTCCCCAAATCATCATTAGCCCATAAGCACAAAACCTGTCTGAATTTTTGGTTTAAGTAAGATAAAGATTCTCTTTATAAACAGTTTTTTTTCTAAAACTTTATCAAACTTGTTTTGCAGAAAGGTCATTCACTGTTCCAAATGTTCTAAATTTGTACGTTATTCTACAAAATCTTATTTAACTAAAAATATAACCAGTGTTTATCATGTTACAATATACCTATCATAATACTATGTAAACAACATCTAAGCACCATTTACAACATTGTATATCTCTAAGTCAGAATTCCCCAAAATATGTTCCTCTAGAAAGTGTAGTGGCTAATTTTTATTGACTAGCAACTCTATTGTTACATGACAAGGAAAAGCATATATGATTTAATCTATATCAATCATAACAGCTCTTGCCACAAAATCAGTACAACGAGAGGCAAATTACCCAAGCCAATCAGAATCCATCACCCAGAATATTCTAACCGAAGCTAAGAGGCTAAGAGCTTTCTTTTGCCTCATTCTTCACAAAGCTTAAAAGATAAACAGGAAGCTATCTATATATATAGTTCTAATCTACTGAGGACAACTTGTCTAAAAGAATGAAGACAACATGCAGACAGAAGCAGAGATGAGACTAATTATAAACTAAAGAGTTCCTGTGGTAA
Organism: Antilocapra americana; assembly: GCA_007570785.1. Lineage (NCBI taxonomy): Eukaryota > Metazoa > Chordata > Mammalia > Artiodactyla > Antilocapridae > Antilocapra > Antilocapra americana. The sequence goes on from ML661332.1 coordinate 3,307,106, forward strand.
ATACTAACTTGGAAGATGCTGGGTTGGGAAGATCCTCTGGAGACTGAAATGGCAACCCACTCCAGTACTCTTGTCTGGGAAATCCCATAGACAGAGAAGACTGGCTGGCTACAGGGTATAGGGTCTCAAGAGTTGGACATGACTTAGTGACTAAACCTCTGCCACCAGGTTAAACAAAATGAAAGATTTATTTACTGTAGGATTTTAATATGTTAATATACCAGGAAACATAATTCTCTGTCACTTTTATTCACAAAATATCTCTAAGCAAAAGTGTTCCAACTATGTTTGGAGAGAGGCTGTGCTCTGCTTAGTTGCTCAGTCATGTCCAACTCTTTGTGACCTCGTGGACTGTAGCCCGCGCCTGGCTCCTCTGTCCATGGGGATTCTCCAGGCAAGAATAGTGGAGTGGGTTGTCATGCCCTCCTCCAGGGGATCTTCCCAAGCCAGGGCTCGAACTGGGGTCTCCTGCATTGTAGGTGAATTCTTTACTAGCTGAGCTACCAGGGAAGCCCACAGAAATGTTGATAGAGGAAAATTTGTTCAGATTCTAATTGGAATCAATTTGCTAAGGCTACACTCTGTCACACCAGTAGAAGGGAAAGTATCTTGAGTATTGCTACTTTGGGAACTAAAGAAAGTGAGCTGTGAAAGCAAAAATGAGGAGACAATAAGCAGTCTTTGAAATATGTATCTCCATGGCTGCTGTATTGTGAAAAAATAGGTTATCTGTTGAACAGAATTTAATTTTTTCTGATGATCCAATGTGATCATTGTGAAGAATAGCTATTACATACTAAAATATTCTCATTCACACACACCAAACATGGCTACCTGCCCCATATTAAAAAGATCATAAATAGCTACACTTTATTTATTTTTGCTACACTTTTATTATGTATTAATTTATCTATTAAATTTTCAGCCACTCCTTCTTCCCCTTCCCCTAACAAGTTGTCATTCCTATAAATAGTTTACAAGTTCACTACTAGTCGTCTTTCTTTAATCTCTTCAACCTGTCTCCACAAACTTTATCCACTCCATCCCATCTTATCCTTTCTATTTTCTTACTATTAATATCATTGAGAATTATATTTAAAAAAACAGTATTTGTGCTCACACTTCCCAAGAATAAAGTACTAGGTCACAAACATTTCCAGGCAAACCTGAGGAAACTAAGATGAAGAACATTCTTCTATAAAAAAAAAGCTGGAAGTAGGTGCTTTTGATTTTCAGATTCTTAATAAATTCTCTTAAGTTTAACTTACTTCAGAATTCCATGCAGCAGCAGCTTAGGGCAGAAAGAAGGAAAAAAGAAGTCACTGAAAATGATTGCCAGTGGTGACTTTAAAGAACACTTGGAAGGCTTCCCGGGTTGGCTTAGTGGCAAAGAATCTGCCTGACAGTGCTGGAGACACAGGTTTGATCCTGATGGGGAAGACCCCGCATGCCTCGGGGCAACTAAGTTCCTCTGCCACAACTGCTGAGAAAATGCTCTAGGGTCTCGGAGCTGCAACTACTAAGGCCTGTGCGCCCTAGAGCTTGTGCTCTGCAACAAAAGAGCTTCTCTTTGAGAAAGAGAAGCCCATGAGAAGCCCATGTACTGCAGCCAGAGAGTAGCCCCCACTGGCCATGGCTAGAAAAAGTCCCACACAGCAATGAAGACACAGCACAGCATAGCCATAAATTACATAAAGTTATTTAAACAAAACAAAACTAAAAACACTTGAAAAGAAACCTCCATCTGTGACCTGCCAGAATAAAGAGCAATAGTATCCTGGAAAATTATACTTGTTACAAATAACGCTATCCCATGTGAGGTGAAGAGAAGACACTGCAATAGGATAAGTATCAAATGAGAGTGGTAAACTGTTAACCTGCAATTGTTCAAAATGAAGTTGAACGGAGGGAGTTATAGGTGACAATTTTTTCTTCAAACCTCAACACAAAAAAGTGAATTTTGGAAGTAGGTGCCTTTGATTTTCAGATTTTTTTATAAATTCTCTTAAATTTAACATACTTCAGAATTCCATACAGCAGCAGCTTAGTGTAGAATACATATTCCAAAACTGTTCATCTTCTTACAACGACAACAACAAAAGAATGAAAACCCCAAATAAAAAACTTTTATATTCCATAAACACCTGTTCTGGTAACACAAACACAGACTGGATTTTTACCAATTATATTTCAACTGTTTTTTTAATTGTGTAACTATATTACCTTTTCTTCAGGAAATTCAGATGATATTGAATTTGTTCCTTTTCTCTAATACTGTTACTCAGAATTGCTCTAGAGAAGAAAAAATAGGGATTGAATAAATACTGGGATTGAATAAATATTATTTGAAACATTACTAATATAATCTGTTTACTTTTTCTAATTTCTTTCAAGTGCTCCTTCTTACTAACCCGGCAGAATCAATCACTTTATGTCAAGGACATTTAAAGTAGATGAATAATCTAAGTTCTTTTTATCACATTATATCATTGTAACTAATTTATATGCCTCTTCTCATGGATTTCAGCACCTTGATGGCAGAGTCCTATCTCTGTATTCCTTTTAGCACTGTTTCCATATAAAGGATCACTTTGAGCAAACTTCTTCCTAAAGTATCTCTCTTGACAAGAAAAAGTGGTAAGTTTACAAAGAGCAGATTAAGCCATGTATATTTCATTTTTATTTCACTGATAAAATTCCAAGTTGCTGACATTAATAATAAGGCTTTTTTTTACTGAAGGCTAAGGCAATCAAAAGACATTAAAAAAATCTTCTTGAGAAAGAGAAAAACGCTGTATCACCACAAAATAGACAACGATATTTAAAAGGATACTGTTTGTAGGAAACATAAGTAGAAATGAAAACAGTGAAATGGAAAAAAATTCATACTCACATTACTACCGATTCCATCATAGTTTGCAAATGGTCTCTGCTACTCTTTGAAAGAAGTTGCCAGGTTTTTCTCTTGTTGGATGCTATCTTTACCTGTTTCAGAGTAGTATGCTTTGTTTGTCTTGTCACTGGTCAAAGAAGAGACTGTGGTTAACCTAGAAATGTGTATATTTTTATTTATAAAGTAATTCAAGGACAAATTTATCTAAAAAGAGCTAATGGAATTATGAGAACCACAAGACTATACAGATGTATTAGCTGTTTAACTTCTTTTATTACACAGTCATAAAATGCCAGGTGTTAAATATGAATATGTTGTTATTGTGTTAACTTAAGTACTATTAACTGATATTGCAGACACAAAAGCAAGACAATTTTAAATGAAGAACCAAGTTGCAATTATTAGGATTCAGCATAAAAGTCTGGTTCTCAGAAATGACCCGAATTAAAGGACTTATTGAGAAGACTAGGAAAATGATTTCTGCCATATGTTGGATGGCAACTGGAACAAAGACAATTAACCAAACCAAGAATAGATACTGAGTGTCTGGTAGGTTATTGACATTGTTCTACTTACGATAAATAAACAAAGGAGATACACTATTGGTATACATGAATATTCATTTTGGAGAGAAGGGAGATTAAGAAAAAGCACTGTGCATTATGTAAGTATGAAACCAGAGGACCTAACCTGTTCCTGGGTGAAGAGGTAGAAAATTCTTCCATGATGAAGTGATATTTAAATAAAGATGATCCAAACTAATTTACTTGAAACAAACTTAGCTCCATTCTACTCTAAACAGTGGTAGCAGAACAGGGTATTTGTCTCAAAGAGAAATCAGCAGGTGTGTCTCTATATCACAAATCAGAATAAGTCAGACGGTTGTATACTTTGAATTTCTCTAGTTCCTTTCAATTTAGAAACCCACACAGTATTTTGCTGGTGGTGGTAAGTAAAATTTCCACTGACCTAGGCATCTGACTAACCAGCACTATGTATTCTTGCAAAAATGAGAATGCAACCATTTATTACTATGTTTTTCTTATGCAGAATTCATAAACAAGATGCTGAGAACTTATTCATAAATAGATATAGCTTGAGAAAGATATGGTGAAAAAAAACAAAGAAATACCTTCAGAAGACAGATCTTTTGGATGATTTTTATTTTTTTTCACTGTGTTTCTATCCTAGGGAGAAAAACACACAAACATGCACACACGATTAAGCACTACATAAAAAGATACTTCATTTGCCATAGGTTTGTCATGTATGTTGGAGTGAATTCATATACCTTCTGGAAAGATGAGAAAGAGAATATTGCTACTTCTACAGCAAAAGGTGTGTATTTATCACAAGTGGAGGGTACACTAAAGCAACTTCTGAACAATGGTGACAATGTATAACAGAATTTCATATGGTGCTAAGGAATGTTTTAAAGAAATCATTACTCATTTTGCCTGTGAAATAGTGTTAAATACTCTTCCTGCAAAACAAAAAATATAGGCATTGCCTAATACAGAGATGTGAGAGTTGGACAGTGAAAAAGGCTGAGCGCTGAAGAATTGATGCTTTTGAACTGTGGTGTTGGAGAAGACCCTTGAGAGTCCCTTGGACTGCAAGGAGATCCAACCAGTCCATCCTAAAGGAGATCAGTCCTGGGTGTTCATTGGAAGGACTGATGTTGAAGCTGAAACTCCAATACTTTGGCCACCTCATGCGGAAGAGTTGACTCACTGGAAAAGACCTTGATGCTGGGAAGGATTAGGGGCAGGAGGAGAAGGGGACGACAGAGGATGAGATGGCTGGACGGCATCACCGACTCGATGGTCATGGGTTTGGGTGGACTCTGGGAGTTAGTGATGGACAGGGAGGTCTGGTGTGCTGTGGTTCATGGGGTCGCAAAGAGTTGGACACAACTGAGCAACTGAACTGAACTGAATTGAATACAGAGAAAAAAATGCTGACCATTTCTTTTATAAGAGAGGCATATAATTATGGCAGGAAGAAGCTAATTCTTCTCCTCCAACTTATTTTTCTCTATGTTAATAAAAATCTCCTCCACCAACTGACAGATTCTCTTGTATTTTAATATATGAATGCATAGAATCTGTACACTTTATTACCGGTATTCCCATTTGAACACCTTAGCAATGTCCCATAGCATCTTCCCCAAACAATTCTGATTAATATTTTAGAAAAGAAGTAAAAAATCTTTATCTGAAAGTTTTTATAAATCATGCCGCAGCAGCTCCCACATAACCATATATATGGAATATAAATTACTATAATTTGTAGTAGAGCTGACCTTTAGTCTCCACATATTCCTTTATACAAAACAGATGATATTTTTACCAGAGTCCTGAATGATAAACTTTTTTGAGTGAGTCCTGAATGATTACCTTTTTCTCTGATAATTCTGCTTCTTCCTCATCAATTTTTCTTTTTGGATTTCTTTTTAACTGTTGAGAGTTTTTCTTGGAAGCATTTGCTTTGCTAGACATCTTGATTTAAACAGAACAATTGTAACAGTGTTTCAAATCTGTAAAGATGAAAAGGACACAGAAAAATGCTTAAGACATGTTTTATTACAAATATTTTGTTAAAAAGACTACCTATAAATTTCCCAAGTTTGCCTTTAAAAAATCAGAATGAAAGTTTTGGGATAGTATTGTGTGTTTTTAAAACATTTGAACATATTTTAAAATAAATAATGTTGGTTCTCATTAAAGATATCTAATTCAATTTCATTAAAAAATTTCTGCCATTTGTATGGCCTTAAAAAGTCATATAAAACCACTTTGACATTTCTTACTTTATACTCCCCCATACAGTAATGTTACCTCCATGCTTAAATCCAAGAAAACAGAAATATAAAGTGCTGAATTGCTTTTTTCTGGTCACAGATAATGTCAACTCAGAGTAACATTTAGGTCTTCTTATTATAGGCTTAATGGATTCATCATTCAATGTGACTCAGCACACACACAGAGACAGATTTACGCCAAAGATGTGAGGAGGTAACTTTTAGGATTATACTATGAATCTACACTGTAGAAATTCATGTGGTAAATTCCCTCTTAAGGATTTAAGCTATAATTCTTGCTACATTGCAAGAATTATAACAAAGGTTCTGTGTACATTACACACACACACACACACACACACACACACACACACACAATTAGATATACAGATAAATCAGTCACCATTTCTTTTCTAAAAATTCAAAGCTAATTATATTAATATAGTTATATATACAGATTTTAGAGACAGGCAAAGTAGGTACTCTGGATAAACCTACTCCCTCAAATTTTAAAAGGAAAAGTTCAAGCTTTCCCTCCACCCCCAAAATGGTGACAAAGAATCAACTGAAAGATCATGAACTATACTTAGGGACTACATGTCAAATCAGTTACAAAACACAGTTGTTGTTCAGTTACTCAGTCACGTCGAACTCTTTGCGACCCCATGAACTGCAGAAAGCCAGGCTTCCCTGTCTTTCACCATCTCCAGGAGCTTGCTCAAACTCACATCCATTGAGTTGGTGATGCCATCCAAGCATCTCGTCCTCTGTCATGCCCTTTTCCTCCTGCCTTCAATCTTTCCCAGTATCAGGGTCTTATCCAATTAACCAAAGTATTGGAGCTTCAGACTCAGCATCAGTCCCTCCAATGAATATTCAGGATTGATTTCCTTTAGGATTGACTGATTTGATCTCCCTGCAGTCCAAGGGACTCTTAAGAGTATTCTACAACACCAGCTCAAAAGCATCAACACTTCAGTGCTCAGCCTTCTTTATGGTCCAACTCTCACATTCACTAAACACAGTGGAAGCTAAAATACACTTTACACTGCTCTTGAACAATGTGGTACTTACACTATACCAGTCTCCTCTGCTTCATTCTTGAAATGTCTAATTCTCTTAACTAAACACTCATGCCCTTTACTTCCTCTATTTAGAAATCAATCCATATGAGAAATTTGCTTGTGGACCTCTCCTGGAAGGGGTGCCATGTACAGGAGGAGTTCAGGTTGTTCACTGAAGAAAAGCATTCAGGTGAAGGAACCATTGAGGGCTAAGATTTACTCCTCATTCCATTCAGGACACTAAAAATAGTACAAATTCCTTTTCACTCCTATTTGACAGGTGAAGTCTATGTCCCCTTGTCTTAAATCTCATAGACTATGCAGCAGTTTAAGTGGTAGAATATGATGGAAATGATTCTGTACCAGTTTCCTGGCCAAATATGAACAGACTAGTAGCTGCCACTATCCCTTGTTTGGAATATTTGCTCTTAAAACCCAGCTAATACTCTATGAGGAAAGTCAACATGGAGAGGAACTGAGGACCTTGCCAAAAACCCCAGTTGAAGTTCCAACCAATAGCTAGCATCAACTTGCCAGCCTCGTGCATGTACTTGAGCCAGTAGGCTACAGCTGATACTGCATGGAAAAGTCATCAATCAACCCTACTAGCTGTTTCCAATTCCAAATTCAGGAAGAAAATAAGTGATTTTTTTAATTAAAAAATAAAAACCCTTAAATAATACCCACCTCATAATACCCAAACTCTTTACCATAACATCTGCAGTCCTCAACAATCTAGCCTTGCCAAGCTTTCCACGACTCCTCAAATAAATCTCCCTCTCCAGCTAGACTTGATTTTCTGAACACACTGTGAATAATGCACAAGTTCTACCTGAGCGTCACTCTCCTGTCTGTGCCCACCCTCTTCTCAGATTGTGAGTCATCTTCTGAAAACCTTCTTAACCAGTTTCCCTCATTGCTCTCTAAAAGTCTGTGGGCTCTTATGGTCTCTCTCTCATTTGGCACTTATTTATAGTTTGGTTTTGTTAATCATCTTTGTTGATATTCTTTATTCAGTAACATGTAATTCAGTGCTACTCGAAATTTGATTCACATACTGCTCTAGTCTTTTTAAGTACAGAAATTAAAAATATTCATTTAGAAACTTTTATAGCAATTTGACAACAATTTTAAGTCTGTTAGGTCTGGTCAAAAAATAACTGGCTTTATTTTTTTAAAGTTTAATTCTTCTGGTAATTCATTTAAAAAGAGACTTTTAAAGATAAATTTTAGAGAAATTAAGCAGAATTTGAATATATCCACCTCACCTTCCCTACCATCAATACCCCTTTACCAGAGCAGTGCATTTACTACAATCCATGAACCTACAATGACACATCATATCACCCAAAATTTATGGCTTACACTGGGGTTCTTCCTTGTATGTTTCATGGATTTGACTAGCAATTTTTTTTATTGTATTTTACGAAAGTAGCAGTTCTGGTGATGGATTAAAAATTAAAGCAACAATAACAAAAAAATTGGTTCTTTACTACAGACCATCTGAAAAGCTCTATTTTCATTGATAGATACTTGAAGCAATAAGCCATACAGTAAAGAAACTAAAGAGCTTCCTGATGAGGATAAAAGAGAGTGAAAAAGCTGGTTTGAACCTCAGCACACCAAAAACTAAGATCATGGCATCCAGTCCCATCACTTCATGGCAAACAGAGGGGAAAAAATGGAAGCAGTGACAGATTTTATTTTCTTGGGCTCCAAAATCACTGAGGATGATGTCTCCAGCCACGGCATTAACAGATGTTTGCTCCTCGGAAGAAAAGCTATGATAAACCCACACAGCCTATTAAAAAGCAGAGACATCACTTTGCTGACAAAAGTCTGTATAGTCAAGCTATGGTTTTTCCGGTAGTCAGATGGATGTGAGGGTTGGACCATAAAAAAGGTTGAGCATTGAAGAACTGATGCTTTTGAACTGTGACTGCAAGGAGATCAAACCAGTCAATGATAAAGAGAATCAACCCTAATATTCATTGGAAGGACTGATGCTGAAGCTGAAGCTCCAGTACTTTGGACACCTGATGTGAAGAGCTGATTCATTGGCAAAGACCCTGATGCTGGGCAAGACTGAAGGCAAAAGAAGCGGGAGGCAGAGGATGAGATGGTTGGACAGCATCACTGACTCAACAGACACTAATTTGAGGAAACTCCAGGAGATAGTGAAGGACACGGGAGCCTGGTGTGGTGCAGTCCATGGGGTATCAAAGAATCGGATGGACATGACTTAGTGACTGAATAACAACCACAAGTGGCAGAAGGCAGAGACAGATATTAAAACAGTTCCAGTGTATAGTGAATTATACACAGTGCAACAAATGTTAGAAGAGTGCATATCTCAAACTGGTGTGTGCATTGGGGGATATATGGTACTCAGAGAAAAAAATTAGTATATGAATTACATTTTGAAATATTTAGCCAGAAGAAAGGGAAGTAAAGCATCTGAGAGGAAAAAAGGCCCATTGGCAGGACAGCTCCAAAAAAGTCAGTCTGTTCAGGGAAAATTCAGAGGGGCTTTGACCTGTGCAGAAGCAACGGGCAGAAGAAAGACTCCAATTGTAGTTTGCGGCCACACTACATACTGCAGTAAAGAATGTATTCTTTACTCTGTAGGAAACAGGGAAGCATTCTAGGTTGTCTTGTTTTTCTTTGTCAGCTTGCTGAAACTCGTGAAAACCACCAATCTAAATCTCTATGTGGGTACAATACGTGAACACGACGTCTGCCAAAACTTACAAATACGCAATGTTTGCTTTTTGCAACTGATGCCTCGGGGTAGCGACGCTGCCAACCGCGGTTTCCTTAAGGCTCAAAGGCACTCACCACCAACGCTGCACTTCGCTCCACCACTGACTGCGGGAAAGAGTAAAGAAGTAGGACGAAGATGAGGATGATTCGGGGAAGGGAGCGAGAAAACATGCTTGGCTTCACTCTTATCCCTGGCTGCGAAAGGCAAACCTGTTCAGATCTCCCACCCTCCTTTGGGAAAACCACGTGAAACTCCTCAAACACAAGCCGCCAAGTTTGCCACAAACTTGTTCGCCACAAAACCCACCCCCCAAACTGGAGCCACCGGCGAGCAAACCGCTTTCACTACTCACCAAAGACCGATCCTTGAGTCCTTTAAGGAGCTGCGCTCAGAGCATTTCGCGCCCAAAGCATCCAAAGCTGCCGAGGCCCGGAAGTGAGCTCGTAGAAACCGGAAACGCCTATGGGGAGCGGCGGGCAGCTATCCACGCCCCTGACGTCATCAGGAGCGCGCCCACGAGAGCGTGACGGGATTGGTTGGAACGAGGGCGGTCGGCCGACGCCCCCATCCCATCCCATCCCGTTGGCCTTTGCGCTAGTTTGGTCCCGGTCCCTGCTTTGGGGACTTCTTCTGACTTGTAGAGCTCGGGGTGCTGAGGTGCAGCCGTCTTCTTCCAAGGCCTCGGTCCTATACAGACCGACCCGTGAGTAAGACCGTGCCCCTTGAGGCACGTCTGCCTTTCAGATCCCTCCGTTCTTCAGACTCCTCCCCACCCTTAGTTGTCCCTAGAGAAAGTTGTCCTTTCTTCCTTCCCAACTACCAAATTCCTCCTTCTTTACTGCTGAGAAGGGATCCCACTTTCCTCTACCCTCTTCTTAGGTTTAGATTCTCCACTGGCCTCTCTCTTTCAGTGAGGTCTGTGGAAGTTCGGAGGTATTGCAAAAAAGAAGGTGCTTTTAATGTCCCAGAGGCCGTATTGCCATCTTCCCAGGCTACCCAGGAACCCCGAAGTTCCTCTGGGCAGAGAGCGATTGTAGGATTCCAGAGGAATATGCTCTCTCCAGGCCGCGGTGATTGTGAAGGTTTTTTTTGTGAGAGGTGGCGGAATTGGGAGTTTCTTTCTGTGTGCAGATGAAGGTGATGGTGAGAGGTGGAAAGACAGGTCTAAACTTACATGAAAGTGTAAATTGCTAACTTGTTCTCGTTTTTATCTGGAAAGAGAGCAATCTTTTAAACGCACCAAACCCTGAGTAATATATTTGTGTATGTGTGTCAAATTTTAAATCACTTGATGATTTTTCTCCCAGTATTGTATGTTTAATGACTTATTTATGCTGATACTAAATTTAATTTGCATGCTCTGTGTTGTCCTCTCTCACCTAAATTGGCCGAACACTGGAGGCAGCTAGCTTTTAAAGTGGAATCACGTGTAAACAAATTTAAAAGTGATTTGATTCAGAACTGTATGTAGGTGTTTTACCCATATTTTTTTTGAGGGTGTGGCAGATGTTGCTTCATCAATAGGGCAAATGTTGCTTCATCATTGCTCTTTCCCACATTTTAATCACCCATAACTTATTATATTTGCTTTTCATGTTATTTCTTTGGTTGCTGAAAGTGGATCTTTTGATGGATCTTTTGAGAAAAGTTCAGAAATCCCTGTTTCCAACAGCCAAAGTTGTGTTCTTACCTAAAAATGATGTCTATTTCCAGTCTTTACCAATTTGCCATGTGGTTTTCAGGAAGTCACCTACATACGGCTCTTTGCTATCATTTATCCAGGTTTAGGAAGGCCCTACCTGCATATTGTAAAGCCCTACCTGCAATATTGTAAAGAGCAATATTGCATAGAAACCTGGAATGTTAGGTCCATGAATCATGGCAAATTGGAAGTGGTCCAACAGGAGATGGAAAGAGTGAACATCAACATTTTAGGAACTGGTGAACTAAAATGGACTGGAATGGGTGAATTTAACTCAGATGACCATTTTATCTACTCCTGTGGGCAAGAATCCCTTGGAAGAAATGGATTGTTGACAAGCCATCATTGTCAACAAAAGAGTCTGAAATGCAGTACTTGGATGCAATCTCAACAATGACAGAATGATCTCTGTTTGTTTCCAAGGCAAACCATTCAATATCACAGTGATCCAAGTCTGTGTCCCAACCAGTAATGCTGAAGAAGCTGAAGCTGAATGGTTCTATGAAGACCTATAAAACCTTCTAGAACTAACACCCAAAAAAGATGTCCTTTTCATTATAGGAGACTGGAATGCAAAAGTAGGAAGTCAAGAAATACCTGGAGTAACAGGCAAATTTGGCCTTGGAGTAAAAAATGAAGCAGGGCAAAGGCTAACAGAGTTTTGCCAAGAGAATGTACTGGTCGTAGCAAACACCCTCTTCCAGCAACACAAGGGAAGATTCTACACATGGACATCACCAGATGGTCAACACTGAAAATAGATTGATTATATTCTTTGCAGCCAAAGTTGGAGAAGCTCTATACAGTCAGCAAAAACAAGACCAGGAGCTGACTGGCTCAAATCATGAACTCCTTATTGCCAAATTTAGACTTAAATTGAAGAAAGTAGGGAAAACCACTAGACCATTAAGGTATGACCTAAATCATATCCCTTACAGTGGAAGTGACAAATAGATTCAAGGGATTAGATCTGATAAACAAAGAGCACCTGAAGGACTATGGATGAAGGTTTGGAGGTTTGTGACATTGTACAGGAGGCAGTGATCAAGACCATCCCCAAGAAAAAGAAATGCAAAAGGCAAAATGGTTGTCTGAGGAGGCCTTACAAACAGCTATGAAAAGAAGAGAAGCTAAAGGCAAAGGAGAAAAGGAAAGATATACACCCATTTGAATGCAGAGTTGCAAAGAATAGCAAGAAGAGATAAGAAAGCCTTCCTCAAGTGATCAATGCAAAGAAATAGAGGTAAACAATAGGATGGGAAAGACTAGAGATCTCCAAGAAAATTAGAGATACCAAGGGAACTTTTCATGCAAAGATTGGCACAGTAAGGGACAGGAATGCTATGGACCTAATAGAAGCAGGAGATATTAAGAAGAGGTGGCAAGAATACACAGAAGAACTATACAAAAAAGATCTTTATGACCCAGATAACAACAATGGTGTCATCACTCACCTAGAGCCAGACATCCTGGAACGTGAAGTCCAGTGGGCCTTAGGAAGCATCACTGTGAACAAAGCTAGTAGAGGTGATGGAATTTCAGTTGAGCTATTTCAAATCCTAAAAGATGATGCTGTGAAAGTGCTGCACTCAATATGCCAGCAAATTTGGAAAACACAGTAGTGGCCACAGGACTGGAAAAGGTCAGTTTTCATTCCAATCCCAAAGAAAGGCAGTGCCAAAGAATGGTCAAACTATCACGCAATTGCACTCATCTCACACACATGCAAGGTGATGCTCCAAATTCTCAAAGCCAGGCTTCAACAGTATGTGAACCGTGAACTTCCAGATGTTCAAGCTGGTTTTAGAAAAGGCAGAGGAGCCAGAGATCAAATTGCCAACATCTGCTGGATCATCGAAAAAGCGAGAGTTCCAGAAAAACATCTACCTCTGCTTTATTGACTATGCCAAAGCCTTTGTCTGTGTGGATCATAACAAACAGTGGAAAATTCTTCAAGAAATGGGAATACCAGACCACCTGACCTGCCTCCTGAGTAATCTGTATGAAGGTCAGGAAGCAATAGTTAGAACTGGACATGGAACAACAGACCGGTTCCAAATCAGGAAAGGAGTACGTCAAGGCTGCATATTGTCACCTTGCTTCTTTAACATATGCAGAGTACATCATGAGAAACACTGGGCTGGATGAAGCACAAGCTGGAATTAAAATTGCTGGGAGAAATATCAATAACCTCAGATATGCAGATGACACCACCCTTATGGCAGAAAGTGAAGAGGAACTAAAGAGCCTTTTGATAAAAGTGAAAGAGGAGAGTGAAAAGTTGGCTTAAAACTCAACATTTAGAAAACTCAGATCATGGCATCTGGTCCCATCACTTAATGGCAAATAGATGGGGCAACAGTGGAAACTTTATTTTTGGGGGCTCCAAAATCACTGCAGATGGTGATTGCAGCCATAAAATTAAGAGACACTTACTCCTTGGAAGAAAAGTTATGACCAACCTAGACAGCTTTTAAAAAGCAGAGACATTATTTTACCAACAAAGGTCCATCTAGTCAAAGCTATGGGTTTTCCAACAGTCAGGTATGGATGTGAGAGTTGGACTCTAAAGAAAGCTGAGCACCGAAGAATTGATGCTTTTGAACTGTGGTGTTCGAGAAGACTCTTGAGAGTCCCTTGGACTGCAAGGAGATCCAACCAGTCCATTCTAAAGGAAATCAGTCCTGAATATTCATTGGAAGGACTGATGCTGAAGCTGAAATTTCAATACTTTGGCCACCTGATGGGAAAAACTGACTCATTTGAAAAGACCCTGATGCTGGGAAAGATTGAAGGCAGGAGGAGAAGGGGACGACAGAGGATGAGATGGTTGGATGACATCACTGACTCAATGGATATGAGTTTGAGTAAATTATGGGAGTTGGTGATGGACAGGGAGGCCAAGCCATGCTGCAGTCCATGGGATAAGCAACTGAACTGAACCTGCTTTTTGCATGAAATGACTGTGATATTATCTGTCTGCAGCCTAATCTCAGACAGTTTTCATATTACTTTTTAAAAAATGTATTTTTAATCGAAGTATAGTTGAATTACCACGTTATGTTAATTACTGTATACTGTGTATACGTGCTCATTCGCATCCTACTATTTGGGATGCCATGGACGCCCACCAGGCTTCTCTTGTGTGTCCATGGGATTTCCCAGGCAAAAATACTGGAGTGACTTCCATTTCCTTTTCCAGGGATCATACCCATATTTCTTGTGTCTCCTGCATTGGCAGGCAGATTCTTTACCACTAGAGTTACCCTGAGTGTTAATTACTGCTGTACAGTGAAGCCTCTCAGTTATACATACATGTACATTTTTTTCATGTTCTTTTCATTATGGTTTATCACAGAATATTGAATATAGTTCCACGTGCTATACAGTAGGACTTTGTTTTTTATCTGTTCTATTAGATTACTTTTTATAACATTACTACCCTAGTAGTTCAGGTATAAATTATTTCTTCTCATCCACCTTTTAAGCTAGTACCTGTAGTTTATGGCTCAGAAGAAGATGGATGTCTAGGTTTAATAGAATAAAAGTCATAGTAGTTTTTAAAAATAGGATTTGTTTTTGTTGTATTTCTGTTTAGACTTTGTTCTATGCAATTTTTACCTAGGACACTTTGAACTTACAGTTTTTTATCTTTTAATGTGTCTTGAGCCTATCTCCTTTTTAAAGACACTGTGCATAACATATTTTAAATTTCAACTTATGTTTAATGTATTATGTATAGTATACTTATAGATAAGTTCACATATCATAATTGTAAAATTTGATGAATTTCCACAAACTGAGCATATCTATGTAATAGGAATTCAGATCAAGACCATCACCCTAGACCTCCTTTTTTTCTTCCTTTCTCAACTAGTCACCACACATAACCAACTCTTCTGACTTCTGACATCAGTGATTAGTTTTGCCTAATTCCTAAACATATTTTTACAGCTACGTATAATTCTATGATTTTTAAATACTGAACTTATATTTCTTCATTGATGATGTTTCTAAGTTTTCCTAACTATAACTGCTAGGGAATGTGTATTTTATCTAATAATTTTTCCAGGAGTAATGATCCTCAGTGGAATGGCATGATCATTTCAAAGATTGTGCATGTTGCCAATTTGCTTTTTTAAATAGTTAAACTCAGTTAATACTCCCACCAGTTGGATTCCTTTTTGTTTTATAATTCTCTAACAAATGTTGGGTATTCTTATTTTTGTTTAAAATTCACTAAATTGATAGATGAGAAATGGTATGGAAAATAGAATTTTGAACTCACTTTACTTATCTATTGTAGGAAATAATGAATATATTAATAAAATTTTCCACTCAAAATCCTTTAAATACTAGGCTCTACATGTTGACACTGTATGACTCTGATAAGCATTAAATAATTCAGAACTTTCAGTACTGCTTTTCTGTGTGGAATTTTGATAAGCTACTTTATTTCTGTATTTCTTTGGACTTTAATTTCTACATCTGTAAAATGATGAAATTGGACTTAGTTATGTTGTATAAGTGGGTAATTATTAGGAATATATAGCTCTGATATTAGATCAATTTATAGAATAGAAGAGAATATATATATATATGAAATTTTATATACATATATTTTGCATAAACAAAACATATAAAGAAATATATTTTATATGAACATAAAAGCAGTGTTCTAATCTACTGAAGTGTGGGAAATGATAGATTTATAAAGAGGGAAACAGTTCTGTGGTATACAATACTGAAGAGGCCATTTAATCCAGCTTGTAGTTTCAGGGACAGGTTGTGAATGTCTTAGTTAAATGCTTTGCTTTCCAAGATTAAATACCAGCTCTTCTGTGCCTCAGTTTCCTCATCTGTAAAATGGGGATAATATTAGTATCAATTCCTATTTCTTGGTGGTGTTTTGAGGATTAAAATTGCTGTTCTACGTAAAGTCCTTAAACAGTACCTACATAGAAAGCCCTAAATACCAGATGTTATGCCTTAGCCAGAGTAGTGCGTTCTAGGTCAATGGAGCAAGGGCAAGTCACGGAACTTTGACACATGCAGGGCACTGTAGGTAATCCAGAATTTCTAGAATACAAAATGTCAAAGGCAGAGGTAATTCTGAGAGAGAAGCAGGGATTAGGGCATAAGGTGCTTAAATGCCTGTTTTTTTCCACCACTTTTTTTCTCCAACATCCAGTACAATGCTTGTCATAATATAGATGTTAAATAAAAACTTTCTGAGTGAAAAGTTAATTAGGAGGCTATGCTGCATCCTCTACATGATGCATAGCCTTTGAAAAATCTTCAAAGAAGTGTGACATGATCATCTCTGCATTGGTGTCAGTTTGCAGAATGGATGAGAGGGGGCTAAGACTGGTCAGCACAAACAACTAAGAGGTTCTTGAGGAAGAGGACTAGACTAGAACAATGATAGTAGTTGTGGACATGAGGGATCAAAGTTATAAAATATTATGTGTAGGGAACAGAAAAGGAGAAGAGATGAAGTCATACTCATATACTTTTTTTTCTCTTTCCTTTCTCACCTAGCTCCTGTTTTGCTAGCCTCTTGAATACATATGCACTGTGCTTCTTTTTCTAGGTCAGTTCTTGTTCTTTTTTGGCATTTTCCATGTTCCATCATGTTGAGGGCTAAGACTCGGCTCTTTTTGCTTTCACCTCATCACCTGAGGCAGCTGAAAGGGTCATCAGACTCCAGGCTTATCTGGCAACGACTTCTGCATCAGCAACAGCCCCTTCATCCAGAATGGGCTGCCCTGGCTAAAAAGCAGCTGAAAGGCAAAAACCCAGAAGAACTAATATGGCACACCCCAGAGGGGATCTCCATAAAGCCCTTATATTCCAGCCGGGATACCAAAGACTTCCCTGAAGAACTTCCAGGAATGAAGCCATTCACGCGCGGACCATATCCCACCATGTACACTTTCAGGCCCTGGACCATCCGCCAGTATGCTGGTTTCAGTACTGTGGAAGAGAGCAATAAGTTCTATAAGGACAATATTAAGGGTGAGATTTTAATGTGAGACATAGTATTTATGATCAAACATAACAGTTCCTCATCTTGGCTTTTTGAAGGGAGGCTAGTCAATCTCTAATAGAGCTAATAGTCACTTTATAATCTAGTAGTCAAGGCTATACTCTCAAAAAAAAATTTTTTTTTAATTTACGTGGTCAAAAAAAAATAGATAACCCAGAATAAAGTGATCAATTCTTAAAACAATACCTAAATGCACATTGTATAAAAGGAATTAGGTGAAGTTATGTGAAGAAAATTCTGACATTGGCTTTGCCTTTGAAAAACTTTTAATTGAAACTGTCAGGATAGGAATGGGAGGGGAAAATGGTTTATGAGATGATCAAAGAAAGGAATAAACAAATAATGTGGACAGATTTTAGTTTTTTGTGTGGTTTTTATAATTCTATTTCCCATTAAATTTGAATGGCCAAGACAAGAGCAAAAATAAATGAGCATACAAATACCAAATTGTGTTAACTATATACAAACAGCCTTATCTTCCCATGAATCTTAAAATATTTCTATCAAAAATTGTTAAGATAAAAAAATCCTCAGATGGACCTGAGATCAGTATGTTTTATTCCTTCAATTCTTTATTATAGTGAAATCTGGAATTCACTTTGCGTTTTTTAGTACATGGGAAAAAGCAGACTCTTAGGAACTAAAGTAACTTTATATATAAAGTTTGTTTTGAGCATAAAGATTGTTTATTATCAAAGTAGGCTGTGATGAGATGAATCAGTACTTTCAGTAGTGTTAAAATCAGTTTACTTTGATGCCAGGCTGTTTAATCCTGCCTTATTTTTCTTTATATATTTAGCTGGTCAACAAGGATTATCAGTTGCCTTTGATCTGGCAACACATCGTGGCTATGATTCAGATAACCCTCGAGTTCGTGGTGATGTTGGAATGGCTGGAGTTGCTATTGACACTGTGGAAGATACCAAAATTCTTTTTGATGGAATTCCTTTAGAAAAAATGTCAGTTTCCATGACCATGAATGGAGCAGTTATTCCAGTTCTTGCAACTTTTATAGTAACTGGAGAAGAGCAAGGCGTACCTAAAGAGAAACTTACTGGTACAATCCAAAATGATATACTAAAGGAGTTTATGGTCAGAAATACTTATATTTTTCCTCCACAACCATCCATGAAAATTATTGCTGATATCTTCCAATATACAGCAAAGGTATCCTTTGTTATTATAGGTTTTACTATAGTTATTAGAATGTAGGAATTTTTATGAAATGCCATAACCTAATTTGAATTTGGTAATTGAGTCTGAGTAGTAGTTATGCTATAGTCAGGATGTGGGGTTTGTGTTTGTATGTGTATTGTTAGTTTTTATTTTTTAGTCTTTAATGTATTAGTTTTATGGTCTGTCATTACCTATAGGAGTCTGAACAGTAGGCCTTTATTGTATTTTCTTTATTGTTAAAATGTTATTCTCTGATAATTGTTAGAATCAGGGAGAGCTCATTATTTACACTTCTTTATTTCTCTCCAGATTTCAGAATCAATTGTGAATAGACACTGGTGTCAGATAGATGGGAGTCAGAATAGCAACTTTGTTTCTGCAAGAAAACTGGATTAGAAGATATCGCTTGTATCTGTAGCCACAATAAGACTGCTGATATTTCACCTCTGAAGTAGGGTCATTTTCCCCAGAGTGGTAGGAAAAGTAGGTTCTTATAGTATTTCTGTATCAGCAGCAATCCTTCTGCAGGGAAGAAAGCTTCTTCATTTCCTCTTAAGTAATTCATTTATATTTTCCCCCGTCATTCACACTTTGCTTTTTGCTGACAATGCTCTTTTCTATCTACCTTAAAATTAGACCATTAGTTCACAGTAAAAGGCAAATCATTCTGTCATCAAATCTTTTTTTTTTAAATCTCTTTACCTCTTATAATTGATGTTCTCTCAGTACCCTTGCTAGCATTGCCTACTCTCCTCATTTGATATTTAGCCTTCACACTTTTCCATTTTATTTTTTTCATAGATTCCATCTGCCCATGTGAATTGTATAGAATTATACATGCCTGTCACCTTTTTCAGTTTTACAAACATGCATAGGAGGATTTAGTTGAGCAGTATATAACAAACACACACACAAATAGCAGTATCTTTTAAGTAAATAAAGATACTAAGAGAAGTTCTCTTTCATCTAAGAGAAGTTGGAAGGTAGGCTGTCAAGGTCTTGGTTTTATGGAAGCTCCACAGCCATAAGGATTCCAGTCTCCTTTCATTTGGCTTTCTCTTCTACTTTTAGTTGCCAACTCATGATTAAGGAAGTAGGGAGGCAGACTTTGTTTGGGGAGAGGGACTCCACCCCTCTGGTTAAAGGTGAACTTCCAGAAGGAAGAAACCAACTTCCACTTACATCTCAGTGGACACACTGAGAGAAGATTGGAAATGTAGAACACATTGACACTCTGAATGCATGGTTCATAGATAAGAGGAGAGTGGAGAATGGTTCTTGGGGTAGATAATAGCAACCTGCTATTAGGGACTTGGAGTTTTAACCTTGTGAAAGACTCTAATGTCACCTACAAGTTCAAAATTGCTTTGTATAATTCTTCATGTAAGTGATAAATGTGCTAGTTTCAGATACTGATGAAATATGTTATATTGAAGTACTCTGTAAACTTTTATGTTATTCCTTTAAAAAATTTACTTGTGGCAAAACACATATAACATAAAATTTACCATCTGAGTCATTTCCAAATAAATTATTCAGTGGCTTTAAGTCCATTCACTTTGTTGTGTAAGCATCACCATCATCCATCTCCAGGATTGTTTTCATCTTGCAAAAGTGAATCTCTGTGTCTGTTAAGTAATGACTTTCCATTCTCCCCTCCCTTCGGTCCCTGGCAAACACCTTTCTGTTTGTCGTTATAAGTGGAATCATAGAGTATTTATCTTTTTGTGTCTGGCTTATTTCACTTAGCATAATGTCCTCCTGGTTCATCTACATTGTAGCTTGTGTCAGAATTTGCTTCCTTTTTAAGACTGAATAATATTCCAGTGTTCTAGTATTTCTGTTATTCTTAAAGAAATTCTATTAAACTGCTATCAGTAGGGAAGCACCTGTTTGTTTCCTTGCTGCTTTCATAACTAAATATACTCAAGTAGTCTGTCAATGGCATGTAATTCAGTCCCCTTATTACTTTTGTGATGAATGTTTTTAAAGAGCTGTTGGTTAGTTACAAAAAGTATTTGCAAGTGTAAAATACAGAGAATCCATACCATACCAACAACTAACTTTTTTTGAATACTTTATATATGGGCATAATACTAAGTGGTTGTGGTGAGTCATTTCTTTTAATCCAACAACTCCATGAGGAAGGTAGAATTATGATACCTATTTTATACTTTAGGAAGGGATAACAAGGTTGAGAAACTTGCCTACAGTCCTCTGACTAGTTAAGTGATATGACTAGAATTTGAGCACTCTGACTTGAGTTCACATTCTGAACCCACTGTAATGAGTGTGATTTAGTATTTATTATTTATTTTTGATTAATTCTTGGAAGGATAATAGTTTTTTTTTTCTTTGGTAGTGCGGGTTCTGTGGGTTATGTACCCTACCTAACATGACAGTTTAGGGGAATAGTGGATCAGTGATTGTGGTAGAAGGAAGCTGTCTGAGATATCCTAAGCATTAAATGTCATAGTAAATCCAACTGAAATCTTTAAATTTTAAGTCATGCATTTTTCCTGTTTAGTTTTCATATACAGTACTAGCACTGGATCATTTTCTTTTTTTCCCCCACTGTGTACTTATTCATGTTCAAATAAGATAATTAATAACTAGTTAACAATAATTAAATTTATACATCTTCAGCAGATATGCCCAAAGACTTGAGGTCTTAGGAACTCTTATGAGGTCCCAGGCATCGATTTCTAGTTAAAGATGTCATCATTCAGTTTTTGGGCCAAAGGTTACATTCCTAATCTCAGCCAGCTAATTTCAATGTTTAACTTTTGGTGCTGATCAATGGTTGATGATTCCTTTTCACTAGAAAATAAAACAGGTACACGTAGTCCTTATTGTGGTTCATTGGATGAGCCATTTAAATTGAAAAATAAAAATGTAACTAAACATTAAATATTTTCAGTTAATGTTATATCTGAATTGAACATCATTTTAAAGTTCAATTCAGCTCAGTTGCTCAGTCATGTCTGACTCTTTGTGACCCCATGAACCACAGCATGCCAAGCCTCCCTGTCCATCACCAGTTTACCCAAACTCATGTCCATTGAGTCGGTGATGCCATCTAACCATCTCATCCTCTGATATCCCCTTCTCCTCCTGCCTTCAATCTTTTCCAATGTCAGGGTCTTTCCAGATGAGTCAGCTCTTCGTATCAGGTGGCCAAAATATTGGAGTTTCAGCTTCAGCATCAGTCCTTCCAATGAACACCCAGGACTGATTTCCCTTAGGGTGGACTGGTTGTATCTCCTTGCAGTCCAAGGGACTCTCAAGAGTCTTCTCCAATACCACAGTTCAAAAGCATCAATTCTTTGTCGCTCAGCTTTCTTTACAGTCCAGTTCTCACATCCATACACGACTACTGGAAAAACCATAGCCTTGACTAGATGGACCTTTGTTGACAAAGTAATGTCTCTGCTTTTTAATATGCTGTTTAGGTTGGTCATAACTTCCCTTCCAAAGAGTAAGCGTCTTTTAATTTCATGGCTGCAATCACCATCTGCAGTAGTATTGTCTTATAGAAAATACATTTAATGGAACCTTTTTAATATTATTTAAAGTTGTGTTTTTTATTATTTTATATAGCACATGCCAAAATTTAATTCAATTTCAATTAGTGGATACCATATGCAGGAAGCAGGGGCTGATGCCATTCTGGAACTGGCCTATACTATAGCAGATGGGTTGGAGTACTGTAGAACTGGACTCCAAGCTGGCCTGACCATTGATGAATTTGCACCAAGGTGAGTAAATTAAACTCAAATATTACCTCTACATTAAAAATGTTTATACGACTATTTTATGAGTGTATAGCAAAATATATTGATAAAATAAATTTGTGTATATAAGTATACCAGATTCTTTTAGGGAATAAGCCAGTACTCTTTACAATTATTAATAAAATTCAGAGTTAAGTTTGACCATACTTCTTTGTAAATTAGAGGAATTTTGTTTTCTGCTATTCTGAAAATAACTGACACATTTTGAAAAATAATTTAAAAATGTAAATATAATTTCAAGACAGATTTGTTTTTGTTCTTTTAAAAGATAAGTCCCCTATTATAGGCTAACGGTTATTGAAGTACATGTGCTTTGATTTTAATTAAAATTAAGTTATTTGAAATTAAAATATGAGCTTTTATGTGTGTGTGTGTGAGTTGCAATTAGTTTTATTTTCCATTTTATAATCAGATTTTGGACTTAACATTACTATTTTAGGTTGTCTTTCTTCTGGGGAATTGGAATGAACTTTTATATGGAAATAGCAAAAATGAGAGCTGGGAGAAGACTCTGGGCTCACTTAATAGAGAAAATGTTTCAGCCTAAAAACTCTAAATCTCTTCTCCTAAGAGCACATTGTCAGACATCAGGATGGTCACTTACTGAGCAAGTATGTACCAATTTTAAGAAGTCATTTATTTTATTCTAAGCGACTTAAGAACTTTTCTGCTAATATTTGAAAATCACAGTTGTTCTGAAGCATAATGCATATTTCGTGTTTTTTACAGAAATTATAATAAAATTTGCTCCCTCTAGTGGTTAACAATATAAAATCATTTAAATCTTAGCTTGTATGGAGTTTACTTGTATGGCTGTTTTACTTTTTTAAGAGTAAAAATAAGTGATGATGAGGAAGAAGTACAGTTATAATTTAATATCATCTTAAGTAAGTTTGATGATTAAAATTCTTAACACCAAATGTCCTTATTAAAGTTGGTGTTATACATACATTTTATGTACGTGTTGTATGTTTAAGTAAGCATCCATGCAAATAAACCACTTAAAAACTATTGTCTCATGGATAATCTATTTTAGTTTCATTTAATTAAAAACTTATATAGTGGTGATCTTTTTAACATGCATTTTCTTAATGTATTGAATTATTTTGATATATTAAAAATAAGTTATAACTTTAAAGTTACATTGCTTTTATGCATTTAAAAGCAAATAAAAACTAAAAATATCCATATTAAATATGACTTTAGATACTTATAAGTGGAAAAATACAGACTTCAGTATTGGAAGGAACTTCAGTAATCATTTTTGTCCTAATCCCCTCATTTTTACAGCTACGTAAACTAAAGTTCAGAAAGGTCTAGTGACTTGTCCAGATCACAGTTAGGAACAAAATAAACTAGAAGTCATATTTCCTATCTCATAGTCCATTCTTTATCTGTTTTATTAATAAGTCACCGCCAGTTTTGGCCACCTCATTAGAGTAGATACTTAAAGGTATACAGTAATTAGGAAATAATGAATTATGAGATGAAGGATATTAATCTTAAGTAGACAATGTATTACATTCATGATGCTTGTATAAAAGATTATTTAGGCGATAAAAAATAAGCACAATAAATACTTAATATTTCAAATGAATGTAAGAGGCAACATTTTATTGCTTAAGCACAGACTAGGCACTTGGGCTCTTAATTCTAAGTCTAGTTTGCTTCCTAATTTGTTTAAATTTATTTGATATTCTGAAGACTAAGGTAGATTTTGCAAAGAAAGTATGCATCAGGCACTCCTAATCGTAGCATCATTTACAGCTGCAGTATATATCAATTGGCTTGTTTTGCTTTTTACTAAATGTTTTAGGATCCTTACAATAACATCATTCGTACCACTGTAGAAGCAATGGCAGCGGTGTTTGGAGGTACTCAGTCTTTGCACACAAATTCTTTTGATGAAGCCCTGGGTTTGCCAACTGTGAAAAGTGCTCGAATTGCCAGGAACACACAAATCATTATTCAAGAAGAATCTGGGATTCCCAAAGTGGCTGATCCTTGGGGAGGTTCATATATGATGGAATCTCTCACAAATGATATTTATGATGCTGCCTTGAAGGTGAGTTTTTCCTCTTTGAAACTTTGCTTTCAAGATTTACAGATTTATGAAGATTTGTAGATTTTTGATTTATAAATGAAATCATTTATAGATTTGTATCAGGATTTATAAAGTGAGAGAAAAGGGGAATTTTAGATTTGACTTTATTTAAAACTGAAATTTAATTTAAAAATATGTTTTTATTTATACTATTTTATTCAAAGAGTTAAAAAACAACTGTTAAAAGGCTATAATAAAATAAGCAATCCTTTGTCCTCCACTTGCTTGCTTTCATGCTTCCTTGAATCAGCTACATTTTTTGTTTGTTTTTGTCTCCATATTTTAAAATTACATGTGTATATTGTTTGTCCTAACTCAGTAAGTTTTAGACCTCTATATATTGCTTTGCTAGTATGGTATTTTAGCTGAATCTTGCCCCTTCTTTCCCATCATATCGTAATACTCATGTATTATAATTGTATCTCAATATAAAACCTTCCTGAAGCCCTCTAAATTCTCATTTGATTTAGACTGGTTTCTCTCTGGACCATTACTATCCTTGGACTTCCCTTTGTCATTATTCTGGGAATTCTTTTTACCTCTGCTATGTTGAATCTGTATCCTGAATCCTGTCTCTTTTTTGATTATCCCTTCTTGTTCTGAAGCACATCTTATGAGAACCTCCTAAAAATGGTGCATGGGAAATGAATTATTTGAAACTCTGGATGCTTGAAAATGTCTTTATTCTACTTTCATATTTGATAGTCTGGGTTTGGAATTTTCCATTTGGGAGTTTGTAAGCAAATCTGTAAACATTCACCTACTTTTTATTCCAGCTTCCAATATTTCTGTTGAGAAATCTGATGCCATTCTCACCTAGGCTCTTTCTTTCTGAAAGCTTTAGGATCTCTTCTTTATTTTTGTTTTGATTTATCTTTGGTATGTGTATTTTTCCCTACATTGTCCTTGACCTTTGGTGGACATTTTTTTGCCTGGCTGCTTTTTCATGTTTTCATGGCTCTGGGAAATTGTCATATATTATTTCTTTGGTAATTTCTTTCTTGTCATTTTTCCGTGGTTTCTCTTTTTTAGAACTTTAGAAATCATGTTCACATTCTTATAATGCATCTTTGAAGTTTTTTTTTTTTTTCCTGTTTTTTTGAAGTCTTTAGCTTTATGGAGAAGGCAATGGCAACCCACTCCAGTACTCTTGCCTGGAAAATCTCATGGACGGAGGAGCTTGGTAGGCTGCAGTCCATGGGGTAGCTAAGAGTATGGACATGACTGAATGTCTTCACTTTCACTTTTCACTTTCATGCATTTGAGAAGGAAATGGCAACCCACTCCAGTATTCTTGCCTGGAGAATCCCAGGAGTGGGGGAGCCTGGTGGGCTGCCATCTCTGGGGTTGCACAGAGTTGGACATGACTGAAGCAACTTAGCAGCAGCAGCCTCAGCTTTATGTTTCTACTTAAATACTTTAAAATTCATATAACATGTTTTTAATTTCTTAGAGGTCACTTTTATATTCTACTTTTTCTGCTTGCATATCATACTATTTGTTTCATTAATACAGAATCTCTTCTTCCTTTTCTGAAGATAATTATGTCTTTTGAAGTTTTCTTGTATATCCTATGTTGTCGCTGTTTCCTCCGTGCACCTTTTTGTTTCCAGTTTTATTCAAATTCAGGGTTTTGTTTCGTACACATCTTATCCTTGCCTCTTCCGGTACTTGATGTTTCATATTCATAGTCCATTGCTTCTCTAGTAAGTTTTGGTTTTCCTGACAGAAAGGGAAAAGGTAGGTACAAGCTCTCAAGTAGTTTCTGTCTTTTTAGCTTCCTAAAAGATTCTTGGTTTCTGTTGAATCTAGTTTAGGTTTCTCTTTCTTTAATTTGTCAGGGGAAAGCTAGTTTAACCTTGCTCCATTCTAAGATGTCATATCCCATTCCACCATCCATCTTCCACTATCTCATGTATATATGACGTTGTGATTGGAGGTTTAGATGTTTCTTGATGTCAGTAAAGATAGAGTTATATCATTACTCTATTTCTGAAATCAAAAATAAAATGGCATTTTGAAATTGTTTTTTAGAGTCTATTTATGTAAACATGGAAACTTTATTTATAACTAAAATTAAAGACTACACAATTAGTGTTATCTTTAGTTGGCTTCTAAAACGAGAGAGAGGTGTTGTGTTTTTCAAAACGGACTTGTTAGTTCTTCTGTTGTCTTTTTTTTTGTTTTGGTTTGTTTTTTTCTTTATTTTGTTATTGTGTTGGTATTTTAAATTAATTAACTTATTTTAATTGCAGGCTAATTACAATATTGTGGTGGTTTTTGGCATACATTGACATGAATCAGCCACGAGTGTACATGTGTCCCCCATCCCGAACCCCCCTCCCCCTTCCTCCCCATCCCATCCCTCTGGGTTGTTGCAATGCACCAGCTTTGCGTGCCCTGTTTCATGCATCGAGCTTGGCCTGGTCATCTATTTCACATATGGTAATACACATGTTCCAATGCTATTCTCTCAAATCATCCCACCTTCGCCTTCTCCCAAAAGGTCCAAAAGTCTATTCTTTGTATCTGTGTCTCTTTTTCTGTCTCACATATAGGGTCATTGCTACCATCTTTCTAAATACCATGTATATGCATTAATATACTATATTGGTGTTTTTCTTTCTGACTTACTTCACTCTGTATAATAGGCTCCAGTTTCATCCACCTCATTAGAACTGATTCAAATGTATTCTTTTTAATAGCTGAGTAATATTCCATTGTGTATGTGTACCACAAATTTCTTATCCATTCATCTGCTGATGGATATCTAGATTGCTTCCATGTCCTAGCTATTGTAAACAGTGCTGCAATGAACACTGGGGTACATGTATCTCTTTTAATTCTGGTTTCCTCATTGTGTATGCCCAGCAGTGGGATTGCTGGGTCATATGGCAGTTCTATTTCCAGTGTTTTAAGGAATCTCCACACTGTTCTCCATAGTGGCTATATTAGTTTGAATTCCTACCAACAGTGTAAGAGAGTTCCCCTTTCCCCACACCCTCTCCAGTGTTTATTGTTTGTAGACTTTGATAGCAGCCATTGCTGACCAGCATGAGATGGTACCTCATTGTGGTTTTAATTTGCATTTTCTGATAATGAGTGGTATTGAGCGTCTTTTCATGTGTTTGTTAGCCATCTATATGTCTTCTTTGGAGAAACGTGTGTTTAGTTCTTTGGCCCATTTTTTGATTGGATCATTTATTTTTCTGGTATGGAGCTGCATGAGCTGCCTGTATATTTTTGCAATTAGTTCTTTGTCAGTTGCTTCATTTTCTATTATTTTCTCCCATTCTGAAGGCTATCTTTTCACCTTGCCTATAGTTTCCTTTGTTGTGCAAAAGCTTTTAAGTTTAATTAGGTCTCATTTGTTTAGTTTTGCTTTTATTTCCATTACTCTGGGAGGCGGGTCATGGAGGATCTTGCTGTGATTTATGTCACAGAGTGTTTTGCCTATGTTTTCCTCTAGGAGTTTTATAGTTTCTGGTCTTACATTTAGATCTTTAATTCATTTTGAGTTTATCTTTGTGTATGGTGTTAGAAAGTGTTCTAGTTTCATTCTTTTACAGGTGGTTGACAGTTTTCCCAGCACCACTTGTTAAAGAGATTGTCCTTTCTCCATTGTATATTCTTGCCTCCTTTGGCAAAGATAAGGTATCCATAGGGGTGTGGATTTATCTCTGGGCTTTCTGTTTTGTTCCATTGGTCTATATTTCTGTCTTTGTGCCAGTACCATACTGCCTTGATGACTGTAAGTTTGTAATATAGTTTGAAGTCAGGCAAGTTGATTCCTCCAGTTCCATTCTTCTTTCTCAAGATTGCTTTGGCTATTCAAGATTTTTTTTTGTATTTCCATACAAATTGTGAAATTATTTGTTCTAGTTCTGTGAAAAATACCATTGGTAGCTTGATAGGGATTGTACTGAATTTATAGATTGCTTTGGGTTCAGTTCAGTTCAATTCAGTCGCTCAGTTGTGTTTGACTCTTTGCAACCCCATGAACTGCAGCATGCCAGGCCTCCCTGTCTATCACCAACTCCCAGAGTCCACCCAAACCCATGTCTTTCGAGTCGGTGATGCCATCCAGCCATCTCATCCTCTGTCGTCCCCTTCTCCTCCTGCCCCCAGTCCTTTCCAGCATCAGGTCTTTTCCAGTGAGTCAAACTCTTCGCATGAGATGGCCAAAGTATTGGAGTTTCAGCTTCAACATCAGTCCTTCCAGTGAACACCCAGGACTGATCTCCTTTAGGATGGACTGGTTGGATCTCCTTGCAGTCCAAGGGACTCTCAAGAGTCTTCTCCAACACCACAGTTCAAAAGCATCAATTCTTCAGCACTCAGCCTTTTCACTGTCCAACTCTCACATCCGTACATGACTTGGAAAACCCAAAGCTTTGACTAGACAGACCTTTGTTGGCAAACTAATGTCTCTGGTTTTAAATATGCTATCTAGGTTGGCCATAACTTTCCTTCCAGGGAGTAAGTGTCTTTTAATTTCATGGCTGCAATCATCATCTGCAGTGATTTTGGAGCCCCCAAAAATAAAGTCTGACACTGTTTCCACTATTTCCCCATCCATTTCCCATGAAGTGATGGGACCAGATGCCATGATCTTAGTTTTCTGAATGTTGAGTTTTAAGCCAATTCTTCTCCTTTTTTTCTTGATCAGTCTGGCTAATGGTTTGTCTATTTTATTTATCTTCTTAAAGAACCAGCTTTTAGTTTTGTTGATTTTTGCTAAAACCTCCTTTGTTTCTCTTTCATTTTTTCTGCTCTAATTTTTATGATTTCTTTCCTTCTACTAACCCTGGGGTTCTTCATTTCTTCTTTTTCTAGTTGCTTTAGGTGTAAAGTTAGGTTATTTACTTGATTTCTCTCTTGTTTCTTGAAGTAAGCTTGTATTGCTGTGAACCTTCCCCTTAGCATTGCTTTTACTGAATCCCATAGGTTTTGGGTTGTCATGTTTTCATTTTCATTTGTTACTATGCATATTTTGATTTCCTTTTTGATTTCTTCTGTGATTTGTTGGTTATTCAGAAGCATGTTGTTTAGCCTCCATATATTTGTATTTTTAATAGTTTTTTTCCCCTATAGTTGACATCTAATCTTACCACACTGTGATCAGAAAAGATGCTTGAAATGATTTCAATTTTTTTGAATTTACCAAGGCTAGATTTATGGGCCAGGATGTGATCTATACTGGAGAATGTTTCGTGTGTGCTTGAGAAAAAGGTGAAATTCATTGTTTTGGGGTAAAATGTCCTATAGATATCAATTAGGTCTAACTGGCCCATTGTATCATTTAAAGTTTATGTTTCTTTGCTAACTTTCTGTTTGGTAGATCTGTCCATAGGTGGAAGTGGGATATAGTCTCCCATTATTATTGTGTTACTGTTAATTTCCGCTTTCATACTTGTTAGCATTTGCCTTATATATTGAGGTGCTCCTTTGTTGGGAGCATGTATATTTATAATTGTTATATCTTCTTGGATTGATCTTTTGATCATTATGTAGTGTCCTTTTCATGGCCTTTACTTCAAACTCTGTTTTATCTGATATGAGTATTGCTACTCCTGCTTTCTTCTGGTCTCTATTTGCATGAAATATCTTTTTCCAGGCCTTCACTTTCAGTCTGTATGTGTCTCTTGGTTTCAGGTAGGTCTCTTGTAGACAGCATATATAGGGGTCTTGTTTTTGTATCCATTTAGTCTTTGTCTTTTGGTTGGGGCATTCAACCCATTTACATTTAAGGTAATTATTGATAAGTAGATCCCATTACCATTTACTTTGTTGTTTTGGGTTCAAGTTTATAAATCTTTTCTGTGTTTCCTGTTTAGAGAAGGTTCTTTAGCATTTGTTGAAGAACTGGTTTGGTGGTGCTGAATTCTCTTAGCTTTTGCTTGTCTGTAAAGCTTTTGATTTCTCCTTTATATTTGAATGAGATTGTTGCTGGGTATAGTAATGTGGGTTGTAGGTTTTTCCCTTTCATCACTTTAAATATGTCCTGCCATTCCCTGTTGGCCTGAAGACTTTCTATCGAGAGATCAGCTGTTATCCTTATGGGGATGCCCTTGTGTGTTATTTGTGCTTTTCCTTTGCTGCTTTTAATGTTTGTTCTTTGTGTTTGATCTTTGTTAGTTTGATTAATGTGTGTCTTGGGGTGTTTCACCTTGGGTTTATCTTGTTTGGGACTCTCTGGGTTTCTTGGACTTAGGTGGCTATTTCCTTCCCCATTCTAGGGACATTTTCAACTATTATCTTCTCAAGTATTTTCTCATGCCTTTTTGTCTTCTTCTGGGACTCCTATGATTCAAATGTTGGGGCATTTAACATTGTCCCAGAGGTCTCTGAGGTTGTCCTCATTTCTTTTAATTTTTTTTTCTTTTTTCCTTTCAATTCATTTATTTCCACCATTGTATCTTCCCCCTCACTTATCCTATATTCTTCCTCAGTTATTCTACTGTTGGTTCCCTCCAGACTGCTTTTGGTCTCCGTTATTGCATTGTTCCTTATCGACTGACTCTTCTTTATTTCTTCTAGGTCTTTGTTAAACATTTCTTGCATCTTCTCAATCCTTGTCTCTAGTCTATTTATCTGTAACTCCATTTTGTTTTCAAGATTTTGGATCATCTTTACTATCATTATTCTGAATTATCTTTCAGGTAGACTCCCTATCCTTTTCTTTGCTTTGGTTTGGTGGGCATTTATCATGTTCCTTTACATGCTGAATATTTCTCTGCCTTTTCATTTTGTTTAGATTGCTGTGTTTGGGGTGCCCTTTCTGTAGGCTGGAAGTTTGCGGTTCCTTTTTATTGTGGAGCCTGCTCCCTGTGGGTGGGGTTGGACTAGTGGCTTGTCAAGGTTTCCTGGTTAGGGGAGCTTTTGTCTGTGTTCACGTGGATAGAGCTGGATCTCTTTTCTCTGAAGTGCATTGAAGTATCATGAGTTTTAGGGTATCAGTGGGTTTAGTGTGACTTTGGGCAGCCTGTATCTTAATGCCCAGGGCTATGTTCCTGTGTTGCTAGAGAATTAGCATGGTATGTCTTGCTCTGGAATTGTTGGTTCTTTGGTGGAGTTTGGTTTCAGTGTAGGTATGGATGCTTTTGAATGAGTTCTTGTCTATTAGTGTTCCCTGGAGTTAGGAGTTCTCTGATGTTCTCAAGTTTTGGAATTAAGCCTGCTGCCTCCGGCTTTCAATCTTATTCTTACAGTAGCCTAAAGACTTCTCCATGCATATAGCACATGATAAAACATCTACATTAATGGTGAAACAATTCTCCACAGCGAGGGACACCCAGAGAGGTTCACAGAGTTTTATGGAGAAGAGAAGAGGGAGGAGGGAGATAGAGGTGGCCAGGAGGAGAAGAGGGGGAGTCCAAAGGGGAGAGAGCAATCTAGCCAGTAATCAGTTCCCTAAGTGCTGTCCACAGTCTGGAACACCCAGAGAGATTCACAGAGTTACATAGAGAAGAGAAGAGGGAGGAGGGAGATAGAGGTGGCCAGGAGGAGAAAGGGGGAGTCAGAAGGGGAGAGACCAGTCTAGCCAGTAATCAGTTCCCTAAGTGTTCTCCACAGCCCAGAACACCCAGAGAGATTCACAGAGTTAAGTAGAGAAGAGAAGGAGGAGGGAGGGGATAGAGGTGACCCGGGGGAGAAAAGGTAGAGTTAAAAGGGGAGAGAGCAATCAAGCCAGTAATCACGCCCCTAAGTGAAAATAGGTACTGAAGATTAGATTCTTAAAGGTACAAAATTGATAACAAATACCAAAAACCAAAGATTGAAAATTTAGAATAGAGGTTAGATTCTCAGAAATACATATTAAAAATACAAAACAAAATCAATCATAAAAATTATAAAAAATATATATATGAACTTTATTTTAAAAATAGGGTCTTTTTATTTTTTTGCAAGGTAATTATAGGTTATAAAAATGAAAATTAAAGGAATAATAAATAACCAAATTTTAAAAAATTAAAAAGTGATCATAGTAAAAATATATCTAGGAATTTCTTTGGAGTTGTGAGCAGTGTGGGGTCAGTTCAGTTTCAGATAGTTCCTTGTTCCAGCTTGTACTTGTTCTCAATTTCTGTAGGCCCCTCCAGTGGTTAGTCAATGTTAACTACAGGGTTTTAATCTGTTGCACCTGTCACTTCCAGAGCGGTTCCCTCTTGTTTATTTTGGCTTCCTCTGTTTGCAAGTCTCTTCAGTGCCTAAATTCCATCTTGACACAAGGGTGCAAAGGTGGTCACTTATTTAGGCTCACTTGTTCGTTGTGTTGGGGGAGGGTGGGATACTGCAAACAAGTATCACTGGCGTGTGTGGGGAGTGCTTGCCGTGTATGGACCACACTGGGTTTGCTCTAGCTCAGGGCAGTGTGTGCTTCCCAGGTGTAAGCCACTCAGGTTCTTGGGTACTCTGCAAGTGCACAGACTCTGTTGGGCATGTGTTTTGTGCCCTTCCCAGGTCTGAGCAGCTCAGGCGACCAGGTGCTTGGCAAGCGTACTGTCCCAGGTAGGCCCTGGGTCTTAATCACCTCCCTGGTCTTGGCTGCTTGGTTTCCTGGGTGTGCCATGAGAGCATTGTCTCAGGTGTGCTGTATGTCTCCTCTGGGGAGCTGATCTCAGCCTGCGACCCTGCTGGCAGATGTCAACCGTCCAGGATCCCAGGAAGACGTGGGTAGCAGCTGGGAGCCTGCTCACAGATTGGTGAAGGATGCCGGTCTCTGGGGCCGAGATTGCAGCAGCCCCTTGCCTTCTGGTTCAGGCTGTCGTGTGCCTGCCTCTCTGCCTCTGGCGGGGAGTAGGGGCCTGTATGCAGCCTAGCAGCTCTGCTTTGGTATTCGCTCAATCCTTTGTTGTGTGAACGGGCCAGTCTGCACGTTAGAGCCTTTTGCAGTAAAATCCTTTTTTTTTCCTCTCTGGAGATTCCACAGTTTGGTTTGCTATCTCATGTTAGCTCCCTCAGATTGTTCTCAGGGCATTCATGCCCGGTCCTTAACCTAAGCACTGCTTATGCAGCCCATGCCTCCCTGTCCAGCCCCCGCTTCCTGGTGGCCAATGCAAGTGTCTGGGCTACTTCTCCACTGGCAGTTGCGGTTAGGCACGTATTCTGTGGATTTTCTTTTTCTTTTTTTTCTTCTGGTTATGTTGCCCTCTGAGATTCCAAAACTCCCCACAGACCCACCTGTGAGAGAGTATCTTACTGTTTGGAAACTTCTCCTTCACACTTCCTCCCCAGGATGGGTCTCCATCCCTAACTCTTGTCTCACTTTTTGTCCTTTATATTTTGTCCTACCTGCTTTCAAAGAGAATGGACTGCTTCCTGGGTGCCTGGTGTCCTCTGCCAGCATTCAGAATTTGTTTTGTGGAAGTTGCTCAGCATTCAAATGATCTTTTGATGAATTTGTGGGGGAGAAAGTGGCCTCCTCGTCCTATTCCTTTGCCATCTTGGGTCCTGTCTCCCCTTCTGTTGTCTTTTCAAATGATTTTAAACACAGAATGTCCTTTTTAATTGATGTAACTTGCATATTTACATTGTGTTAAAGTGTACAATGTAAGGATTTAAATATTTGTATATATTGTTAAAGAATTATCTAAATAAGTTTGGTTAACATCCATTACTACACATAGTTACAGGTAGTTTTTCTTGTGATGAGAACTTTTAAGATCTATGCTCTTAGCAACTTTCAAATCTATCACACAGTATTGTTAGCTCTGCAGAGTTTCTAATCAATGCTCTTGTTAGCTTACTTCTTTTCTCAAGAAACATTAAATTTACCACTAAAATAGTTTATAATTTTAGTAACTTTAGTATTTATATAGCATAACATGTTGGTACTATTTATTAAAATATTTTCTTATTCTCTTCTAGTTTTATTAATGTATTTTTTTATTAGCTCATTAATGAAATTGAGGAGATGGGTGGAATGGCCAAAGCTGTAGCAGAGGGAATACCTAAGCTTCGAATTGAAGAATGTGCTGCCCGAAGACAAGCTAGAATAGATTCTGGTAAGACAAAGTAGAAAAGGTTTTATGTGAAATGCAGTATTTAAAAAGAAATATTAATTTCTATTTGAAGATAGCATATATAGTTAATAGAACAAAAGTTATGGATAAGTGAAACTTGGATCAAATGTTTCTCATGAATCTATATGTATCTATCTCTGTGTTTGTATTTTTGCATGCCTGGATACACATGGGAAAACATGTATAAAGTATATTTGGAGGCATTATAAAGCAGAGTTTGTAATTCTCAAGTTTTTTTTTGCTGCTGTTGTTTAAAAGTGGTTGGCTGTTGAACTACTAGAAAAGCTCTTGTACATTTACCTTCTACCTTATAAATCTTAGATGGTAGCTGCTACTACTGTCTTAATTTTGTAGTGTTAGAAGGGAGTTTATCAGAAACTCTGGGGAAGTTTGGGAGAATAATAAAAGCCCTCCCTTACAGGTATTCTGCTATATACTTGTCTTTTCCCCTTCTACCCTTATTCCATATTGGTATTTGCTGACCTTTATTGATGTCTATTAAGAGTTAAGAATACTACTTAAAAATATCAAACTTACAAGAAAAGCATGTGGCGATCAGAGCATTACTGTTAGACAATTATTTGTGAATAGAATCTACATATTATTTTCCTCTGGGAAATTGACAGGTTCTGAAGTAATTGTTGGAGTAAATAAGTACCAGTTGGAAAAAGAAGAATCTGTGGATGTTTTGGCAATCGATAATACTTCAGTGCGTAATAAGCAGATTGAAAAACTTAAGAAGGTAATAACAGGTATCATATTTTGAGTGTTGTTTTTGATATGCTGACCACTGTCCTAACCCTCATGTGTCCTGCTCTATTGAGGTATGTATCATTTCCCACCATTTTAGAGATAAAGAAACTAAAGATAAGGGAGATTGAGAAACTTGCCCAGGATGAATATTTAAGCAAGATTCAAATCTAAGTCTGTTGATATTAAACATTCACCTTTTTAATCATAATATCTGCCTCTGTGAAACTTGTATGTTCTTATTAAAAACTGCTCCCTAATAATAATAAATCAATAATTTATTGATTTGAAGTAAAGCTTAAATGGTTATACAGCTCAAAGTTAAAAACAAGATTAAGTTCAGAGTCCATATTTGAACCCAGGTCTTCTCATTGTAATTTATTTTTGTGTTCCTGATACTGCTATGAAAGAATTGTTTGCTTTCAATTTTTTTTAAAAAAAATTCAAATATATTTGAATAGTGTTTCAGCAAGATATAATTTAGAATGAAGGATGTTTATTTTGATTGAAACTAAAGTACTGGTATAATTTTTATTTCCAGTTTCTTACTGAGATGAAACAAAGATATGAAGTACTAAAATAAAACATATTAATTCTTATTTTTGTAATGTGTATATTTCTATTGTAGGGAGCTAATTTGTCTCATAATCTCTGGCTTTAGTAATTACTGCTGTTGCTAAGGCAGAAAAGTTGAAGTTCCTTAGTTGATTTTCTCTGTTTACTATCCTTGTGATTAAGATAGGACTTTCCCCCTCTCAAGTATTCTTTTAAGAATTTAATAGACTTTGTCTACTTAGACTTTATGTACAATATTCATCTTCCATTTGTTTTTTCTATAGAGTTAATGGCAGATATTTAATGATATTATTTCTTTTTATACCCTCATTTAGGAGTTAATTGTTCCTCTCCCACATTTTTGCCTTTTTTTTTTAGAGTCTTATTTAGGATGTAGCATTATATTTCCAGTGACCACACAAGTCTCAATATTTATTATATTTGGAAAATTCCTTGTTTCCTCTCTTGTACTTAAACTTTCTTAAACTCACAGCTTAAAGGCATGCAGTTACCATAAATAATAATATAACTTATTTTTAGATAAGAGTGAGAAATTCAGTAATGATAATGGATTTGGTTTGTTCTTTGCCTTTAATATAAATTTTCTAATCTACTTCTGCTGATAAATATGGTAAAATTTTAGTGACATCTTAAGCAGTATCATATTTTAGACTCATACAGATATGAAAACTTGTAAAAAGTTAAATTTTAGGTAACTTTGTTTAGGCATGTGGTTGGGTCCAGAGCTAATGAAGTATTATATAACTAAGATATTTCTAAGTTTGATCTCTTAAGTACTTGGGAGGGTCAGCAGTGTTATTTATTATTGCCCTGCTTGTTTCTGAATTATCAGTGTCATATAAAATTTGGCATTACTTTAGGAAGTTCTTAAATATTGAGGGAGTGAATAAATGAAATGAATACCAAATGTAGGATACATGTTATCTTTCTCTTTTCCTGTTTTTTTCTTTTGCTTTTAAAGTTAGGATTTTGGAACAATTTCCATATGATAAATGTGTATGTGTATATATATATGTGTGTGTGTGTGTGTGTATGTGTATATTATATATGGGTGTAATCTGATCTCTGTTTTACTTTCTAATCACACAAACTGTCCCTTTCCTGACCTGTTTCTGTAAGGTCAAATCCACCAGGGATCAGGCCTTGGCAGAGCGGTGTCTCGATGCTCTGACTGCATGTGCTGCCAGTGGAGATGGGAATATTCTCGCTCTTGCTGTAGATGCAACTCGAGCAAGGTAAAGGACATTTACGTTTGAAATTTCCCAAATACTACAAGTTGATCAGTTTAGTTTTTCAGAATCAGTCTTGAATAAGAGATTGATTCTATAAACCATGTGAACCTAAAAGAAAATGATTGGAAACCAAAATAAAATTAATTCTGTTTTTTTTTTTTTTAATATCTGTGCTTTAAAAACATTTATCCATTTTGCCTGGAGTATATTAATAGCTGTATTTCCCTGTGGCTCAGGACATTTGAAGCTTTTGTAATCAACCTGTGTCACTGATACAGGTTCAAATTTCATGTTCTTTCAAGTATAGGAAGACATTATTATGCTCACAGGAAGCAAACCTGCCCTTTGTCAAAGGTGGACAGTATTTTTCTCTTCCTGAGCTGTGTACTATGTAGACATGTTTGAAAAGATAGTCTAGAATAAAAGCAGTTAGTCCTTTGCCTTACAGAACATGCAGAAAAGCAAGTGACCCGCAAAATCTTTTCTCCCAATATATGGTAATGTCATTAAAGAAACTGGTTTTGCTTTTATTGTTTATTGCTTAATATAATTAATATAATGAACTTTTAAGTTGTTTCAGCTGCTTAAGGGATAGAATGAATAGTATGTTACTTTTTTGTTTGTTTTTTAGTTTTAATTTCTTAAAAGAAACAAGATGACTTCTCTGCTTAAACTCCTCCAGTGGTCTCCCGTTCCTTTTATTTGTATTTATTTTTTTAAATTAATTTATTTTTTTTCTTTACATTATTGTGTTGGTTTTGCCATACATTGACATGAATCCACCATGTGTATAAACCTAATCTTACTATGGCTTGTAAGACGACTGAATATAACTCTTGCCTACTTCTCTGACCTTGTCTTATTCTGCTTCCTTTATTAGTGTCCCCAATTTCCTTCTTTCTATTTTTAGCACATAAAATATATTTTCCTACCTCTAAGAGTCGTTGCATTTAGCATTTCCTTTGTCAAACACTTTTCCCCCTTAAGTTCCCTTGAGTTTCTCTTTCTCATCATTTAGATCTTAGTTCAAAAGCTGAATCTTCATGTCTTCAACTGCTTTAAAACAGCTTTCCCAAGTACCTCATTCTATTTTGCCTATTTTAATGTCTTCATAGTACTTATTACCATATGAAATTATCTTATTTATTTGTTTGTTGGTGTACTGTGTGTATACTCTGACTGGATGATATGCTCTGTAAGAGTAGGTTTTTTTTTTTTTCTGGTTGTATTTATCACTATATCTCTAGCACTTACCAGTGCTTGCCCCATATTAGGTACTCAGTACATGTTGAATGAATTAATAAACAAAAATGGAATATGCTATTAATAAAAGATTTACTTTTTTCAAAAAAATCTCACTGGGAATATTGCTCTTTGCCCACTTATATTGCTAAGCAGTGAGTTGCTCAGTAACCTTTAGATACTTGTCTATTAGTTTTTAGGTCATTAGGTCATTTTTCAGTTGACAAATGTTGAAAAGAGATCACATTGTATAAAGGTATCCAGAGTATTTTTTTTCATAAGTATTCTGTTGAAAGATGCAGTCATGAATGCATTAAAGAGCATTCAGATTTAGGTTTTTGACAGCCTGTTTTTGACAGAGGTAATAACATATGTCTAAGTATATTGAATATGAAGATAAATGTTATATCCCAAATAGTGATGTTATCAGAACCTCCATTTAATATTTTAGATGTACAGTTGGAGAAATCACAGATGCCATGAAAAAGGTATTTGGTGAACATAAAGCTAATGATCGTATGGTGAGTGGAGCCTATCGCCAGGAATTTGGAGAAAGTAAAGAAATATCATTTGCTATCAAAAGGTAATGTGTGAAATTTCTTAAAGCAGAATGTCATCTTTTCTGTTAACACAGTCCTCATGTATCTACCGTGGGCTTAATTTTCTCTCATACCACTGGAAGATATTGGTATTTGACTTATACTTTCCTCCTTAATCTGTAGCTTTACTATAATAATATTTTGAACTTTGACCATAGTCCTCTTTAGGAGTTTCTCATTTAAAGCAAATGTTTGTTTAACTAATGTTGCTATTGCTTCACATCTTCCAGGGACTTCGATTTCAATCTCCTTAAGATGGTACACTTATATTTGCTTAAATTTTATTTACATTGTTTAATCACTCAAATAATTATAAAATCTTTACTTTTCCTATTTGGAAGTAAATATTTGGTTGCCATCTATGAATAAGTTAAAATCAGTCATTACTGAACTGAAATAACACAGTCCAACATGAGTTGGAAATATGAATTAATATAAGTTGATCATGTTTCTGTAGTGTGAATAGTACCTTCCTGATAATTGGTTTTCTCAACCTCTATAATAAATTTTCCACAATTATGTCGCTACTCATATATGAGATAAATATCAAAATAACCAAGGTGAAAGTCATCAAAATGGCACTTGTTTTTATCTTTTAACAAAAGTAAATTTGTTTCTTAGCACTTTTTCATCTGGGGCATACATTTATTGACTTAAGCAAGAAACTATTTTGATTATACATTATCATAAGATATCACATTGAGGCCACTTGGAGGAGTTCACGCTTGTGAATGGTAAGTGAGATATGGACAGTCCAAAACAGCTAGTGAGTCAAATATATGTACAAATAATTCTGAAGGCATTCTTTAGTTAATATTTTACTATTTCTGCATATTGTACTCTGGAGACTGTCTTAAGAAGTTATAAAGTTGTTGTTTTCTCATCTTGCTTCACTGTGATGTTCTCAGTGTTACAGGCTTGCAGTCTTTCAAGTTTTTTTCTAGAGTGGGAGATGGTAAACATATTCAGGCTTTAATTGAGTTCTTGATGTAAAACAAAGATATTAATAAAATATGAATAAACAGATTAGGTGATTTTATATAAACTTCAAAGATTTGCTGCAAGTAAATTATAGTTTTATATCTTACCTTTGGCAATTATTATAGAACTTTTATATTTTATTTTATTTAATTTTTGGTATCTAATGCCTTTTTTCTCATTTTTATTTGCTAGCCCCTTAAATATAACTCTTCTACAACATCATAATCTTGAAGGTCTGTGATGCTATTTCTTTACTGATTTCCTGTCTTGAAGGCTTCTTTCTAGAAGTGATACTCACACCTGCTAACATTAAATTGTCTTTTTTTTTTTAGGACTCTTAAACCTTAAAATATATTTTAAAATGTCCCTTAGGGTTGAGAAGTTCATGGAACGTGAAGGTCGCAGACCTCGTCTTCTTGTGGCAAAAATGGGACAAGATGGACATGACAGAGGAGCGAAAGTTATTGCTACAGGATTTGCTGATCTTGGTTTTGATGTGGATATTGGTCCTCTTTTTCAGGTATTAAAAACTATTGGGAGGAATTTCAAGTCCTGTTGTTATATGCTGCATCTAGAAATGAAGACTAAAGAGTATTCACTGAATTTTACTGGGAAAGAAGTACACCTTACTCAAGAGGCTCAGCCTTTATAGTGTCTTCCATCAGAGTTTCCCCATTGGGATTTTAAGATATTACTCACAAAAGCTAGGAAAAATTCTTAATGATAAAGAGTTAGCCCAGACTTGTGGGTATGTGTCCTTAAACTGTATTGGTAAATTACTATGTAAATGTGTTTAGAGTCTCACACATTTAAGGTGAATTTTGTTAAGAATCTCAAATATGTTTCAGATTAAATAAATCGTATACCATGTATTTAGTTTGCTTTCAGTCTTCTAAGTTGAATATTTTTCCATTCTACTTTCTTAGTCACACTTTGCTATCCCTTTGCTTTAGTTTATTTATTTGCTTATTTTAAATAGTGATCAAATATAATGCAGATATTTAGTGGTTAGCTTTTGGGAAATGTTTTTTCCATAAAATAAAAGAATTAAAAAAAAATTGTTTTTAGCCGTTGGAACCTAAAGGAATTTTACAAATAACTGAAAGTTCATTTCCCCATTAAATACTATCTCTAAAAATATAGTTTGTCTTTTAGTACCATTAGCTTTGTTACCATAATTCTGCATCATTTTAAAAAATATTTATAGTTATCTTGTGGCTGAAGGTACAATCCTGCAGTACTCTGATGACTGATTTAATAAAAATGATTTGATGTTTTTAAAACTACAACATTTGATAATTTCCAGTTTGACTTATATAAACATAAGGCATGGAATTGAATTATTCAAATTGAGTTTTAATCTAATAAATTTTGGTAGCATAGATGATATGAATAATAAATCATGCTTAAATTAAATGCCTTATCTTTAAGAAATCAATAGCAAGAATATGCATGCACATTTTTAAAAGGTTTTAATTTCATGTTAATATTTTTTGCAGACTCAAGGTTTTACCAATATGTTTATATGACTTTCCTTGGGCTCTTCTTATATGTAGTTCTGTTAATGAGTATAGAATCCTTTGTTTTTGCACTAAAATTATGAGTCTTAAAATCTTGTCAAACTCCAAGAAAATTCACAAGTTTTTATAGTATTTTTTCTGCTTATAATTATGCAGTGGTTTCTCAGATGGCCTTATCCTTCCCAGTTGTCTTGATTTCCATTATATGTATCATGAGAGATGTGTAGGTACTTTTTTTTAATATGAAATGATTTAAATTTATGTACATTATCAAAGCACTGTCATGAACTCATAACAAAGGAGATATGATCTTTGTTAATTCATAGTTGAATGTTTGAAATCATCCTTTATAATTTTATATCCCAGTAGTAAAATAATATAATAAATGAGAGACATGGCCTCACCTGAACCATCCCTTCTCTTGCTTATATACTTCCCTGGATGCTATAGCCGCTTAACTAGTTTCTACAGTTCTCCTGTTATTTTGCTCCATGAAGTAAAAGTGAGATTATCAGTTGCTCAGATGTGTCCCACTCTTTTTGACCCCATGGACTGTAGCTTACTGGGCTCCTCTGTCCATGGAATTCTCCAGGCAAGAATACTAGAGTGTGTAGCCATTCCCTTCTCCAGGAGATCTTCCTGACCCAGGGATTGAATGTGCATCTCCTGCATTGCAGGCAGATTCTTTTACTATCTGAGCCACCAGGGAAGCCCTATTTTGCTCCATATATTACTGTTAATTTCATATTTCCATGGGAGAACAAGGTCCTCGTGCTTCCTAGTCCACCTTCTTGTGTTTTCTCAAAAATGTTTTTTTCAATTTTTAATACTAAGGTTCACTTTTTTATGTTGCCTTTTAAGTTCAGTCTTTAATTCTTTAGATCCTATCACATGTTACCTCTCAGTTAATGTTGGTGATGAAGACAACAGATGTATTTTTAAAAAAAATTATAATAAGAGATAATACATTTTGCCTATATCCCCACTTTATCTTAAAGATTTTGTGGGGAATTTCATCTTGATATAACTTAAATGTAGTTGATAGACAGTAGAGCTAGAAGCAGACATAGCACTGGTGTTTATTACAACAATTGGATGAAGTGGTATTTGAGAATGATGAAATATGAAGTAATATTCACATCAAAATTTTTAACGAGGAAAATTTTGGAATGTAGATTGAAGTAGTTGTACCACTTTAGAAACAATTTTGGGGTTAATACTGATTTGTGTCTTTACCTTATAACCGTTCAGACTCCCCGGGAGGTGGCGCAGCAGGCTGTGGATGCAGATGTGCACACTGTGGGCGTGAGCACCCTCGCTGCTGGGCACAAGACCCTAGTTCCTGAGCTCATCAAGGAGCTCAGCGCCCTCGGACGG
Source organism: Antilocapra americana (assembly GCA_007570785.1). Classification (NCBI taxonomy): domain Eukaryota; kingdom Metazoa; phylum Chordata; class Mammalia; order Artiodactyla; family Antilocapridae; genus Antilocapra; species Antilocapra americana. The sequence goes on from ML661332.1 coordinate 3,349,757, forward strand.
CCAGATATTCTCGTCATGTGTGGGGGAGTGATACCACCGCAGGTATTTTCATCTCCAATATTTTCTAGTACTATACTGGGACTGCTGAGTAACGGTAGTTTGTATGTAATTATTTAATTCACTGTATATTTTCTCTAAAAATTTCTTGCAGAGTTAGAGCCAAATTAGAGCCAGATTATTTCCTAGTGCTGCTACTAAGTAAATTCTACAAAAGTGGTCAATGTTGTTTTCTGTTTAGACTATATTATAATTCAGTATGCATGCATGTGTGCTAAGTTGCTTCAGTCATGTCCAACTCTTTGTGACCTCATAGACTGTAGTCCATCCTCTGTCCATGGGATTCTGTAGGCAAGAACACTGGAGTGGTTGCCATTACCTCCTTCAGGGAATCTTCCTGACCCAGGGATTGAACCTGTGTCTCTTACGTCTGCCTGCGTTGGCAGGTGGGTTCTTCACCACTAGCGCCACCTGGGAATCCCTGAGTATGCATAATTTAATAACATATAATGCTTCTATGAGAGAGTTGCCTCCCTACAAATTAGTCACCTAGATAGAGATCTGTCTTCTTCATTTTCAGTAAGCACTGATGGAAAAGGAGCACGCTAAAAGGAATAAAATCTCACAACGGGAATAGAGAAGAATGGTGAACACACAGTGAGGACATCAGCCCTCCCCAGGGAACGAGTGACACCCCTCGTCCTGACAGTGGAGTCAGTTCTTTAGTTGGTCAGTCGGTGGCACTTGCTTCTGTTGTTTCAGAGCTGTTGCCTTGTTCGTTTCCTCCATATCCACATCCCTGAATGCTGCCCTAACTTAGCACTGTATCAATTACATGGTCCTGTAAAACCCACTTTTTCGTGAAGCTAATTCAATTGGGATATAGTTTTCTGAGAGCCAAAAACACCTAATTCAGACATAAATGGAATCAGCCTGTCCTGAAAATTATGGCTGAGTGGAGAGTATGTAGATTCTAGAACAAGAATGTGGATCCTCTTAGGAAAAGATAAATGGATGCTAGGTAACAATAATGTTAGTTAATTTATCAAGGAGATACGAATGCTGTCCATATATGACCTTGTGCTGTGTGTGCTTAGCTGCTCAGTCATGTCCAACTCTTTGTGACCCCGTGGACTGTAGCCCACCAGACTCCTCTGTCCATGGGGATTCTCCAGGCAAGAAGACTGGAGTGAGTTGCCATACCCTCATTCCGGGGATCTTCCCAACCCAGGGATCGAACCCAGGTCTCCCGCGTTGCAGGTAGATTCTTCACCATCTGAGTCACCAGGGAAGCCTGTGAATACTGGAGTGGGTAGCCTGTCACTTTTCCAGGGGATCATCCTGACCTAAATATATCCTTACCAATCAGTTAAAATAGTTAAGATATAACCTGGGTCTATTTCCAATCCAGTTTTTAATAATATCAATTGTGTTTTTACTGAGAATGGAAAAAACATTGAGTTACAAGAACTGTATATGAGATGGCTCCTAAGTAAATGACCGTACATACTACAAAGGCCCCACCACTACATAGCAGGAATCTGTCAGTGAAATGTGACCTTGTGCCTGTGTCTACAGATTTCCTCCTTCTGTTACAATTCAGAATATAGAATAATGTATACACTACATATACATATGTAGTGTATATGTAGTGTATACATATACAAACACACACACTATACACACACGACATACATGTATGAGTATGAGGTTGTGTATGTATGAGCTTATGAGGTTGGTTATAATGTGGGATTGGCAACCAAGCTGTATATTACGTCTTTCTAACAATGCCATACTTAGTGTGGTATAGTCAACACAAAAGTGGTTTTGTTCCCTGGTGGCTCAGATGGTAAAGAATCTGCTTGCAGTGCAGGAGACCCAGGATTAGTCCCTGGATGGGGAAGATTCCCTGGAGAAGAGAATGCCTACCCACTCTAGTATTTCTGGAGAAGACAGTGCCTACCCACCCTAATATTCTTGTCTGGAGAATTACATGGACAGACGAGCCTGGTGGGCACAGTCCATGGGGTCACAGAGTTGGATATGACTGAGTGACTATTTAATTTTTATTTATTAGTCAGCACAAAACTGTTTTTGTTAGCACATTTGCCTCTTATTTTGATAAGTATAGTTTATTATTTGAGAATATAAAGAGCTTTAATTCTTTATTACTGTCTGACTATGGAACACTTCTATCTGTATTGCAGTTTTGGAGCCCATAATATTAATACCTAAGCTTCTTAGGCACGATATTAAAATGTAAGACCCAAAATAATTAGGCAGTACAAAGTAGTCACATTGAAATACAAATTGATGCCAGCCTGGATGGTAGGGGGTTTGGGGGAGAATGGATATATGTATATGCATGGCTGAGTCCTTTTGCTATTCATCTGAAACTACCACAATATTCTTAATTGCTTATACCCCAATACAAAATGTTTTTGGTGTTTAAAAAAAACAAATTGAGAAGAAAGGCAGGCCTGTAATACAGGGGCTGTCATTTTCAAGATGTATATATCATAGAAGTCTCTGGATATTTAAATTACCTAGAACATCTGCAGGTGTTTGCCGTGCTTTTTCCTCATGAGTTTAAAGATGAAGGATCATTTTTTATAATGACACACTTGTGTGTTAATATGGGCATCTTTTTTAATATAATGATATCAGTTAACACCCACACATTTTTCTCATTACTTGTTTTCAGTAAATATATAAAATGTTGCTATTACTCAGCTGAAAGTCTCTGAGCTTTTAAATTAGAGAGGACTAATGTATGACTGTTAATCAAAATGATTTAACCATTGCCATTGTGGAGCTTTTAGCAATAAGACATGTAAAGTGCCACTGCAGAATTATGGTATTACAAGGATATTACAAGGAAATAATAGAGACAGAAAAGAAGTAGTTGGGGGATAATTAGCATGACCATGTAATTTATCATCTCATGTGATCAATTTTGAGAATGAAAAATGAATACTACTAAAAAGGGTGCTGCATAAACAATTCAATTAAAAACTGGGCAGAGGATCTGAATAGACATTTTTTCAAAGATGACAAATGGTCAACAGGTACATGGAAAGATGCCCAACATTACTAATTATCAAGGATATGCAAATCACAACCACAATGATATATCACCTCATATCTGTTAGAGTAGCTGTCATCAAAAAGACAAGAAATAACAGGTGTTGTCAAGGGCATGTAGAAAAGGGAACTCTTATGCACTGTTGGTGGGAATGTAAATTGGTGCAGCCACTATGGTGAACAGTACAGAGATTTTTCAAAGAGTTAAAAATAGAGCTACATATGATCCAGCAATCCTAATGCCGGATATTTATCTGAAGAAAACAAAAACACTAGCTTGAAAAGATATATCCACCCCCTCCCATGTTCATAGCAGCGTTATTTACAATAGCCAAGACATGGAAATAACCTAAATGTCCATCAGTGGATGAATGAATAAAGAAAATGTGACACATACACATACGCAGAAGAATTTTATTCAGCCATAAAAAAATTCTTGCCATTTATGACAACATGGGTGGATCTTGAGGGCTTTAAACTAAGTGAAATAAGTCAGACAGAGATACAAATATGGCATGATCTTACTCATATGTGAAAGAACAGATTAGTGGTTGCTAGAGGCAGCGGGTAGAGGGTAGGGGAAATGAGCAAAGGGGGCCAAAAGGTACAGCCTTTCAGGTATAAAATAAAGAAGTTCTGGGAATATATGTACAGTGTGGTGACCATGGTTAATAGTACTGTACTGCATATTTGAAAGTTACTGAGAGAGTAGTATGTAACTAAGTAATAACTTAGAGACCAAGGACTGAAAGACGTTGTTGTTGTTGTTTGGTTGCTAGGTAGCGTCCAATTCTTTTGCTACCCCTTGACTGTAGACTTCCAGGCTCCTCTGTCCATGAGATTTCTCAGGCAGGAATACTGCAGTGGGTTGCCATTTCTTTCTCCAGGAGATCTTCCAGACCCAGGGATTGAACCCACGTCTCCTGCATTGGCAGAGTGATTCTTTACCACTGAGCCACCAGGGAAACCCTCAAGGGCATAGCACTAAGAAACTAAGAGAGTTACCAAGAGCTCACAGTGTTACACAGTTTTCAGTAAATCTTAAAAGTTCTAAACTCATATGTGCACACACAAGACTTTTTTACTTATTTATGATAATAGATGTTAACTAGATCTACCATGGTGATCATCTTACAGTATTTACACATATTGATTATTAGGTTGTACGCCTGAAACTAATGTCAATTATAGCAAAAAAAAAAAAAAAAGACTCATGGGAAAAAAAAGGTATTGCAATAGTAAGCATAAGCCAGGATGTCCTGGAAATATGATCACCCTAGTGAATGAGGATTAGGGCTTTAAAGCATGTCCTAAACTTGATATTATAGCTACAAATACTCTGATGTTAAAACAATCTAAAGCCTGGAACAATATTTGTGCCCTGGGAATCTTTTCACTCAAACTTTGTTTTTTAAAACAAACTAACAAATAGCAGCAACAACAACAGAGACTTTTTTTCAAATGAGTTAACATGAGTTTGAACAAACTCCAGGAGATAGTGAAGGATAGGGAAGCCTGATGTGCTGCAGTCCATGGGGTCACAAAGAGCTGGACACAGCTGAGTGACTGAGCAACAATTTTCCTTTATAGAAAATCTAATTCCAGCATGAAAGTGAAAGTGAAGTCGCTCAGTCCTGTCCAACTCTGCGACCTCACGGACTGTAGCCTACCAGACTCCTCCGTCCAGGAATTTTCCAGGCACTGGTACTGGAGTAGGTTGTCATTTACTTCTCCAGGGATCTTCCTGACCCAGGGATCGAACTCGGGTCTCCTGCATTGTAGGCAGATGGTTTTAACGTCTGAGTCATCAGGGAATTCCAGCATGAAGCCAAATTCGAAGTACTGCCATTCACTAGCTGCAGACAAAGCACCTTGGAGGAGATAAATAGCCTTGTAAATCTGAACCTATAATGTGATACTAAATTTAACACAAATAATGGCAAATAGTAAACATTTAGGTGAGGTAATATGGTTTAGAGTCCAGAAGTTCTCAGCTGGTGGACCATACAGCTTCCCATCACAAACAATACACTGAGGTATTTGGAAAATGGGCAGAATGTCTTTTGTTCATGTCTTGGAGCGTAGGGGTTAGGGTTAGGGCAGGCCCAGTCATGGAGGACTTTTTTAGCCCCAAATGCCAGTAGTGTACCAGATGAGAAAGTTTGCAGCACTGAGGACAAAGAAGAAAGGACAGCATTCATTGTCCCTTTGTTTCACTTTCTTGAATTAAAATATTGTCTCTTCTATAAATAAAATAAATTATTTCCACAGGATTATGAATTTCTGTTTGAAGTTGGTGTTTCCCATGTCTTTGGTCCTGGGACCCGAATTCCAAAGGCTGCCGTTCAAGTGCTTGATGATATTGAGAAGTGTTTGGAAAAGAAGCAACAGTCTATGTAACATCCTGCTTTGGGGTTAGCTTTTTTCTAATCTAATTCTTTCAGTAATGATCAAAGAGGCCATGTCTTCAAATTATTCAACTTTGTGCTTTCCTGAAAGCTTTACATTAAAATACCTTACTTATAAGAATGCTGTCATGCTATGTGTGTGGGTATAGTTTCACTTTAATTTTAATTCTAAAAATTAAAATTATCCTGAAAAACTCTCTATAATACATGCTCAGTACTTTGTCAGAAACTCAAGAGAAAGGTATTATTTTTAACAATTGTGATATTTCTTTGAAACATTTCTTGTAAATCTGTTTACTTTCTGTTTTACGAATTAAACAATGTCTAAAGCAATCTGACTAGTCCTATTCTTCAGTTCAGTTCAGTTTAGTTGCTCAGTCGTGTCCGACTCTTTGCGACCCCATGAATCGCAGCAAGCCTGGCCTCCCTGTCCATCACCAACTGCCGGAGTTCACCCAAACCCATGTCCATTGAGTCCGTGATGCCATCCAACCATCTCATCCTCTGTCGTCCCCTTCTCCTCCTGCCCTCAATCTTTCCAGTGAGTCAGCTGTTCGCATCAGGTGGCCAAAGTATTGGAGTTTCAGCTTCAACATCAGTCCTTCCAATGAACACCCAGGACTTATCTCCTTTAGGATGGACTGGTTGGATCTCCTTGTAGTCCAAGGGACTCTCAAGAGTCTTCTTCAACACCACAATTCAAAAGCATCAATTCTTGGGCACTCAGCTTTCTTTATAGTCCAACTCTCCAATCCATACATGACTACTGGAAAAATCAGCCTTGACTAGTCCTATTCTTTAGTTTTAATTGACTTAAGCACCAGAAGATATAATCCATATGTAAATAAAATAATTATACTTATCTTGGAAAACATAGTAGGAGTGTTTATGAAGGAAATATATTGTGATTGTGGTCCTCAGCCAAATTCTACCAGAATTACTTTGATATAGGTAGTAAGTCAGACCTGAAGGTGGAATGGGGAGGCAGGAAAGAAATGGCAGAAATTCTTCAGGTGACTTTGCTTTCATGTTAGACATGAACATGTGACCCTGTTATTTCTGGGCTTGGCTTAAGACCCAGGAGAGTGGATCTTCATGAATAGTCCCTAAAATGAAAGTTCTTAGGCTCTTAGGATGGCTTCCTCCAGAGTGATGATATGAGCTAGGAGTGTAGAAGGGCTTTTGTGTATGTATCTAAAAAGACAGTGCTATGATTCAGTCTGAGTCTGAAGGCTTGGGAACCAAGGGAGCCCATGGTATAAATCCCAGTCCAAGGGCCAGAGAAGATGCAATGTCTCAGCTCAAATTAGTGAGATGGGGGAAAAAGTGGTGAATTCCTTCTTTCTCTACCTTTTGTTTTTGTTCAGGCCTTTAGCAGATTTCATGGTGCTCACACACATTGGGGAGGGCAGTCGACTTTGCCAAGTCCACTTCAAATGCTAATCTTATCTAGAAACACACTCACAGACACACCTAGAAATAATGTTTAATCTGGGTACCCCATTAAGTTAACATGTAAAATTAACTATCACAGAGCCCTTTGACACTGTCAGTGGAGATACACAATTATGCAGCTACTGTGGAGGAGGAAATGGCAAATCACTCCAGTATTTTTGCCTGGAGAATCCCATGGACAGGGGATCCTGTTGGGCTACAGTCCATGGGGTTGCTAAGAGTTGGACAAGACTTAGCAACTAACCACCACCACTGAAGATGACAGTGTTCAAAAAAAAAAAAACAACAGAATTACCAGATTGTCCAGCAATTCTACTTTTGGGTATGTATCCAAAAGAATTCAAAGCAGGGACTCAAATAGATACTTGTACATCAATATGTGTGTATTAATGTTCATGGCAGCATTATTTACAGTAGCCAAAAGGTGGAAGCAACCCAAATGACCGCTGACAGATGCAAAATGTAATAAATACATACAATAGAATACTATTCAGCCTTAAAAAGGAAATTCTGACACATAACAGATGAATCTTGAAAACATTATGCTAAATGAAATACTTCAGTCACAAAAGGACAGATATTGAATGATTTCACTTATGTATGCATGCATGCTAAATCACTTTAGTCATGTCCAAATCTTCGTGACTCTATGGACTGTAGCCTGCCAGGCTCCCCTGTCTGTGGGATTCTCCAGGCAAGAATACTGGACTGGGTTGCCATGCCCTCTTCCAAGGGATCTTCCTGACCCAGGGATTGAACCTGTCTCTCTTATATCTCCTGCATTGGCAGGCAGGTTCTTTACCAGTAGCACCACCTGGGAAGCCCAGTTTCATTTATTTGAGGTATTATACCTAGAATAGTCAAATACATAGAGCCAGAAAGTAGAATGGTGCTTGCTAGGGCCTAGAGAGAGCAGGGAATGAGGAACTAATATTTAATGGATATAGTGGTTCAGTTAGGGAAGATAAAAAGCTCCAGACATGAATTATGGTGATAATTGCACAATATTAATGTATTTAAAGCCACAGAAATAAATGCTTAAAAGTAGTTAACATGGTAAACTTAAATATGTGCTGCGTGCTAAGTTGCTTTAGTCATGTCCAACTCTTTGTGTCCTTATGGACTGTAGCCCACCAGGCTCCTCTGTTCATGGGATTCTCCAGGCAAGAATACTGGAGTGGGTTGCCATGCCCTTCTCCAGGAGATCTTCCCAGCCCAGGGATCAAACCCATATTGACAGGTGGGGTTTTTTTACCACTAGTGCCACCTGGGAAATGCTTATGTGGTATGTTTTTACCACCATTAAAAATATTTAGGACAGCTCTGGCATATGGCATCTGTTTTATAAATGTTAGGGTTATTATTTTAAAAGGAATGAATACTAAGGCATGAAACTGGGAAGGTAGGCAGGGGTTGATCTCATACAGAGGCTTGTACAGTTAAGGGATTCAGACTTTATCCTGGAGATAAAGATAATCATATAAGGATTTTTACCAGGGAAATAATCTGATGAGATTTGAGTTTTAGCATAGCAGCTGTGTGAAAGATGTCTTTTAATGGAGGCAAGACTGGAGGTAAGAATTAAGAGTCTGTTACAATAATATACTAGAGAAATTCTGAGTATCTAAGCTTATCTGCTTAGGTGCTGTTCAGAGATGGAAAAGATGGAGAGGCTATGATCTTATATTGGAAGATTGAATTGACAGAATCTGACTTTTATCTAAAAAAAAAAAAAGTAGACTCTTGATCCTTAGGCATTTGCTGTGAGGAATCTGCTGTTCCATCGCTCATTTTAGTTGTTCTTTTGTGGACCCTTTTTTGATGTGCAGTGATTTCACAACTGGATACACAACCCTAATGTCAACATTAGGAAAAGGTTGAATTATAGGATTTGTTTTCTAATGATGTTTTAGGTCGATAGAGCTTTAGAAGCTTTTCTTTCTTTGGAAGTGTGTTGGGCTTTAGAATGATGTCTAAATCCTTTCCCTGCAATTTAATGGAAATTTGTGTTATATAAATATTATAGTAGAAATATCAGAAGTGGAGGAGAGGTTTGAAGAGGCATACTTTCTGAGCAAAACCTGCATGGAAGCAGGAGAGATAAAGTAACATGGAAAAAGGATGAATTCCCCCTCTGATTTCTGTTTCAGGGAGTGGGATTTTTGTAATGGAGGTAGAGGGGAGGGTAGTTAACAGTTCAGATCTGTATTCACAGTCAAGACTGTCAGATGTAACCACCACCCTCCACTAGTATCTGTAAATTCCTATCCACTTTATACTGTTAAACAATCCTATTTTAAAAATGGGTCCTGGTGGTCGGTGGTTTAGTTGGTAAGTCATATCCGACTCTTTGCAATCCCATGAACTGTTGCCCACCAGACTCCTCTCCATGGGATTTCCCAGGCAAGAATACTGGAATGGGTTGCCTTTTCTTTCTCCAGAGAATTGTCCCAACCCAGGGTTTGAACCCATGTCTCCTGCATTGCAGGTGGATTCTTTACTGACTGAGCCACCAAGGAAGCCTATGTTAAGGCGTAAATGTGCACAGACCATGTTTGTTCTACTAGAAATGTTTTTATTTGAAATAAGGGGAAAAAACTTACCAAAGTGATGAATATCTAAATAAACTTGTTGCTATTTGATAGACACTCAGTAAAAATGATGAAGATGATGGTAATGATGATGAAAGAAACTAATGTTATTTCTACCAATTGATAAATCCTGACCCATTTCCAACAGTTATGGACCATGCTTTAGACCATTTGACAGTTTGATTTTTATAAAAAGCCCGAAGTTGAGAGATTTTATATATATATATACACACACACACACACATATTTGTCATTAAGATATTCTTGTCTAATTTGTGCTTATTATAAAAAATGTTTTCAGCATTCAAAAGTATTTTCAAAGAAGATTATTTTGGTTTTCCTGATTAAATATTATTTTCTGACTCTTAGATCCTCCTTTTATTTTATTTTTTCAACTGTACCTGTAGGTGTCTCCCTAAGTTCACGATTATTCTATTTCTCTGAAGCAAAATTTGAAATGATGCCCATTCTGGCAATCCATAGGTGCTATAAACACTCTCATAAAATCTCTTTGACAATCTATTTAGATACACCTAATGTCTTCTTTGGTGATTGAGATCTGTGATAAAACTAACTGTTGGTGGTCATTCATGAACTGTACAGCATTTGTGCTAACATGATTAGTTCATTAGCAGAAGCTAGACTGTGACCTTGAATATGAGATTATTATTGAATTCTATACAGTAAATCCATCCCTAATTCACACTGACTCATTTTAAGTTACTAATTCTTCATGACCTATTTCCTCCCTCTGCATTCAAACCTCTTATTGTTATATTGACCTTCTCTTACTATTTACCATGAAATCAGAGAGTGATAATAAGAGCATGCACACACCACACAGTATACAAATTCCTTTAAAGTCCTTTAGAAAAGAGAAATGCAGACTTTAATAACTTCTCTCAGGATTATTCGAATATCCTTTTGATTCTGAGATCATGGGCAAAATATCCATTTGGATAAATGCTGTGAGTTTATGTAATGTATGCTTCTATTGGTTGACTCTCAATTGTTAAGTTCTAAAATGGTATTACTTTTAGAAAATAAAAATGTGCAAGATTTCCTGTGAATAAGCAAGCACTAAAATAGCCTCGAGGTTGTAGTAGAGTAACAGTGATGATATTCTTGGATTTCCTAGTCTATCTTTACTTCACACGGCCTGTCCTACTAGTCTTCTTTAGTTTTCTCATTCTCATTAGACTATATGGTCATCAGAGCAATGCTAGTGACAATTTTCTGTCGGATTAAGTGGCTACCTGGACAATAAGTTTTGAAGGACACTAAGCAGATGGCTGTCTTTGCCCATAACATGTTCTTTGGTTCAAGGCATCAAGACCTCTAAAAATATTCTTCAAAATTGCCAATGCATCTGATAAAAGCCCACTATTCATTTTATCGTGACTGCACCCCTCCTATTGTCTTGTGGCTTCTTCTTCGTCTTTGGGTGTAGGATATCTTTTTTGGAAGGTTCCAGCGGGTTTTTGTTGTTGATGGTTGTTCAGCAGTTAGCTGTGATGTTGATGTTTTTGTAAGGAGTCAGTGCATGTCTTTGTACTCTGCCATCTTGTGGTCAATCCTCAAAAACCTAATATTCAGTTAAACATTATATTTGTTTCTGAAAGCATTGACTGAGAAGACCACCTCTAATTTTGCATGGGTTGTGGCACTGCCCAACTCCAGGGAGAGGCTTTTACTTTGTAGTTTTGAGTTTTCATAGCCCTGCATACTTGGTATTGCTGTTTTTCACCATGAAGGGGTGATAATATCAGAGCCCGTGTCAAATGTTTGTCTTAAGGATTAAATAAGATAATACATGTAACCTGCTTTGAACTGTGCAGCTTACGGTGAAAGACCAATGCATGTTTTCTATAGTAATTATTGTACTTTATGCTAGCCTCACTTCTAGCTCTTGGAAATAAAAATAACGTGTACATATGATGGCTCTTCTCAAGGAGCTGGTAGCCAGTTTGCAGGAGATGAACTCATAGGGAGATTGTGACTGCATGGTGTCAAGGAGGTCTCACATCATTTGTATCAGAACACAAAATTTCTGACTCTCATCAAAGTCAGTATTCAGTTGGACAACTAATTTGTAAACTAAGAGAAGAAATAATCAACTAATATGATTTCAAAGATGCCACCCCCAAATACACTTTCTGGCATGCTTAGTAGTGCTAGAAATGCCTATTAAAAGTAGGCCACATCTTTAATTCTAGTTAGAACTGAGAATAACTGTAAATAACTTTGGGAGACATGTTGACAATTCATATTAGATGTTTTTACACACATGAATTTTGATCTGGAAGAGAGTATAAAGAAACTAAGAGAGTAAAATGGGTATTTGTGTGAATAGTAGAGTAGGGGGTGGACAGAGAAGAAGGGAAAATTGAGGCACATGCTTTTTTCTTTCTTTTTTTCAAATTCAATCTCTGTCTCCACTAGAGAACGAACTCAGGCTTGGAGCAGTGAAAGTGCAGAGTCTTAATCACTGGACCACCAGGGAATTCCCAAGCCACATTTTTGCAATTGGTTCCCCTAAACAGTGGAAAATTGGCAAAAATTTTTGTTTTGTTTTTCAATTACCTGTGTATAACTTATGCTCTCATCCACTCTGCTATCCCACTATTCCCAATGGGTTTGCTGAGGCCAAATTTGATTCAAGAACCAGGAGACCCCAACATATGTCCAAAAGGACACTTTCCTAAAGAGAATGTCAACAAGAACTGTGTGCTCCATAGAGAACCAAGGATGGAAAGAAAATACATATGCTATAGAATGCTGTATGTACATCTCCTCTACATAGACACACTTCCTCTGTTAAATTCTTTATTTGCATTAATTAATTTATTTTTAACATGTATGTGTGCATGCATATGTGTATGCATGTGCACACAAGGGTTAAAAAAACCCTCTTATCTTTGCTGAGGGTCCACGAAATGGGACTGAAGACGTGCAGGTGATGTGGAAGCAAACTAATTGTGGGTACTGATGAGTATAAAGCTTTCTATTAAAAAAATTTTTTTAATTCAATAGTACACATTCATTGAGCAGCTTGGGTGTGTCTGCAGCCTCTTCAGGGTCCCTGGGAAATGGATGATGATAAGAGAAGAGAATCTAAGCACTCTTGGCCTGTGTGCCCCGGGATGTTAGGTCAGGGCTGTTTGGGTCCCCGCTAGGCCCCTAACAAGGCGCAGGGCACACAAGAAAAAGGTCCCGGAAAAAGCACGGGAATCGAGGTGCCGTACCCCGCCAGGTGGAAACGGACCTGGCGTGGCCAAGGCGGCTCAGGGCTTCAGGGGACCCCCCACCTGTGGCGCAGGAGGCCTGGAGGAGGCTCTAAGACAGGCTGTGCCCACGTCCTGGTGTTCTCCCCAGGGCCGTTGCAGCCTAAAAGACTGATTGAGGTGAGTTAGCCGGGTTGGGGGCCCTGCCACTAGCCCCGAAGCTCTCTCACCCTGCCCCTGCGCCTTCCACGCTTTTGGCTCCGACTTCTGTCACCTTCCAGGTTCAACCTGCCGTTCTCCCCTCTTCTCCATCTTCGATTCCCGCTGCCTTTTGGAACCTTAAGCGCCGTACCGTGGACTCGCCTTCCCATGTCTGGGCGCTCTGTCCCAGGCGGGCCGGCCGGTGTTTCTGAATCCTTGTAGCCTAGTCCCCGAACCTGGAGCATCTCTCCCTGTGTTGCCCAAACCTTTCCAGATTCCTGGACAGCAATACGGTAGAAATGAGTATTTTCCACAAGACTCTTATACAAGCACAGGATTGTATTAGAAGAGCTAGCCTGTGCACAAGGGAGAAGAAAGCAGGGGGAAGAAAAGTGCCAGCTCCTTGGGGCAAGTTGCTTTTGTAACACATGGAAGGGTTTGTCTCATAGTCACTGGTAATTTTCGAAATCCGAATACTTCTTTGATCAAGAGGCTCCAGGGTGGCTATCAGGAATGGGGAGTGCTTCTGTGAAGGGAAAGAAATGTGGGAGAATTTTCTGCAAGAAAGCACAGGAAGAGATAAGGCGAAAATCTATAGTTGAGCTTTTTGTCTTGGGGCAGCTAGGTATACTAATTACTGTAACAGAGATAAAGTTAATCTTTTAAGCCTGTTTTTCCCTCCTCTGTGACTCAGGCCCCCCAGGGTCTTTATTCTTTAGCTTGCAAGGCCTGTTTTGCCCACGGTCTTTCCTGGTACTTTCCCAAAATATCTGCTCCTGTCTTCCTGTCTCAAATGCAGTCAGCGACTCCACCAGAGCCCGGGAAAGCACTCCCCAACCCCACTCTGGGGACTTGGGCTGGGGAGGGGTGGCACAGGGCAGAGGTCACCCTCTGGGACCCTCTGTTTCTAAGATTCAGATTCCAATATGAAAATATTTTTCTTTTTTCTTTTTGTTCTGTTGACCAAAAGGCTTCTCTAAGTGTGTGGCATTATTTTAAAAAATTATTTACTTTTTTTTGAACTGTAGTTGACAGACAATGTTGTGTTAGTTTCTGGTGTACAGTAAACTGATTATATATATATATGTGTATATATATATATATACACACATATATATATATACACACACATACACACATACATATATTCTTTTTCAGATTTTTTTCCATTATAGGTTACTGAAAGAAAGTGAAAGTGAAAGTCGCGCAGTTGTGTCTGACTTTTTGTGACCCTATGGACTGCAGTCCATGGAATTCTCTAGACCAGAATACTGGAGTGGTAACCTTTTCCTTCTCTAGGGGATCTTCCCAACCCAATGATCAAATCCAGGTCTTCCACATTGCAGGTGGATTCTTTACCATCTGAGCCACAAGGTAAGCCCAAGAAAACTGGAGTGGGTAGCCTGTCCCTTTTCCAGCAGATCTTCCCGACCCAGGAATCAAACCAGCGTCTCCTGCATTGCAGACAGATTCTTTACCAACTGAGTTATCAGGGAAGCCCTTATAGGTTACTATAAGATATTGAATATAGTTCCCTGTGTTACAGTTTATGTGTTTATTACTTTATATATAGTAGTGCTTGTGCTTAGTCACTCATACGTGTCCAATTATTTGTGACCTCATCCTCATGAACAGTAGCCCACTGGGCTCCTCTGTCCATGAGATTCTTCCGACAGGAATATTGTGATGGGTTGCCATTTCCTTCTCCAATATATAGTAGTATGTATATGTTAATCCAAAATTCCTAATTTATCCCTTCCCTCATCCCCTTTGGTAATCACAAGTTTGTTTTCTATGTCTGTTAGTCTATTTCTGTTTTGTAAATAAGTTCATTTGTATGATTTTTTTTAAGATTCCACCTGTAAGTGGTATCATATGATGTTTGTATTTCTCTGTCTGACTTGCTGCACTTCATATGGTCATCTTTAGGTCCGTCCATGTTGCTGCAAATGGCATGAGTTCATTCCTTTTCTCATGACTGAATAATATTCCATTACATACACACACACACATACACACACACACACACACATCCTCCTGAGGCTTTTATGATTGTGTACCCAGGAGGTAGAGTCTCAGTTCATCCTCAGTTAATCATGCCCATGGACTTGAGCATTAGACTGACCCAGGTTCTAGTTTATTGTCTTTACAGATGTTAGGTGGTAGGTAACTTCATCTACTTGTCCTGCTGAGCCTCAGTTTTCTGTATACTTTAATACCCTCTATGAATGTTTTGTATATGAACACAGGTCTCAAAGTAAACACTGAAGAATGTTAGTTTTACTTTATTCAAGAAGAGGGAGAAAATACAGTGTGGCTTGTCCAAGAAGACAATGGACACAATTTTTCATTCATTAAGACTAGAAGGAAAAAAGATCAGATTTTCTACTTCACTTTGACTACTAAATATATCAAAGGACACTGGTACATAAGATATGATATTTATTTAGTCTGTTTCCAAGGTGTGGATTTGTGATATATAGAAATCTATAGCAACTAAACTGAAGTAGGTTCTAAAATTGGATTTGATTTGTCGCCTTGTCAGTTTAGAAATAATATTATGCATATAAGTGACAAAGTTTGAAGGAAAGGTAACAACATGCCACTATGCTAGCTTTCACAAAACCTAATTTTCCATGCAATCTCTAGTGCATTAAAAAATGAAATGTAACATCAGTGTTGAAGGGTGTCTCCAGATGGCCTTTTATTAGCTTCTGAGAAGGCTGCTTTTTTCTCCATGAACTGTACACGTTGCTCAACAATTCTCACCTTTATATACAACAAGCTATCACTGTTGCGCAAAATACTAAATGCCAGTTGGAGGGCTGGTCCCTGAAATATTTTTTGAAAGGCCGTATGCAAGGCAGAGTTTGCATGATCCCAAATCTGGATTTGTTCTATTTATCTGAAGGTCAGACAATGTTGGTTTGCAACCTTGAGAACTTGGTGGGTGAAATCTGAAATTGGCTCTTAAACACAGAGGGCAAAGAGAGAATGCAGAAAGAGGTAGATCACTTCAGATTGTTAGGCAGCAGTTTTAATAAGTAAAGGAACTTACATTTGAGACTTGTCTTGGAAGAATACAAGATAAGTGGATCTTCACACGCATCCATCAGAATCTTCCAAATTTATAGAGGCCTTGTTCAGTCGTGTGTTCAGTTCAGATGGTCTCAACAGCACAGTGCTCTCTCAAGAAATGTCCTTGAACTATCTCCTGAGCACATTGCAACAGCTTAAGAGTAGAACTTCCTTTGTGAGGGTAAGTCAATTTTTAAAGAATACTGAAGGTAGAGGAAATGTTTAACTTCACTTTATATTAGTTTATAGAAAATCTTTGTCCAGTTTTCATGAGCTTCCCAGCACTTTTTCTCAGCACTTGGCAGCACCTCTCCATGTTTCTCCATATATCACTTTCATAAGGATCTGCGTAGAGCAAATATATTGAGTTTCCTAGTGGTACAGATTTAAGGAAAAAACAAAATAAAACTAGAAAGTGTTGAAAAGTTAGGGCTAAATAACTATATTTTAGGTCAAATTTTGGATAGAACCTAGATCTTGACAATGTGTTGATTTACGTGGTTATTAAGGATTTGACAGCCAGCTCCATAAGCACTTGGTCTCAGTAGGAGAAATTGAGAGTCACAAAGAACAAAATATGTAGTGAAATGGAGGCCAAGGACTCTTCTGACCAGCTCACTGAAGTCCTCCAAGGAGGGCTACATGAACCACGGGATATGTCTCTCTCCGCTCATACTCGTAACAAACATGCATGGGTCTTTAAGAATATGGCACCCTGGCCAATATCCATCCTGGCTGGTTGGTGTTCATGTCAAATGATCTGGGAACAAAAATTCATTCTGTAGGAAGAAAATAAATTCTCATTAACAATGAACATCTCATGTGGAGGGAGAAGAGCTAAATAAAAGACTGTGGTTTCTTACTCTGTAAAATCTGCCTACTCTCTTTTCTCTTCCTTCAAATGTTCATGAGATATTGAGCTTCATGTTTATATCAGAGCATTTATTAACCGGTGCTACATTAGACTCTGCTGTCAGATCACAGAGACTAGGTCTAATTCACATTGATTTTCTCTACAGTCTAACTTTACACGAACTGTAAGTGCTCAACAGATAGGTACAATTAAACTTCTCAGTTGGTCTTGTATTCATGAGCCCTGTCTGAAAATTTACTCTTTCATTGGCTACTCAATTTTTCGTGTCTGCTCATTCCCTCTTGTCCTAGACTATTTGCTAATTTTCGGTGGTGATACACCTCCATGGTCCTGATTTCCCTTTCTCGATCTCTAGCTTTCATATCTTCATTCCAATTCCATATGATCCCCATGATTTATAACTTTGTATACTAGTAGACTTACAAGGTTGACGGAGGCTTAATTTGTAATATAGTACTAACCTTTTTCCATATGGAGATTCAGTTTCCTCCTTAAAAATATAGAAAGGATAATTTAATCTATTTTGCAGGGTCATGTGATGATTAAGTGAGGTAATTTGTTTGAAAGGGTTTTGTGAACTGTTGATCACCATACAAAATGGTATTATTGTTAACAGTCAGTTGTAAGCTCTTTGAGAATGAAATGTTCCTGGTCTCCTGTGGCAGATTGTGTTGACTGCTCATGTGTATTGTGAGCTTCTCCCCGTTTCCTTGCTGGCAGAATCTTTCTCCTGCTGTCGAGGCTGAAAATGCCTCTCTCTGGCAGCTAAATCTTGGTCAGGGGACCTAATCCTAGTCTGTAAGACCTGCATGGAGATCAGCTCTGTGGTTCTTGGGCAATATTTAACTCTCTGATTGCAAGAAATGCATGGCAATAAAATTTCCAGATTTCTGCCTGGAGCTCTGATGGTTATCCTGCCACTCCCAAGGAGAAATGCCAAAAATGAGAGCCAGTAATTTAACGGTGGCAGAGTGGAAAGCTGTATGGAACACAGGTCTCTTATTATATGGACGAGTGACCACACAGACTCTGGAACTGCCTGGCCTCCAGGACTTTTGTTATGGGGAAAAATAACTGTTCTGACCTATTAAACCAGTTTTAGCTGCATATTCTGTTTCTTGCACCCAACACATTCCACCCAAGATATACTTCTCTTGTATCTTTGATAGTGCCAAGACCAAGTTTAGGTTCTTTTCCAAAAACTTTTTTATTGAGGTATAATTGATGTATAATGTTATATAAATTTCAAGTGTATAACATTGTGATCCACAATTTTTGAAGGTTATATTCCATTTATAGTTATAAAATATTGGTGATAATCCTTATACTGTACAATATATCCTTGGTGGCTTATTTTATTTCTAAAAAAATATTTATTTATTTGGCTGCAACAGGTCTTAGTGCAGCACTTGGGATCTCGTTTCTGCCATAGGGATTAAATCCATACCCCTGTCTTAGCCACTGGACCACCAGGGAAGTCTCCTCGGTGGCTTATTTTATACATAATAATTGTACTTCTGAATTCTCTGTCTTGTATTGCCACTCCTGCTCCCCACTGGTAACCACTAGTTTGTTCTCTATATCTGTGAAAGTTTAGGTTCTTAAATACTTCCTGTTTGATTATAATTATATTTCTCTTTATCACATGTTTTTGCATAATGGGTACTTGTGTTCCCAGGCTCCTTGCAAAGGCAAAGAAATTGTACCCCAGGAAAACAAAGATTGTTCAGATTATACAACCCTGTCATTAGCAGGACTCCACAGGCCCGAGGCCTGAAATAAACTAGACTTAAATTGAAAGCAGACATGCTGTAGGCAAGATACAAAGATTCAGTGGAAATGGAAAGCATGATTGAGGCCAGTGCTTCCGACTGTGACTCTGCAGACTGGAAACACAAAGCTTCACAGCTTCTTGCTTAAACAGCCCCACACTTGCTTCCTTATGGTGATGGCTGTTTCTTCTCCTCTTCTCCCTTCTCCTCTTTCTCATTCCTGGGGTGAAATGTTTGTCATATAATGGGCTCTATCACAATTTACATTCAGAAAGACTGGCCATAAATATGCTCAGGAATGCTCAAAAATCGTGTACATGCTTTCTAAGGGAGCGACCCTTAGAAAATCCCAAGGCAATCATGGAATATCTGTGTTACCTAAAATAATCCATCCAAAATTGTTTGTTGGGCTATGACTGTAATATAAATGGCCTCGGATGCATTTTACCAGTTGGATAGTTTTCATTGTTTAAGCTTTGCTTTCTAATTCTATCCCAGCCAGCTATTAACTCTCAGCGTGAAGAGAAAATCCTGCTGGTATGACTGACAAACGCCCGTATCAAGTGATTGTATTGGGCTGGTTGTGTTGCTGGCAAGCAAGCTGGCTGCTCAGTAGTGGCTACAATAGTGTTATGACCCATGAAATTGCTTGGTAGTGGAGTGATGTCCATAAGGACTGACCAAAGCGAGGTTCTGTTTTCCACCACAGCTGGAGGTCTTTGGAGCCTCCTTTTAGATGTTAGGACACAGCCCCCTTACGTTGAGAGCTCCCTGGAGTGACAGATGGAATTTCAGTCATCCGAGGGCCCAGCCTGCCTTCTCTCCTAACTGATACTGCTGCCAGATTCGTCTGGTGTGGAGACTCATAATGATCAAAGCCAGCCGTGCTGTTCAATTAGGCAGAAAAGGGGCACAGATGTGAACAGAAAGGCACAAAACCAGGGAACACAGATGAGAGTGAGAAAATTCACATCCATGATGGGAAACGTGTCTGGAAAAAAACTCCCTGAGTCTAAAAATGTCCACAGCAGAGAAGTCTCTACTGCCCACGGCTGGGTGATGAGCGAGCTCTTGAGAATGCCCGCGCACGGTGAACTCGGATTTGGGTAACGGCAAGACTGACACTAAGGACACTGAGGATTATTGGTAGTGGATCTCTAGCAGCGTTAGCCTCTCAGGTACCCCTGGTCGTCTCGGTTTATCTACATCCTGTGAAGAGACATCAGGTTGAGTGCTGCCTCAACGATGAAGTGTCTCCATTGGAAGAAGTGCAATATCAGAAATGGCCACAAGAGGTCAGCATTCAGGAAGCTATAGGAGGATCTGGCTATTCCGAGAAGCTAGAGGCAATTCAAAAGTGATGGGAATCTCCCACTCGGAAAGGAAAGGTTTGGCTTTCTCAGGGACTTAAGCACACAATAGGTTTTTGGTGAGTATCACACGGTAGCACTGCATGGCTCCAGTAGTTTCAAGGCCCAAGGCTAGAGCTATTTATTGTCTTTACAATTGCCTACCTCCTGCCACTCCTATTTCTTCTCAGAATGGATACTCTTTTCCCTCCTTATCCTTCTGCTCTTAATGTTCAGCCCTTTATACAGTATTATATCTGTCTAATACATAAACATATATATATATATATATATATAAAGACACACATACATGTCTATATGTCGCACAGTTGGATTTGTTTCTGACAGTGTTTATTCTGAAATTTTCAACTAATATTGTCATGTCATTAAATATTTTTGAAAACATAGCTGTTATGACTGCTTCCTATTCCATTGACTGCATGTAAGTAATTCATGTAACTTTCTTTAACTGTTGAGTTTTTATGCTGTTTAGCGTGGGTTCTCAGTACCATTCTCCTTAGGGAGAGGCAAGCTGACACTCTTTCTGTACTTTGAGGACAGGAAATCAAGGAAACAGCTTATTGTAGTAGAACTTGCTCAGGATCCATGCTCAACAGATCTAGATTACCATCTGAGGTCTATCCTCTCTTAGACAATCATGACTAACACTTTTCTCACATATAAAATGATATGTGCCTTCTAAGGTTATTGTTAAGTTACATGGTTAAATTGTGAAAATAAAACATTGGGAGAGCAATAGCACTTAGAAATGGCTAAAAATATGTATACATTTTAGGAATTATAAAGGCTTTTCCTTTCCTAAGCAAAAAGCATTAGGAGAGGAGGAAAACTAAGCAGCAATAATACCAGTACCAGTCAAGGTTCTTGATTACCAAAAAATAGACACCAATTCTGCCTAAATGGGATTTACTGAGAGGGTAATACACAGATCATTGGATTTAAGGGAGGGCTAAAGAAATAGACTAAGAAAGTGGACCAAAATTTGAAGCTATGTCAAAGCCAAAATTTCATCCTGCACTTAGGAGCATCCTTTGTTCTGTTGTCACTGGACTGACCTCCAGAATGCCAATAACCTCAGATATGCAGATGACACCCCCCTTATGGCAGAAAGCGAAGAAGAACTAAAGAGCCTTTTGATGAAAGTGAAAGAGGAGAGTGGAAAAGCTGGCTTAAAACTCAACATTCCAAAAACTAATATCATGGCATCTGGTCCCATCACTTCTTGGCAAATAGGATAAAAAGTGGAAGCAGTGACAGATTTTATTTTCTTGGGCTCCAAAATCTTTGGGATTGGTGACTACAGTCGTGAGATTAAAACATGCTTGCTCCTTGGAAGGAAAGCTATGACAAACCTGGACAACACATTAAAAAACAATGACATTGCTTTGCTGACAAAGATCTACATAGACAAAGCTATGGTTTTTCCAGTAGTTATATGTGAATGTAAGAGTTACACCGTAAAGAAAGCTGAGTGCTGGAGAATTGATGCTTTCAAATTGTGGTGCTGGAGAGTCCCTTGGACTGCAAGGAGATCAAACAAGTCAGTCCTAAAGGAAATCAACCCTGAGTATTCACTGAAAGGACTGATGCTGAAGCTGAAGGTCCAGTACTTTGGCCACATGATGAGAAGAGCTGACTCACTGGAAAAAGCCATGATGCTGGGAAAGATAGAAGAGGAAAGGAGAAGGGGCAGCAGAGGATGAGATGGTTAGGTAGCATCACCAACTCAATGGGCATGAGTTTGAGCAAACTCTGGGAGATAGTGGAGGACAGAGGAGCTCAGCAGGCTGCAGTTCATGGGGCTGCAAAGAGTTAGACCCTACTTAGCTGCTGAATAACAACATATGCAATATCATGTTATTTGAAAATGGGACAGTTTTGCTTGTTTTTTTGTTTTTTTTTTCTGATCTTGTTGCCCTTTATTTAATTTTTCTTGCCTACTTACCATGGCTACAATCTCAGTATGATGTTGAATAGAAGTGGCAAGAGTGTGCGTCTTCATCTTATTACTGATCCTTAGGGGAAAAGTATTAAGTCTTTCACTGTTAGGTCAGTTTTTCCATGATGCCATTTATCAGCTTGATACAGTTTCCTTCCATTCCTAGTTTGTGAAGTTTTTTTTTTTTATGAGATAATATTAGATTTTGTGAAATACTCCTATTATACAACTGTTGGGATGATCATGTGGCTTTTTTTGTCCTTTATTGTACTGATATGATGTATTACATTGATTTATTTTCAGATGTTAGGCTAGTTGGTCATGGTGTACAGTTCTTCTCATATATTGTAGATTCTGTTTTCCAGTGTCTTATTGAGGTCTTAATTTCCCCTGAAGTTTTTTGTGTAACTTTCTCAAGGTTCAAAATTCAGTTGGGACTTGGACTGCCAAAGGTTATGTCTGATACCCATGCCCAACTTCCAGAGGGCTGGGAAGGGCAGTTTTTTTTTTTTTTTTTAGATAATGAGAGATGGAATCCCACCTTTACTTTGAGATCCCCCTCAAACAGAAAAAAAGTTGGCGTGTTAGATATCTCCAGAGTGACAAATGTTCAACATTCCATAAAACAGTCACATTTTGGAAATCATTATTTTGTGTTGTGTATTCACATTTATAAGTGTATACAGAATTATACTAGGAAAGGGGAAAGGTTTTTGATTTCATCAGGTGAACTGAATCACACCCTGTCTTGCATTTTCCCTTTGATGTGTAGCCTCTTCAGTGCCTCTGGGCTAATGGTGTGGACACGAAGACAGGTTTACGACCTAAGTTATGGGATGCCAGTGTTAGCACTGAGAGTGACTTTTGGTGGCATGAATATATTTCTAGTGCTAAAGAGCTTCTCTTTCTACTTTTCTTTTCAAAGCCATTGCCTGCTGCTGGGTGAGGATAGTTACCATCCATCTCAGGAAGTCAGAGATCACCCTTTTATCCCCACTGAGTTCCCACGCTTCTATATTAATTCTTCCTCTTTGTAGTATCTTTCTGCTCTCAATCCACATACCCACGTGGACTGGGGAAGGGAGTGTGGAGACCCTCACTAGCTCCATTGAGGGGTTAGGAAGGCAAGTCAGAGGGAGGTACACACCTAAGCTCTTCCAGCACAAGGAGAAATCAGCAGTTGAGGTGTCAGCGCATGCTTGTGAACGGATTGCCTCAAGTGCTGTGGTTAAACACAGTGAAGCCTTCCCAGAACAGGAGCGAGAAAGCTGGACATCTTATATTGTGCTGAGCAGAATCAGCTTTTGAGTTTTAGGTCACAAAGCCCTGGCCTTGGAGCTGAGGAGCTCTCGTCTGTTACCTTTCAGTTTATACTCTCCCGAAGGCAAGGCACCACTGATAATTGGACACATTCATCTTTTGGTGACAGGATGATGCTATTTAACATCCAGCCTGACTCCTGGCATGCTGTTCAGAGTGAATGAGCTCATTCTCTGATTACAGAGGAATGTAGGATAATCGTGTCTTATATTTTAAATCAAGCCCTGCATTTGTTTTTCTTGGAAATTTAAAATGATTGGATACGTGTTTATTTAACAGAGGAAATGCGTCTGATTCTTAGTGGAAAAGCATTGAATAAGGATTTCATAATTAAGATGGAACAGGGGGATCTTGAACTGGTCCAGGAAGCTGCTTGTAAGAGCTGGGAGATGTTGATAAAAACACCCTCGGAGGGCAAATGCCGGCATTTATGGGTACCATCACATTTTGACGTGAAGAATAGGGAAGCAGGAGATTGTGGCAAAAATCTCCTAAGGTCATTTACAGTTGTTTTATTTATTTATTTTTTTCTTTTACAAAGAGAGCCATTTATGTTCAGGCCAATAGGAGGAGCCTTTTATGGAATGGAATTTGAAAAAAGATAAAAGTGGTTTGTGAACTCTGTGAAACCGAATTAGCTTATCAGGCATAACTCTTCAGTGATACTCTTTTCAGCTCAAATATTCCTGGGAAAGGAAACATGTGAAACCTTAGTTAGCTTTTCTCCATGTAACTTGAGACAGTTTCCTTTTCCCCACCGCATTTATTTAGGAGACATTGTGTGACATCAACTGCATAGGATTCCTTGGTGTGTGTGTGTGAGGGTACACCAAAAAATGTAGAATTTTTCCTCTTTAGAGTATAAAGTCTAGTTACAAAATAACACATATGATAAATAGCTTTCATATAACCACATGGTGACATATACTTTGAACAAAGTAAAGGTAAATTTTCAAAAGGAGAAAATTTCCTTTATTCTTATATGCATTTATTAATTTTAAAACTTCATTCAGTTGATATGTATTAAGCTGTGCTATGTAGCAGGCTGTGTAAACTAGTGAGACAGTGCTGGAACACTCTTAACACCTGTCTGGGTTTTGCACGTCATCTCCCCTCACCCATGGGGGAAGAAAAAGAATGGCGCGAGACT
This sequence comes from Antilocapra americana, assembly GCA_007570785.1. NCBI lineage: Eukaryota > Metazoa > Chordata > Mammalia > Artiodactyla > Antilocapridae > Antilocapra > Antilocapra americana. Next base: position 3,374,220 of record ML661332.1, read on the forward strand.
GATTCAGTAAGAGCTCAGAAGCTTGAATATCAGGTGTGGTGCGGGGGGACTGCTGCTCTGATTCTGTAAGAAAAAATTACACACACAAGTTACCATATGCTACAGGCAAGGTGACTGGAGCACCAGTGTTCTCTAGGTTACAGATGTCAGCATTCCTGAGGCGACTGGAAATATATTCAGAAGGAAAAGCCTGAGTAGGGAAGGAATACATGTTGTCAGCGGGTGGGCCTGGGTGTTTCTCCCTGAGTGAGCCGAGGGTAGCGCCCTCTGGGGCATAAGCATGGGAGTTCACCAGATACACTCTGGCTGATCATTTCCATACTTCAGAGCTTTTGGTCTCTAGAGAGGAAAGACAGTGCCTCCTCAGGGCTAAAATGCCGCTTTGAATCAGTGTCAGGAGTGCTCTTTGGAGATGTTAAATTTGTAAGTCTGTCAAGGGATTGGATATTTATTTGAGCCTGCTGTTGTTGCCAACTAGTGCTGACACTAGTTTGCAAGTCAGGAACTTGAGTTTTATGTTGGCTTCTTCCTTGAATTAGCTGGTCATCTGGACTCCCTGGGTCTTCCTTCATCACTAACTAGTTACAGATCCTTGGATAAATTTTAAAACTTCTTTGGTTTACTTTTTGTGAAAGATATAATAAAAATGTATCACAGAGATGTTGTGAGGATTGAATGAGTAGTATATTTAGGACAGTGTATGGAACACACACAAAAAAGATCTCAAGTGAGTCTACGTAGTACCCCCTTAAGTTATGATTTTTGGGTAGGAAAAATATATGTGAACATTTCTTATTATGAGACTTCTTACTAGTGAAGAATCCGAAATTTAATGATCTTCAGCCTCTGCGATATCACCCCCAAGGATGAAGCAGGTGCCATTGTGAAGTAAGATTTAATTGGATTATCTTTCTAAGAAGAATGTAGCAGTCAGTATTCACAGTACCAGAGTCTAGGCTGAGCAGTAAGAGATTGGGACATCTCTGGAAAGAATATTTGAATATAGAAATGGTGCATTTCATCATTTCATCATATATGATTTCGATTTATCTGTATTCTGTGTGTGCATTGTGATGTCTTTGGAGCTTTCTGTATCTTGTGTCTGGAGGGGTGAAAAAGTACTAGGAATGTAATCGTTATTTCTTAAAAAAGCTAGAGAACGAGAGCAAATGTCAAGTCATAACCATTACCCCTGAAACTAACATGATATTGTACATGAACTATATTTCAACATAAATAAATAAGTAAATAAAAGAAATTCAGGTTTGTTAATACCACTTGGGCTTCTCAGGTGGTGCTAGCAGTAAAGAACCTGCCTACCAAGACAGGTAGATATCAGAGACACAGGTTTGATGCCTGGGTGGGGAACATCCCCTGGACGAGGGCAAAGCAACCCACACCAGTATTCTTGCCTGGAGAATCTCATGGACAGAGGAGCCTGGAGGGCTGTAGTCCATAGGGTTGCATAGACTTGGACACAATGGAAGAGACTTAGCATGCACAATACCACTCGATTGCTTTAAATCTTTCAGTAACTCCCCAAGGATTTGAAATTAAAATATGCTTGCTCCTTGGAAGAAAAGCTATGACAAACCTAAACAGCATATTAAAAAGTTGAGACATTATTTTGCCAACAAAGGTCTGTATAGTCAAGGCTAAGGTTTTTCTAGTAGTCATGTATGGATGTGAGAGTTGGGCCATAAAGAAGGCTGAGCACTGAAGAATTGATGCTTTTGAACTGTGGTCTTGAAGAAGATTCTTGAGAGTCCCTTGGACTACAAGGAGATCAAACCAGTCAGTCCTAGAGGAAATCAATCCTGAATATTCATTGGAAGGACTGATGCTAAAGCTGAAGCTCCAGTACTTTGGCCACCTGATTCAAAGAGCTGATTCATTAGAAAAGTACCCTGATGCTGGGAAATATTGAAGGCAGGAGGAGAAGGGGACTACAGAAGATGAGATTGTTGAATGGCATCACTGACTCAGTGGACATGAGTTTGAGCAAGCTCTGGAAGATGGTGATGGACAGGGAGGCCTGGTGTGCTTCAGTTCCTGGGCTCTCAAAGAGTCGGACATGCCTGAGTGACTGAACAACACCAACAGCTCCCCAAGGATAAACTCATTCGTGTGCCAATATTTTCATCTATTGTCTACCCACTGCCTGACTGTATCCTCTTCATATCTCTTCTTTCTCTGCTCTATAACCTATTGTCTGTCATTTTAAAGTTTTTCATAGTTCACCATTGCATTTTCTCACTGTTTTGTTTTCATTCATATAACCCCTTCTCTCTAGCACATATTTCTCTCTTCTCCTTCTCTCTGCACCCACCCCTTTGCTTCGTTAAGACCTACAGAACTTGATTGCAGCTCCAGCAGATACTCAGGGAGCCCTTCCAGTACCCCAGTGTCCTGAGTTAACAGTCCCCTCCGACTGAACATATAATACACGTGCACATCTCCATCAGCATACCTATCTCAAAATTTTATATTTGTCTGTTATGGTCTGTATTCTCCATAGGCAATAGGTTCCTCTGAGAAGAAGCTATTTATTATCTTTGATACTCTGAGCCCAGCAGAGTGCTTAGGATATCAGTTTAGTTTGTGCTTTATTACTGTTTCACAAAAAAAGACTTCTTAGGAGAAATCACCCCTCTTTGTCTCATTCCGGTAGAACTTTTTGATCTTGTGTGTTTTCTCAGAAACTCAGTCATGTCTGACTCTTTTATGACCCTATGGACTGTAGCCTGCCAGGTTCTTCTGTCCTTGGGATTCTCCAGGCAAGACTACTGGAATGGGGTGCCATTTCCTCCTCCAGGGGATCTTCCATCAAGTTCTACCAGATATATTTATTTTGTGCTGCTTGTAAGGATTAAAGGCTTTGAAGATATAGGTAAGAAATGAGAGATTTGGTAAAAAATAAAAGAAGTGAAAAGATGTGCTCTTTTGTGTAGGTACATATCATAAGAATCTAAGATATTTGTTTTACTCTGGAATGTTAAACTGTCATGACATCATGCCATTTCCATTTGTTAAATGCTATAGGTGGTACTTCTAATGTCACTGTCCATGCAATTCATGATGTAGGAAAAAATATCGAGTTCCATTCTTTGAATGGAACAGTTTTCTTTACCCTGTGCTCAAAAAACATTCAGGGAATGAATAACCTGGATTCTCTCACTTTTCATCCCAACCTTCATACCTTATGACTTATTTCAAAGTAGGGCAGGGAATTCCTTGGTGGTCCAGTGGTTAGACCCCGAGCTTCCATTGCAGGGGGCATGGGTTCATTACCTGATTGGGGAACTAGGATTCTACATGGTGCTCAGTGTGACCAAAAAATAAAATAAAATGAAGAGCCATAAATTTAAAAAAGTACAAACTTGAAGCCAGGCTTCCTCGCTCAGAATCCTAAGATGCCAATGTATCCGTTCAGTTCAGTTCAGTTGCTCAATCATGTCCAACTCTTCGTGACCCCCTGGACTGCAGCACGCCAGGCTTCCCTGTTCATCACTAACTCCCGGAGCTTGCTCAAACTCATGTCCCTTGAGTTGGTGATGCCATCCAACCATCTCATCCTCTGTCATCCCCTTTTCCTCCTGCCTTCAATCTTTCCCAGCATCAGGGTTTTTCCAGTGAGTCAGTTCTTCGCATCAGGTGGCCAAGGTATTGGAGTTTCAGCTTTAGTATCAGTCCTTCCAATGAATATTCAGGACTGATTTCCTTTAGAATTGACTGGCTTGATCTTCTTGAAGTCCAAGGGACTCTCAAGAGGCTTCCCCAATACCACAGTTCATAGCATCAATTCTTCGGCACTCAGCTTTCTTTATGGTTCAACTCTCACATCCATACCTGACTACTGGAAAAACTGTAGCTTTGACTAGATGGACCTTTGTTGGCAAAGTAACATCTCTGCTTTTTAATATGCTTTCTAGGTTGGTCATAGCTTTTCTTCCAAGGAGGAAGTGTCTTTTAATTTCATGGGTGCAGTTAACATCTGCAGTGATTTTGGAGCGCCCCAAAATAAAATCTCCCACTGTTTCTATTGTTTCCCCATCTATTTGCCATGAAGTGATGGGACCAGATGCCATGATCTTTGTTTTTTGAATGTTGAGTTTTAAGCCAACTTTTTCTTTCTCCCCTTTCACTTTTATCAAGAAGCTCTTTAGTTCTTCTTTGGTTTCTGCCATAAAGGTGGTGCAATCTGTGTATCTGAGGTTATTGATATTTCTCTCAGCAGTCTTGATTCCACTTTGTGCTTTGTCCAGCCCTGCATTTCTTGTGATGTACTCTGCATATAACTTAAAAAACAGGATGACAATATACAGCCTTGATGTACTCCTTTCCCAATTTGGAGCTGATCCGTTGTTCCACGTCCAGTTCTAACTTCTGCTTCTTGGCCTGCATACAGATTTCTCAGGACGCAGGTAAGGTAGTCTGAAATTCCCATCTCTTAAAGAATTTTCCACAGTTTGTTGTAATCCACACAGTCAAAGGCTTTGGCATAGTCAGTAAAGCAGAAGTTGATGTTTTTCTGGAACTCTTCTGCTTCTTCGATGATCCAGTGGATGTTGGCAATTTGATCTCTGGTTCCTCTGCCTTTTCTAAATCCAACTTGAACATCTGGAAGTTCATGGTTCACATACTGTTAAAGCCTGGCTTGGAGAATTTTGAGCATTACTTTGCTAGCGTGTGAGTTGAGTGCAATTGTGTGGGGTTTATATTTGATCCTTCTTTGTGTACCTTGCACAAATTATGAAATCTCCTTGTCCTGGATTTCTCATCTGTAAAATGGGCATAATAAAACACCTTCCACAAACCCTTATCCAAAAAAGAAGAGCCAACTTCCAATGGAAATTAAATTCTACCGTCAGCCAAGATGTTGGTTAAAGACGATAAAAAAAAAAGTCAGGGCATACTTAGGACTACCTGCTTAGATAGTAGGAAGCTGTAAGTTGCAATGTTGTGAGAGCTCTTTAATTCATAGCCACATTCTTGAGTACTATGGTAACTGGTATTAGTACTTCATCTACACTTTTGGATAACCTTAGCCTGACCTACTTTCTGAGTATATCCCAGCGTTTACCTATGGGTGTATCTTCTTTGATTAAAGCTATCATAAAAGTCAGGCATAATACCCCAGAGATAACACTAATGGAATAGCTTTGAATTATTAAGAAACTCCACAAAACCTGGGGGATTGCTTTACATCCATGATTTTTGTTAATGCATTAAAACAAAGGGCCTGTCTCTTGTGATTTCATTAGAATCATGAATCTCCTCTGATTGCTATTTCTTTCATGTACCACTGGGGTGCATTGCTGCCAAATGAGAGGACGTCAGATGAAAGAAACAGGTTTCTGTCCCTAAAAAAAATCACCTGGGAACTTCATTAAAAAATTGAGAGACTAACCTTAATGAAATACAGGGGAACCAAGATGAATAAGCCTGGATATTGCCTAAAAGTATCTGCCCTTAGGACAGCAATCTCTACAACAGCTTTCTTTAGTGGTAATAATTCAGTTCCCACCTGGATATATCAGCCAGGGAGCACTGCATGGCTTGCACCTTTCTCTTTATTTCTTCTGTTTAACAGATTTGTAATTGTAACACCAAGATGAGTTCGGGATCAGACAGATGTGCACCTGAATCTTGTACTCTTAACTGAAGAATAAGAACTGGGCTACCTGATATCTTTAAGCTCAATTTCTCATCCATAAAATTGGGGAGAGTGATAATTACAGAGTTGTTATAAGAATTACGATTGATTACTACTTCCATGTTATTAAAGACATACACTTCTCTATTTAGAATTGGGTATGCAGAAGTATCTGACCCTTCTCCCTGACCTCAAGTTGCTCAGAATTTACTGAGAAGAGATGATAAGCCTTGATTGGCATAATGCTGCGTGTTACTAGAGCTGTGCACGGTGCAAGCCTTTATGTACATGTGCTAGTTCATCAACCTATCCATCATTATTTAAAACTTTGAACATTTCAAAAGTTATATCTATATATCATAAATCTTAGAAATTAAAGTAATTAGAAAGAGAGAAAAGAAAATAATTCTCTTCTCAAAGCATTATTTTATATTTATTTTCAGACTTCTGTATGTTATATTTATAGAGATATATTATACTGATTCCTAGGTATTATATAATTGTAAATAAATGAGTTCACATTAAATTCTGCATTTTGTGAACTTGCTTCCCCTCTCAACAATGGACTTGCTTTCCAGAACCACAGTTTTTTTTTTACTTAAAAAATAATTAATTTATTTATGTTTGGCTTGCTAGGTCTTCATTGCTGCGTGAGCTTTTCTCTAGTTGCGGCAAACGGGGGCTACTCTCTAGCTGTGGTGTGCAGGCTCCTCATTGCTGTGGCTTCTCTTGTTGTGGGGCATGGGCTCTAGGGAGTGCGGGCTTCAGTGGTTGCAGTTCCCGGGCTCTAGAGCACAGGCTCAATAGTTGTAAGGTATGGGTCTGGTTGCTCCGCAGCATTTTGGATCTTCTTGGATCAAGGATCCAACCCATGTTTCTGGTATTGGCAGATGGATTCTTTACCACTGAGTCACCAGGGAAGCTCCCAGAGCCGCAATTTTTAAATGTCCTTTATTTGGCATTTAAATGCTATCTTGTGGATACTCTCCCTCTACTTTGCTGTTTCCTTTTTCAGGGTTTCTCAGGGGGAATTCAGTGATCTCTCTACAAAGGTAATTGCTGCCAGGGCTTGGATGTAGCAGACTGTTATGGCATTGTACTGGTGAGGTTTGATTCCCAGATTTCTAAATGTTACTTTTAATCTCTGCTGTGTTGTTGGACCTTTGCCAAAATAGATTAAATACTGGACCAGGTTGCTCTTCATCCTCCTTCCCCTTATCCTCTTCAACACTGTAGCACTTGGAACACAGTGAAGAAAAATTTCAGCTCTACAGTTTTGTAAAATCTAACTGACTTCACTGGCTTGTATTCCAAACTAATTCAGAAATGAGGCTGAAATTTTCTTTTTCATAGTCTATACAAAAAAGTTTTTTACACAGAATACTAATAGATTCTTGAAAAGAAAATTATTTTCCTATTTTCTGGGTGCATTATTTAGTCACAAGTATCATTTATATACATATATTTTGGACACTTCAGCTTCCCACTGCATGTGTCTACTTTCAAGAAATTCTCTCTGATTCCTATTCAGAGTAAGCTGGAAAAAGGAGTATCTAGATCTGTGCAACTTGATGTCTAGGTCTTTGTTTTTCCCCTCCACCTATAGCTGTGGAAAAGTAAGGACTAGTTTTTACATGATATCTGCACGGTTGGTTAGCAGGGTTGGTTCTGAAAATAGTAAAAGAAGTCCTTTAGATGGGTAGTGTTTGGGGTTGTGCCTTTGGTTATTTACTTCAAGTTGGAAGAGAGCTTGAGGTACAAATCTACAGTGATTCAAGGGCAGAGACAGGCTGGTCAAATGGTCTTGGAAAGAATAGGTTGTAAAATTGACAACAAGCATGTTTGTTTGGGTGCGGGGTTTATCGTATGGGCACACAGTGTGATGAGAACCATATCTCATATAAATGTTTCCCAGAAGTCTTCAGCTGATGAGAAGGTCTCAGAGGTGCATTGTTCAGATCCTCCTTCAAGGCAATATACTCATGCCTTGATTAAGGCGAGTGTTGGCTGCTGCTTTTCCTCAGAATTACCATGGATGCATGTGTGCCAAGTCCCTTCAGTTGTGTCCGGCTCTTTGTGACTCTATGCTCTTCTGTCCATGGGATTCTCCAGGCAGGAATGCTGGGGTGGGTTGCCATGCTCTCCTCCAAGGGATCTTCCTGACCCCGGGAATGAACCTGGGTCTCCTGAACTGCAGGCATTCTTTACCTTGTGAGCCACCAGGAAAATCTCAGAATCATCGTAATTGATGGAGAATGACTCATTCAAGAATAGTTTCCCTCTTTAGGGGCAATCCACTTCCAGTTACTATTAATAATTATTAATAATAGAAAATGTAGTGGTAAAGCCTTACCCTTTACCTCAATTTATGTAAACTTTGAAGGTCTCCAAATACAGAAATCCCTGTATAGTTGGCTGAGACTGCCATTTAAACTGTGCTGTTTCTTTCTTTAGAATTATCAAAGCAAAGAGCCTACAGATAAAATGACTCAAATAGTTCCTAAGTTCATTTGATATTTTAATTGATTATATGAATATGTGCATCTCTGAGTTTGGGTAAGGCTGACTTAATGGTTCAAAAGAGATGTGCCTACCTATAAATGGTTAGGTTTTTGTTGATGAAGTGAAACAGTTTCTAAGCATTGGCTTTGCAGAACTGACAGGATTAGGGAAGTTTTAAAAAAGACTTAAAAGAGGTTGTTTGCAACCGCAGTTAAAATTTGTCAATTCCAATCCAACTGAGAAATAGAGCTCGTAACAGATCCATCTGGCTATTTGGAAAGTTGAGTTACTTTCTCTAGAACTGTCATCAGCTATGACCATTCCTAGAACTTTCAAGAAGCACATGTATTATTAATGTTAGGACAGACTTTCAGAGCTTCTGAAATACAGATGATTGTCACATGTTTGTTGAGAAGGAGTAATATGATTAACTGAAGAGTTGTTTTATGAAAAAGAAAGGGAGGAAGGTAAGCCAAGATCATTTAAGATACTTCATCAGGAAGTCTCTTCTTTGACTCGATAGCAAATGTGTCTTAGGCACTGGCTAAGTGACATTTTAAATTTTACATTCACTTGTCCTACTTTATTTATTGCATAATAGATTCTCTCACATTCTTTACAGAAATCAGAGGAGAATACCATTTCAGAAGCTCATAATTTCCTCAGGTGTAAAGTTTTTTTCTACCAGTATCACTTAAGACCCATGATAAATGCTCAAATAAATACCTGTCCTCATTCAAGAAGTTTATTACAATTTTTTTGGTAGTTATATTAAATATGATTGTGCAGTAGGGATTGCATTTGGCATGATATAACAGAAACCTGTTGGCTGTGCAGTTGCTCAGTTGTGTTTGACTCTTTGAGACCCCATGGACTGCAGCATTTCAGGCTTCCCTGTCCTTCACATGAGTTTGAAAAACTCATGTCCATTGAGCTGGTCATGCTATCTAACCATCTCATTCTCTGCTGCCCTATTCTCATTTTACCTTCACTCTTTCTCAGCATCAGGGCCTTTTCCAGTTAGCTGGATCTTTGAATCAGGTGGCCAGAATATTGGAGCTTCAGCATCAGTCCTCCCAATGAATATTCAGGGTTGATTTCCTTTAGGATTGACTGGTTTGATCTCCTTGCTGGCTGAGGGATTCTCAAGAAGCTTCTCCAGTACCACAGTTCGAAACCATCAAATTTTCAGCACTCAGCCTTCTTGATGGTCCAACTCTCACATCTGTGTGTGACTACTGGAAAAACCATAGCTTTGACTATACGAAACTTTGTCAGCAAAATGATGTCTCTGCTTTTTTAATATGCTTTCTAGATTTGTCATAACTTTCCTTCCAAGGAACAAGCACCTTTTAATTTCCTGGTGGTGGTCACTGTCTGCAGTGATTTTGGAACCCAAGAAAGTAAAATCTGGCACTGATTCTGCTTTTCCTCCTTCTGTTTGCCATGAAGTCATGGGACCAGATGCTAGTGGTTTAGCCAAAAAGGGATGAATTATTTTTGTTAAGTATAAATTCTTATACTTTGTATAATATAAGTGTACATTCTTATATTTTATATAAGTATAAATAATTATATTTTGTATAAGTATTGAGGCTAGTGGTTATTGAGGTCTGAGGCAGCAGTCCCTTGAGATCACTCCTGCCTGTCTCAGTCACCCTATATTTTTATGCCCCATCATCTTGGGTGTGTGACCCTTGTATTGTTGGTTCCATGATGTGTATATGTGCACACATACTCAGTCATGTCTGACTCTTTGTGACCCCGTGGACCGTAGCCATCCAGGCTCCTTTGACAATGGAATTTTCTAAGCAAGAACACTGGAATCGGTTGCCATTTTCTACTCGGAGAGGGTCTTCCCAACCCAGGGGTCAAACTTTCCGTCTCTTGCATATCCTGCGTTGGCAGGAAGATTCTTTACTACTACCTGGGACAGCTGCTTCAGTTCTGGACCACATTACAAGCATGAAAAGGAAGGAACAAAAAATTGCTTATCTCAGTAATCCAAAGCATTTCTAGAAACTTCTGGCAGAGTATGGCTTATATATTATTGTCCAGAAATGTGCCACCATCATTGCTGCAAGGCAGGCTGAAAAATATTAATTTTAGTTGGCAAATTGCCTGTGCAGCATCTGTCAGAGTGAAGGGGAGAATGGATTCTAGATAGGTAAACAGTGGTTCTCACAAAATGGACTTCTACTGTATTTTACCTTTCTTCCCTAAACTCTGCCTGCCATGGCCAGATTTTATTGACTTACATCATTGTCTACTCTGACACTGAAAAGTTAGTGATACATTTCTCTAGAGTCGTTCTTTGCATATAAATGAAATTTGAATATGCATAAAAATCTTACGAGGTTTTCATGAGAGGAGCCATTTTCAGTGAAGAGGTCACCAAATTATCCTCTTAATAGTACTGCCAAATATACAATAATGTTTCACTGCTAAGAAAATTATTGTATTAAGCATGATTCCTGATTAACCAACTTTGAAAACTCACCTTTTGATCAAATGAAATTTTTCCTTGGACCTGAGAAATCATCTTTACCCTATATGATTGTATGCCTATTTTAAAAAATGGATAAAGTGTATTTTTCCTGCACCTGATAATCCTCAGATTGGTGAGGGCAATTTTAATTTTCCTGTGGCTCAGTCACAAAAGTGATAGCTCTAGCTTCATTGGTGATAGAATGACTTGCTTCCTTAAGGGAAGACTTAATTCCTTGCTGAATTTCACTGGTGCACTCTTCCAAAGGAGGAAGACTTCAAAGGACAAACTTCCAAGATTGCTAAATTTTATTAAAAAAAAAAGATCCTTTGGGAAGGAGACACTTGAAAAGAAGTTCAATATTTGTTTACTGCTCTCATCAACTCTGCCTGTCATAGGTGGAATTATAAAAAAAAGTCAAATAGAAGCTCAGAGCCTTTCAGATCCAAAGATGAGAGCATGATTGATTTCTTATTTGCCAAAGGAAAAAAAACATAGGGCCAAAATGTTGTTGCAACTGAGATAATAGAGCTTTTAAATTGGTTTGTCATTATTAATTCAGTGGTAAAGTTTTGGATGAGTCCTGAGGGACATTTTAACTGTAGAATGTTGATGTTTTTCCTTAAAGAAAGGCATTAGAACTGTTGTTAAGTAAAGTGGTATTTAAAAATACAGAGGAATAGTAGACATAAGAAATTCAGCAGGAGATAAAGGCAGAAGAAAGAAAGACATCCTAGGTAAATTTTTATTTGATTTGTATTTAATAAGCTATCTAAATTCACACAGCTGCTTTTTTTCCCCCCTCACAGTTATTTCTTGATACTGAATAGGTATATATTTAACTGAGGCAAAAGACTGATATTTAAGTCTAGCATATTGTTCTCAGTATGGAAAAAAAAAATTAAGGGATAACCTAGAAAGTCACATTTCCTAGGGAATGAAGAATTAACATGGATAATTAAATAAAATTAACCACTTATTTATTATCTTCTCTCAACAGCTATTTAATTCGTTTGTGGTCCAATAGAGCTTTAATTAAGGGCATTAAAATAACTTGTCAATTAAGAGTTTTTGGAGGTCTTGCTGGAGGTACAGTGTTTATTGTCAAAAAAGTGTAAGCAATTGAAATAGCGCTTGAGATAATTAACACAGAGACACAGACAGTAACAGGTGCTGAACAAGTTCCCAGCCTGTTTATGTAAGCACCTGTGATTTTTTTGGAGCAGGGGTAGAACTGTTGTGTGCTCAGTCTACCAGGTTGGGAGGGAGTTCTCGGCAGCAAGGCCCCTAGAAGCAGCCTTCATCAATGATGATGGAAATGGGAGGATAAAAACCTTGACTTCCTTGGGTGGGATACGTATTTGGTGATTTCATAGCTTCTCCCAGAGATTCCTAATGGAATTGACACCCAGCCACCTAGAGCAGTAACTGGTTCATCCGCACATCCTTTATTGTCCGCCTTTCCTTCCTGGTTTCACTTTCCCTTGCTTAAACTGGGGCTTCCTAAGGTCACCTTACAAATAAACTATTTACCCTCAAGTTCTTGTCACAGGGTCTGCTTGTGGGAGAACCTCTCTTAATATACGTCATCCCAAATGAATGTCAGTTACTTGATTTTTATAGGAAAAATAGTGAGTTTTAAAACTTTTTTCTAATTGCCATGCTTATATTTGTTTTTACCAGAATTACTTAGTTATATTAATTATTTGCTTTTCTTTTAGGGTTCCAAAGTGCAATATTTGTTTTTATATTCCTTTTCTACTCAGTGGGGAAAAAAGAGAGCTTCATAGCTTCAAATGTCTATGAAGAAGCAAAACAAAATGAAAAAATCTCTACTATTTTTGTTTTTCTACTATTTGCCATTTTGTCTAAGAATTTTACTAGTAATATTTATAAAAATACTATTGTGAAATAAATTGATGTGATTATGTTCACTTAGAAGAGATAAATATTCCCACTTCATGGTTTACCACTCAGTTTTCTGCCATGCAAATCAGGTGATCAGAATAAGAATTTTCCTTTAGAAAATCAAACATTTTATAAAGTTTGGGTTCAGTGCTTCTCTCATGCTTTTATTTCCTAAATTAATACCCCTATATTCAAGAAAGTGTGGAGAAAAGGGAACACCCCTTCACTGTTAATGGGAATGTAATTTGGGGTAGCCACTATGGAAAGAAGGTTGGAGGTTCCTGAAAAACTAAAAATAGAGTTGCCATATGATCCAGCAGTCCCACTCCTGGGCATATATCTGGAGAAGACTAATTCAAAAAGATCCATGCACCTCTGTGCTCACAGCGGCATTATTTATAGTAGCCAAGATGTGGAAGCAACATTAATGTCCATTGACAGATGAATGGATAATGAACATGTGGTATACATACACAATGGAATACTCTTCAGCCATAAAAAAGAATGTAGTAGTGCCATTTGCAGCAAAATAGAGGGACCGAGAGATTATCATACCAAGTGGAGTCAAGACAAATACCATATGATATCACTTATCCGTGGAATCTAAAATATGACACAAACAAACTTATTTATGAAACAGAAACAGATTCACAGGCATAGAAAATAAAAGTATGGTTACCAAAGGGGAAAGGAGGTGGAGGGGGAATAAATTAGTAGGAGTTTGGGATTAGCAGAAACAAACTACTATGTATATAATAGATAAACAAAGCTTACTGTATGTCACAAAGAACAATATTCAGTATCCTATAATAAACCATAATGGGAAAGAATATTAAAAGTATGTGTGTATATGTATATACACACACACACACGTATAACTGAATCACTTTGCTCTATACCAGAAATGAACACGACATTGTAAATCAACTATACTTCAATAAAAAAAGAACTCCCATATTTTTTTGTTTCTATCACACTGTAATATTTTTCTGCCTTCTGTGTACCCAGTGAGAGGGCAACAGGCAGGAAGGCCAGGGGTCTCCAAATGGAGGAAATAGGCTGCAAGTGTCAAGCATTTTTTTTATCTTTCTCTTAAGTGGCAGGAGGAAACAAACAAGTGTTACATTTTTCCCCTTTTCTGTATGAATTAAGAAAGAGATTTCTTTTAAAATTCTGTGTTGCCATGACAACACCGGGCTCCACCTGAACTTAACTTTTCTCAAACCTTGAGCTAACCAATGCATTTTTCTTATGGAATTGTTTGTCTTAAGATATGTTAATGAACTATATATATATACCCTAATCTCTGCCTTTCTTCAAGTTCCGCTTAAGACTCAGAACCGATAAGGGCTCAACAAACCTGTATGTTTTACTCATACATTGTTCTCCTAATCTATGTTAATGAAACTATATGTTTCTTGCAAACCTGATTTTCTTCAAGATTCATGTCAATCGTTTTATGACCCAGGATGACTCACCTGATGCCAGTGTTATTTCAAAATGCATGTTGTGGGTGAGAGGCCTGGTGCCATTCTGAGATTTGAGACATCTCCTTTCTCTAATTAACAGCTTGCTGATACTTCTGATGTCTATGTCAGAAGCTTTCTCTCTCTCTCTTACACTTTAATAAAACTTTATTACACAAAAGCTCTGAGCAATCAAGCCTCGTCACTGGCTCCGAATTGAATTCTTCTCTAGAGGCCAAGAATCCCTGTGTCTTTCATGATTCAGCAACAACCTTTTACCAGTGACCCCAAAGAAGAGTCTTTCCCTAAAAGACACTTTATAACTATTCTCTGAATAGCTTATTGTGGGGGTTGCTTCTTGTTCTGTTGTGGCAAGATTGTGCAACCTTGAATCCAGAAGCTGAGACAGAGGCTGTCTGATTGTGGCCGAGTAAAAGCACACTGATTGGCTGGTTCTGTAGGATTTTCCTGGAAATAATTTCTGAAAGTATACCACAGAGCACTATTCTAATCCTCACAACAATGTTGTGAACATTTTGTTCCCTATATTAAACTTCTTGCTATTTAAAATGGGCTCCCCCTGTGGCTTTGTGGTAAAGGAATCTGCCTGCAATTCAGGGGTCACAGGGGATAAAGAGTTTGATCCCTGGGTCAGGAAGATCTCCTGGAGGAGGGCACGGCAACCCATTCCAGTATTCTTGCCTGCAGAACCCCATGGACAGAGGAGCCTGTCAGGCTGCAGTCCACAGAGTTGCAAAGAGTCAGACACAACTGAAGTGACTGAGCATGAGTTCACTATTTAAAATACCAGAGTGTTTTCTGTTTGAGTTGAACCAATACAGCATCTGGTACCAGAGTACACTGCAAGCAACACACCTCAAGATTGGTAATTAGGAACCTATTATTTGACTGAGTTGGATTTGGAGGCAGTGAGAAGCAGGTTATCATTAGAAAATGACATATTATTCCATGACATCAATTATTAAAATAGACCAAGTGATGGTTGCCATAGCATATTATGATAAGCATAAATTACACAAGGACGATGGCATGGAGATGGTTTTCTGCACACTCTCAGTTCAGTTCAGTTCTCAGTTGTGTCTGACTCTCTGCAACCCCATGGACTGCAGCACGCCAGGCTTCCCTGTCCATCACCAACTCTTGGAGCTTGCTCAGACTCATATCCATTGAGTTGGTGATGCCATTCAACCGTCTCTTCTTCTGTCATCCTCTTCTCCTCCTGCCTTCAATCTTTCCCAGCATCAGGGCCTTTTCCAATGAGTCAGTTCTTTGTATCAGGTGGCCAAAGCATGGGAGCTTCATCTTCAGCATCTGCACACTCTGCTGGAGAAAAAATGATGGAATCAGGCAGTATCAACCGAACCAGAGGGTTTCTCAGTTCAGTTCAGTTGCTCAGTCATGTCTGACTCTTTGTGACCCCATGAACCGCAGCATGCCAGGCCTTCCTGTTCATCACCAACTTCTAGAGTCCACCCAAGCCCATGTCCATTGAGTCGGTGATGCCATCCAACCATCTCATCCTCTGTTGTCCCCTTCTCCTCCTGCCTTGAATCTTTCCCAGCATCAGGGTCTTTTCCAATGAGTCAGCTCTTCGCATGAGGTGGCCAAAGTATTGGAGTTTCAGCTTCAACATCAGTCCTTCCAATGAACACCCAGGACTGATCTCCTCTAGGATGGACTGGTTAGAGGGCTTCTATGACGACACTGAAAACATCCTCTTATATCTTATAGTCACAGGGTTTAGGTAAATAATTCCTAGGTGCAGGATCTGATTTTATAATTTCTTAAATTTCAACAGATTCATTTTACAGTCTCAACATATATGTTGTGGAAGTTAAGATTTATTTAGAGGAAGGGATGTTGGAATATGGAATGGGGGTATTTTTGAAGATTCAGAGACATCTGAGTACCTCAGACTCCAGAATTTCACAGAACTTCCCATATCAGTAGAGACTGTTCTTCTTCATATGTCTGAAGGTCTGGTCTACACCGCTTGAAAACCTGTGTTAAACACACATGAGCTTGCTATCCGGCAGGTAGACACCATTTCTAGTTTTCAATCCCTCTCAGTACTTCGTTGCCTTCTCCTGTAACTAGAGCCAGAATGCTTGTTAGTTGGCAATATATCCCCAGTGCACAAAGGCAAGGAGTGACTGAAGGAAGAGGCAGATTACTCCAGAGTGGTAGGTGGCAAAAGTGGTAACTTAGGTATAAATAGCTTTCTTGTGCATGCTCAATCACTAAGTCGTGTCTGACTTTGTGACTCCCTGGACTCCAGCCCTCCAGGCTCCTCTGTCCATGGGATTTCCCAGGCCATAATACAGTGAAAATGAAAGTGAAACTAGGGTGGATTGCTATTTCCTTTTGCAGGAGATCTTCCTGACCCAGGAATCAAACCCACATCTCCTGAGACCCCTGTGTTCACAGGTAGATTCTTTATCACTGAACCACCTGGGAAACCCAAACTTTCTTGTACTGTTTCCCGTATTTTCATACTTTCTCCTTGTATTGACTTTCAGAAAATTCTCTCTGCTTCTACAAAACAAAACATATAAATGAATTGTTAGAATGAAGTGTTTCTTTTCCTAGGGATATTTTCATTTTTGCATGATTAAAACCTCGAGTTATGAATGTATGATAATCAACTTCAGGAATCAGAGAGGATTTTGAGAAAAAATTCATTCTAAAAATGTGCCTGCAATTGTGGTGTAATACAAAAGGTATGGCTTTCAGATTTTAAATTGTGGGGTTGATTTGGTGAAGAGTTTTAAATGGGGAAAGGCTGCTATTTTCTATTATACTTGGAGGTTAGCAGTACATTTTTAGTTCCTTAATAGAAGCCAATGATGTAAGTGTGATTTACAAGTAGCATATTTCAGGAATGGTGAAATAGATAAAGACAGC
This sequence comes from Antilocapra americana, assembly GCA_007570785.1. Lineage (NCBI taxonomy): Eukaryota > Metazoa > Chordata > Mammalia > Artiodactyla > Antilocapridae > Antilocapra > Antilocapra americana. The sequence continues at coordinate 3,391,165 of ML661332.1, forward strand.
ATTATTCAGGCAACTCCATCATAACAGCATGACTCCCTTTGGCAAAATTTCTTTCAAAGGCTTATGAGCCTGATAATTCTTCAGTGAAAAGATTCTATGGGACAGGGGCTTAGATATCTCTAGAAGGCCCAAAGAGGCAAGTGCTGAATAAGATGTAATCTTAGGGTTTTAAATTAAGTTTAACAAAGCCTGTAGGATAATTGAGTCCAAAATTCTCTGTATACTGCAAGATTAATGTTTGTGGCTCTAAAAAGAGATTTCTGTAGATATTAGGCTCTCTTTGGGGCAGAATGTCATTACAACAGTAAATACATAGCTGGAGAGAAACTGAAGTTCATGAGCGTGTTTCAGTCCCATAAGTAGCGTTTTTGCTGTAGCTTTTGTCTTGCATTCTCTATATAGAGAACTGGAATTCTTTGATTTCCTGAGCAAAAGGTCTGATGCTGACAAATGCAAACTCTCGCTATACTCAGAGGTTGAAATTACTTGAGTTGTTAAGAGCAAACGTCACAGACCACTCTGCTGTTTGGATTACAGAAGACTATCAGAGCAAAGAAATGACATGGATGTAGAGCAAAGTAGACACTGTTAGGTCTAAAGTAATGATGATCAGGCCTGTACTGGACATGTCACGTTGTCACTGTTGACCCAGTTTTGTTTGATGGGGGATGCAGCCAGCCTTGGGCTTGGATAGATCTTTGCTGTGTATTTTAGAATGAAATCTGCAAGTTGCCATGGAACGCAGCTTTGATGAGTGTGAGGCTTGGTTTGTTTGGCTTCCCTTAAGCTGTGGTAATAAGCATGCATGGAATGTTGAAAAGTCTCCTTTAGGTTTCCTCACTAGTCAGACTAGAGATGTAAACATTGCACAAAACCTACTCAATTATCCATCATATGTATTCCTCACCCCAGTCAATCAAGCTTTTCAAGCATCTCTCCCACAGGCTCCTACTGAAATAAGTCATCTACAGAATGAGATAGCTGCTCACCTTCTCTCTCTCCTAGTAGATGTAGGGAGTTTGAACTGTTTGTAACATTTCCGTATCTGCATCTACATGGCATTGTGCCGGGTGGCACTCTTAACCTCTGGTCTTTCAAATGACACTCAATTAATATCTTAAGGTAGTTGCATGATAAGGGCTTCATAAAATGGGGTCTGGTATCTGTTCAGTGCCCAAGTCTCAAGATTAGAAATTAAAACATGATTATTACCTGACATCTACTCTTACCAAATGTTTCCTATTTCTTTCTCTTATACCTACTCTCTAGCTACAGGTTACAAAGAAGAGATGGTGGTCCCAAATTTTACAGTAATTTGACTGGGGCTGTGCACCTGAAATTGGACAGTTGAAATGTTTCCTTTTTGTTACCTCATACCTACATTCTCTGTTGGCTTAGATGGTACAGAATTTGCCTGCAGTGCAGGAGACCAAGGTTCAATCCCTGGGTCAGGAAGATCCCCTGGAGATGGGAATGGCTGCCCACTCCAGCATTCTTGCTTGGAGAATTCCATGGACAGAGAAGCCTGGTGGGTGACAGTCCATGGGGTAGAGTCACTTATGACTAAGCGACTAACACTTTCTCTTTCAGACTCTAGCTAGAGGCTCAGAGCAGAGGTTATGTACCCCAAATTACCCTTTATTGCTCTTCTTTCTGCATTTAATCTAAAGAAGAACGTTGAAAGGGAACATGCACTAAACATTTACTAAACAAAGGTGTGGCAGATAGACCTTATGGTATCCCCATGCTATTATTCTTCTGAAACTCTTGCCTTTTTATAATCTATAGGCTGGACCTGTGACTTGCTGCTAATCAATAAAATAAGGCAACCATGATGGGATGTCACGCCCTTGATTGTTATGTTATAAGGCAAAGGTGAAAAGAGTTTGCATATATGATGCAGGTCCCAAATCAGTGATTTTGAAATAATCAATAGGGAGCTTATCAGGGGAAATGAGGTGTAAACCCTCAAAAAAGAAACTGGGCTTTCCCAGAGTGACAACTCACTCACTGGCCTTGCAGAAGTGTGTGCTAAGATGGGATTGCCAATAGAGAGGGCCATGTGGTGGCGAGCTGGCAGTACCTTCTGTGAGCTGAGGGCCTCAACGTTGAGACTGTGAGGGACTGAATTCTGCCGGCAACCTCATGGACTCAGAAGAGGACCCCTCATCTCAGATGAGAAGGTGGCTGTGGCTGCCGCCCTGCTTACAGCCAGTGAGACCCTCCGCAGAGGACCCAGGTAAGACTCCTGACCCACGGAATCGGGGAGATGATAAATGTGTGTTTGAAACTGCTCGTTTTGTTATGTCCCAACAAACAACCAAAATACTTCATTCAAAGGTAATATATGAGGTGTAGAATTTTTATGATTGTAGATTCAAGTGAGAGGGGAGCACAGACTTTCTGCTCACATAAAACAAGTGAAAGAGGAAGGACACCCTTTTTCATATTTGCACCTGTGATGGGAGGCTTGCAGCCGGGTAGGCTCAAGTTATTAGTCTGCCATTTAGTAAAAGATTAGCCAAATGATTTGGAGCAAGGTCTCTTCTTTTAATTTGTCTCCTCATTAGCAAGTGAGAATAACAACAACAATAACTTTGTAATATTGTTTTGGAGAGTAAAAGTAGTATGTAAAATACTATAGTTTATAGTATATAAAGTATAAAGCCTATAGTTTATTAAAAAAGAATTCTATCTTTTCACCCAGCTGTTCTTTACATTTGTGATGCTCTTCTTTCTCTTGTGTATATGTTCAAATCTCACATGTACTTTTAGACAGCTCACATTGCTTTGTGATTACATTTTGCCAGTCCCTGAACTAGACTGAAAGCTCCTGAAAGGCAGGAACATGTCATATTCTTTGTGTTCCTGGCATGCAGGCCAAGTCTTGGCATCATGGAGATGCTCCTGTAACACTGCAGCTCAGCTGGATCTTCCCTTCTGAACTCATATGTGTTGTCTGCATCACTTGCTTGGTAATGAAGGACTATCTTTCCTATTTTTCAAATGTTAATTCTACTCTTGTTATTTGAATTTTCACATGCAGAGTTAAGTTAGCAAACAGATTGTAAACTCCTTCAGGTAAAAAATGAAGCATATTATATCTTTATATCTCATGCTTTGCCTATACCAATGAAAGCACATGTGGCATTTGTTAAAAAGAATAGAAGACTGAGGAACTTGGGTGGGAATATTAAATTAAATGGATCTAAATTAAATACCTCTGGGTTAAAGTAACTTGGAGTTTTACTTAGAGTCTAAATACTTTGAAGGTATGATATTTGCTATGTCATGTAGGTTTATTGATGCCCCCTTTTTTGATACACTGAAGTATCAATGTATCATTTCACTTCAGTGTATTGTACCACCAAACAATTTTGTGGTATTATGAGGTATGAAATCTAGCCTGGGAATTTTAATGAAAAATTAGTCTTGAAGAGCTTTTTGAATTTGACTTTTAGTTAGAACTCATCTTATTTGCATTTTACTGCAGATTAATTTTGAACTAATTTAGGATTAAATGAATGAGAATAATTTTGAAATCAAGAAACTGACTTAACCATAGGAAGTAGTTACTTCTCAGTGTGAAATGAGAAGTAAAATATTATTTTCATCCTAGAGATCATTCTATTAGCTAAGAAAAAATTTTAAAAAAGGCTTCCTGAAGGAAATTAATTTATATTAAAGAACATATGTTAATTTAACTATTGATGAGGAACACTTGTCACTTGGATTTACTAACTGAAGAGATGTAACCAAATATCTTGAGATGAAAATAGAATTTGTCCTCATGATTCAGCTCCAATTATTGTCCAGTCTGTTTTCATATTTTCTAATTGTCATGCATTTAGGCTTCTTTAGAAATATTATATCATTATTTATTAGATATATAGAAAGCTATTAAGATGTCATGAAGTTTTCTCTTTGTTAATTTTATATAATAATTTCCTTTTACATGCTTTTAAACTGTTGACTTATCATCTATCTATTTAAATTTTTTGGTTTTATTATTTTGTTTGTATATTGATCTTGTAAACAGGGATTTTGATGAATACACTGTTTCAAAAGATTTTTTAAAAAATTTATGGAAATTCCTGGGTTGTCCAGTGGCAGTGCTTTTGCTGCCGGGCCTGGGGTCAATCTGTGGTCATGGAACTAAGATCCCTCAAGCTGCAAGTTGCAGGCAATAAATAAATAAATACATGAATAGATAAAATAAAATTCCTTTGGATTTTCTGCCTAGACAGTCAAGTCATGCTTAAGAGACATATTTGCCTTCCTCTTCAATAGGCATGTCTTTTCTTTTTCTTGCCTTTACACTGGTCAGGACTGATGATGACTGGGAGGGTTGAGGACAGACATCTTTGTCTCACTCCCAGTCTTAGGAAGGAATCATTCAGTATTGCATTCCTAGCTTGCTGAGACTTTTTCTAATGATGGATTTTTACTTTTGTAGTATATATTTTCTGCTTCTTGTTCATCAGGAGAATGGTTGCCTGGCTCCCCTCAACCTATGTAAATAGAAATACCCATTATTTATATTTGAATCCCCTTAGGAAACATGCGCCTCACCTAGCAGAAAGTATAATTTTTCCATTTTCAAAACCAGAACATGAGAGAAAAGAAAATTAAATTGTTACTCACTCACTGACAATGAGTAAATTGTTTTCTTCATACTGAACTAGATATCTTATAAGGTTCTTTTCAATTGTACTTTACAGTGCTAAGAAGGTATAGTGCTTCTATGTTGGCAATTGGAAATCAGAAAATTTTGAAGCAAGCTAGAACTGCTCTGAAAATATAGGTCTAGGTAGGGCAACAAAACAAGAGGAAGTAGGCAGTGATGGACAGCATGAAGGCACTAGGTGCTTAAGAAACTATGTGTACCAAACTGGGATGCTCAAAGTCAGACAAAGGAGCATTAAAAGAGACACTAAATTTCATGTATGACTAGGACAATCATCTTACTTATCTATGTCATAATAGCTGTAATCATTCAAATATATCATATGTTTGAAAACATCAATTACTTTAATGCAAAGGCATAAATTCTTATCGTTAAGGTATTCTGAAAGAAGCTAATGGAATATATTTTTAAGCGAAAAGAAGACAGTTTTTCTACACTGAGAGAATACATTTTATATTATTCAGCCTTTTGGAAGAAATTCTGTCTTACTTCCAAAAGGTCCAGGTAAATTCCCAACTTCACTTTCCAAATTTGATAAATTACACAAAAGTTTCCTGGACTTTATCTTGGTCATTAATTTCTTTTTATCTGAAGATTTCCTAAAGATGCTTTTGCTTTATATATCTTTGTGGATTTATTATTAGGTAAAGTAGTTTCCCTGGAGAAGGAAATGGCAATCCACTCCAGTATTCTTGCCTGGAAAATTCCATGGACAGAGGAGCCTGGCAGGATACAATCTATGGGGTTGCAAAGTCGTACACAACTGAGTGCGCACATAAAGCAGTTTACCAACTCATTTATCATTTCACGGCAATCTGTTGTGTTTCTTCGTTTATTAACAAACTAAAATCAGTGATTTTCAGTGCAGCAAAGAGACTTAAATTCCAGTATCTTATCAATAGCCAGATTTATCTCTTGAGTTGTAGCTTACTACCTTGTCAGGCAGTCCAAATGGCCTCCTGGTAAAACGTATTGTGTTATAATGATTTTAGGAGTTAACCATATCCTGAGTCTGAGATATTTTGAGTATCTAGCATCTTTTAAAATTTTTAGTCAGTTACTTGAAATTTTAAAGGTTGGATAGATAGGTATTGACTGCCTGATATACCATCCATGAGGAATTTGGAAAGTATCTCTTAAAGAAAGTGCTTTATTGAAAAACTCCTTTATGGTGTCTATACATTTTAAAAAAGAACCACAAGTGATAAGAATTACTTTTCGTTGTTAAATGACTTTTTAAGCATTAATAAAAACTTAAAAGATCTGTACTGTGGGTCTGTAAGATGATAATAAATGTGTTTTGCTGCACAGTCTATTAATAGCTTTGTTATGTCTTATTAAAACAATTCTGGGAAGTGGAAACTTAATTAGCTGGCTGACTCAATTTAAAAGAGGTTTTTCAAGTGCTGTCCCCCAAAGCATTAACTTCTGAAAGTTCCAGCTGGAACTCAGGATTTAGCCGAGGTACATATTTTATGACAATTATCCCATAATAAATATGCAAAACCACAGTTCATAAACGCTTTCTACTTCTAGTTTCTATACTCTGCTGTAGTTGCTTAGTCCATAAAATCTGAAATGATGTGGGATTGTGTTTTAAGTCTTCTGGTTTGAAGAGATGTTGCACTCTGCAAAGTGAGGCTCTCACAGATGGCTCAGCCTCGGGAAGGGTCAGTGATTTCTCCCTGATCAATATTTTCTACAGTTTTGTGTTGGGAATGCCTGGAGCTAGTAGCAGGGATTGACTCCTGAGAAATAAAAAAGGTTTTTCCTCATCCAGGCTGGAGCAGAAAGTTGAATGTATGCCAACAAGCTTGGGGAAACACATATCATGGGAAGCAGAGGCCATTTTTTAGAAAAACTACTAAGGACAGAAATGTTTCTTCACCTAAGGAAATGGATTCATTTGAAAAGTACAGTAACAGTGGTAGTAATGTGGGCACATTTCTTTTTTTCCTCCTGATGTTTCTGAGTGGGCTGAACTTGGGAAACACTCTATTTCTCCCCACCTCTTAGCTACCTACCTTACTCCAGTTGAAAGGGATGCTTATGTCTGGCAAATTTATGAAGACATTAAACCAGGAGTGAATACTCTCAGCTCCTTTATTCAGGGAGACTGAACATAGGCAAGTTCTTTTTGTGGAAAGGCCATTTAGTTCTTACATTAAGCTCTTCACTCCAGTTTAGTCTTTTTGAATTATTACAGTGATATTTTGGTCTTTACCAGATTCCCTTTCTTGTATTTCTAAATGTGTTCAGAATTTGGAGACAGAAGTATATCCTATTTCTTGGGCCTCCTGGAAGACCCCAGCAATAACATCAACTTAAATGTACATGGTGGCTCATGGGTGTCCAGTCCCAAGTAGTCCTTGTTACTCATGTCAAGGTAGAGGTCTTCCTCACACTTGGAATGTGCCAAAAGCCTTTATCCTAGGTAACTGTAATTTTATAACCATAATATTTTAATTTTAATAAGGGCAAAATCTCCATAATTAGACTAGGATTATAGAGTTTTAAGGTATAGATACATGTTTTAAGGAAATTTCTTTTCTATAATGCGTGATTCTACCCAAACCCAAATCTCCACATAGTTCACACATAGAGCAAACACGCTGCTTTTTGTTGATATTTCCCAAAGCCACAACATCAATTCCATGTGGATTGCTTTCTTGGAACTCAGGGCATTATTTCTTTTGCTGAGAAATGGAGTAATCTGTGAACCTCTTTTTTTTGGTGGCTTAAAATTATTTTTTCTGTTTTTCCCTTTTGTGAGATCCATTAATTTTTCTAGGTTCAACAAGGACAAAGTCTAGGTTGTGGCCATATACATGGTACTATCTGCCTATCTGCTGGGACTGGCTGCTGGGTAGTTTTGGCTTAGAGTCTCCCATAATATTGCAGTCCAGTTGCCTACCAGCTATAGTCCTCTGAAGGCTTGGCCGGTCTTAGAGGATCTGCTTTTAAGATCACTTACATGGTTGTTGACAGAAAGCCCCTCAGTTCCTTCCAACATGGGCCTCTGCATTGGACTCTTTATGACACGGCTTTTGGCTTCTTCTGAAGCAGATGATCCAGGAGATAGAAGAAGCAGGATGGTAGCTGTGATGTCTTTCATAACCTAATATCAGAAGCGAAATGTCATCACTTCTGCCATGTTCTGTCGATCACACAGAACAGCACTAGTATAACATGAGCAGGAAATACACAGGGATTGGAATACAAGGAGGCAGCAGTCATTGGGGTCATTTTAGAAGAGGCTATCCTATGGATTTAGGATTTTTTTTCTTTATTTCTTTATTTATGTTTTTGCTTTTGTAAAAATTATAATGGTATTGCCACACATTGACATGAATCCGCCATGGGTGTAGGATTAAGATAACTCGTTTTCAGTTTTCGCTCTCCCATTCACTACTGCATGTATGATTGTATGTATATATGCCCTTACAAAGAGGTAGTTTTTACCTTTTGGCTTCTCAGCCGTGATTTCTAGGTATGCCCTTTCTAAAACATTTGTTACCAGACTTCCATTCTTTTACTGTTTTGTCTTTGGCCTAATAGCAATTACGTTACAACAACGGTGCCATCATTGACTGTGGGTACAGGTCAGGAACAACGCTCAGAAATGATGGTTGAAACCTAAAATGAGTTGCAAAAGCTGATCATATACATTTCTAAATATTAGTCTTGAAACTAATAAGATCACTGCCCTAGAGGTGAATTTCAGCTTAGGAATTTTCTCTTGTAAATTTTCCAAAATAGTTTTATAAACATCGTCTCTTCACTCAAATTTTATTCAGTGCATAAATTTTGTTGAGTCCAGACCTCTTTTGAAAATTGTCCTCATATTTATCAAAGGGCAGAACATCCTAGATATTAGTGGCAGTTAATAGTTAATGAAGTTAAAATAGGAAAAAACATCATTATATTTTTCACTTTAACTTTATCTTGTTATCTCTTGTTCGTGGTTTGGTACATTTGCTGGACATTGTAAATATGAAAACCTGCTCAGCCTCTTATTTTTTATGTACAGCAAATTCTCTGATCATGCTTCCCCCATTCAATGAGGCCCAGGAGATTTTCTTTAATAGACAAATGGAAGAGCCATTTAGCTCTAAATTATAATCACTAATTTCATGAAAATTTGAGATAATGAATTTTTAGGATTTTTTAATGAGTAATAATAACAAATAAGTAGAAATTGTAGAATACTCCATGCTTTGTTAGTGTTCTCTTCTTAATTATATTTAGCACTCTGAAGTCTTATTGCTGAAACACACATATGAACCAAACTAATTCAATTAATTTGTACATATTTTAGGAACTGCATCTATTAAGATGTAGATAGAGTTCAAATGGCTGTGCTTAGAAGATAACAGCATTTCTTTAATTATAATTATTCCTTGAAAGTGATGTATATATAGCAAGCCATTTCTTCCTTTCTATAAATCTTTATGTGGAGGAAGATAAATATGATTAAGAAGTAAAATAATGAAATGTCACTAGGTTTTTATTTATGGCCATTTATACTAAATTTTTGATCTGAAATATCTCTGGAAGTTTAACATGTGGGGCTGGTGCAGTGAGATTTCCCGGGGGGGAGGGAGGAGGGAGGGGGGTTCTGGAGGGGAAGCATATGTAAACCCATGGTGATATCATGACATTGTATGGCAAAAACAATAAAAAAAAATAAAAAAAAATAAAAAAAAAAAGAATGGGGACATCCCAGGTGGCACAGAGGTAAAGAGTCTGTCTGCCGATGCAGGAGATGCAAGAGACCTGGGTTCAATCCCTGGATCGGGAAGATCCCCTGGAGGAGGAAATGGCAACCACTCCAGTATTCTTGCCTAGAAAGTTACATGGACGGAGGAGCCTGGGTGGCCGCAGCCCATGGGGTTGTAAAGAGTTGGACTTGACTGAGCAGCCATGCATGCACTCATAGTGAACATACTATGTAGAACATAATAAGTGCTTTCTAAAACAATGAGTCAGGGAAACTCTCTATGATCTTTTCTCAAAATAAACTGAGGTATATAGCCTATAAATAGTAAATAACTGAAATGTATATATTAATATTGAAAAGTGGGGAGTTGAATTAACAGTGGGTGATAAAAACCTATTTCAGATAAGAGGTGAAGGATCTTCCATTTGGCCTTGGGCAGGTAAATGAAATGTGTGGCCATATTCTATTTATAGGAGGTAGTTGAGTGTTTGGAGGTGGATGATACCAGGTCTAAATGTCCTCTTGTTTCTCCTACCTGTGAATAGTATTAAACATGTCCAAACCTGTGTGTTGAAAAGACCTCATATAGGTACTTCCGGTAAGCATGAAGATTGGTAAAACTAAATATGTTTGGTAAGATTTCAGTAATATTCTTCTATTTACTGGTTGTATGACCTTAAAAAGAGGTCATTTTCCCTGGTTTGCTGCTTAGTCTCTTCATTTGTATAATGAGGATTTTATTGCTTGTTGTGAAGAACAAGAATAGGCTTTTATTACTAGAAACAGTGTTTGAAAGGTCAACAGATGTTAAAGATAGGAGAAGAACAAGGACCTTTTTGAAGATGTGATCTGTAAAGAGGAACCTCTGATCCATCTAGGGGTAGGAAACATAAGTTGCAGGGGGAAAGAGAGAGAGAATAAATCACAGAATTAAAAAAAAAAACTTTTAAATGTTTTTATAACAATCAATGGACAATATAGTTAAGATAATTTTTTGATAGCCTAAAGTGAAATTATCTTAGTTGTCATCTAAAAAAGATTAATTTAAGCTCATTTCTCCAAGGAACAAGTGAAGCAATGTTATATAATTATCTAGTGAATATTATTTTATTATAGATTATATGTATTATAAATACCGTATCATTTTTCACCTATTTGATTTATAACTAAATTATTTTCCTGAAAGTACTAATAATAATAGTACTTTTTCTTTCTTTCCTCCTAGTCTAAATTTATGTCTGGTTTATTTCATGTAGGTTCTTTGACTGGGCCCATGAACTGATGTCACAGGATCAATATATGCAATATCTGTAATAACTAGTCTAGGAAATTTCTACTGACATATCTTTAAGCAATCTGATTCTTTCTTTGGCTCTGTCCAGTCTACTGATGAGCACATCAAAGCATTCTTCATTTATGTTACAGTATTTTTGATTTCTCTCGTTTTCTTTCTATCCTTTCATAGAATTTCTATCTCTCTGCCTATATTATTTATCTTTTCTTGGATATTGTTTACTCTTTCCATTAGAAACCTTAACATATGAATCTTGTGGTTTCAAAGTCCCTATATAATCTGTGTCGTATCTGAGTTGGTTCTGAAGATGGCTTTGTTTTTTCAGATTGTGTTTTTTTCTTGCCTTTTAGCATGCATCTGTTTCATTCCCTGTTGTCAAGGTACAGCCCTTCAGGGACTTTGGCTGATCATCTGGTATGGTTATAGGAGCCTGTTCCTTGGAAGGCTCCTGGTGCCTTTCATCTTAATGCTGAGAGACTCTAGAAAATTCCATGCTACTGTCAGAGGTGGGTTTCTTTTTTCTTTAGCTCATTAAAGTTGGTGGTAAGAGAAATAACAATGGTTTATGGATGGAAAAAGACTTTTAAAAACCACATGAATGCCTTCAGTAAGTCATTCAGTTCAGTTCAGTGGTTCAGTCATGTCTGACGCTTTGCAATCCCATGGACTACAGCTCACCAGGCTTCCCTGTCCTTCACCATCTCCTGGAGCTTGCTCAAACTCATGTCCTTTGAGTCAGTGATGCCATCCAACCATCTCATTCTCTGTCATCCCCTTCTCCTGCCTTCAATCTTTCCCAGCATCAGGGTCTTTTCCAATGAGTCAGTTGTTCAAATCAGGTGGCCAAAGTATTGGAGCTTCAGCTTCAGCATCAGTCCTTCCAATGAATATTCAGGACTGATTTCCTTTAGGACTGACTGGTTTGATCCCCTTGCAGGCCAAGGGACTCTCAAGAGTCTTTTTCAACACCACAGCTCAAAAGCATCAATTTTCTGGCACTCAGATTTCTTTATAGTCCAATTCTCACATCCATACAAGACTACTGGAAAAACCATAGCTTTGACTAGATGGACCTTTGTCATAGCTTTTTTTCCCCAAGGAGCAAGCGTCACCATCTGCAGAGATTTTGGTGCCCAAGAAAATAAAGTCTGTCACTGTTTCCATTGTTTCCTCATCTATTTGCCATGAGGAGATGAGATCGGATGCCATGATCTTCATTTTTTGAATGTTGAGTTTTAAGCCAACTTTTTCAGTCTCCTCTTTCACTTTCATCAAGAAGCTCTTTAGTTCTTCAGTTTGTGCCATAAAGGAGGTGTCATCTGTGTGTCTGAGATTATTGATATTTCTCCTGGCAATCTTGATTCCAGCTTGTGCTTCATCCAGCCCGGCATTTTGTATGATGTACTCTGCATATAAGTTAAATAAACAAGGTGACAGTATACAGCCTTGACGTACTCCTTTTCTGATTTAGAACCAGTCTATTGGAGTTTCAGCTTCAGCAGCAGTCCTTACTATGAATATTCAGGGTAGATTTCCTTTAGGATTGACTGACTTGATCTCCTTGCTGTTCAAGGGACTCTCAAGAGTCTTTTCTATCACCACAGTTTGAAAGCATTAATCCTTTGGTGCTCAGCCTTCTTTATGGTCCAGCTTGTACATCTGTACAGGACTATTGGAAAAGGACTATATGGACCTTTGTTGGCAACAGTAAAAGATTTTAATATTCACCGAGGAGATTAGATGAACCATTTTGAGAGTTGGCCTGGGGTAGAAAGGCTTTTATAGGGTGAGATGAAGAGGACTTTCCTTCCATTGTTTTCTCTAGTGGATGTTCAAACTATTATTAATAAGATCCATAGTTTTGGTTGTATTCTTCAAGGTTGCAGTGGAAATCAGAAAGATATGACAGAAAGATACAAACTTGATTAAGTAAGAAAATTACAAATTTATTTGTATTTTTACAAAACAAGAAGCAGCATGAGATCATGAGTTAAATGTTACAAATATGACTTTGGTTGAGTGTTTCTATTTCATTTATTGTTAAAACTGTCTTTTGACATCTCAAGATGAAAAATCACTTAGAAGTAGAAATCATTTTCAACAGAGTCAATGATTAAGCCTGAAGGTATTAACAAAGCCTTTGTTACAGAGAGTCTGGTATATATGATGGTGTTCTCTGAAGTGTATTTTTTTTTCATAGATCTAAAGACTTGAACTCTAAAGGCTTAGAATTTGTTTTGATCATATATTGCATTACTGTTAAATGCCCAGGCAATAAAAGTTACCCATTCTGTCTTCCTGGAATATTAAATTGATGACAGAGTTGTAAATTTTTGTAGAATGTTTTTCTGATTGATGTTATACTGTCAGATGTGTACATTTAAAAGTAGCCTTTTGTGGACTCACATTATGGGTACTGCCCAGTAATATTCTGCTTCCTTAGAGGGAAGAAGAATGACATTTCTATATGCTTCTACTTTTTCCTTCAGACTTCTCTTGTTTTTCTGGGACTAGGGGCCAGTGCACTGGGTTAACCCAATTTTGGTTTTTCTACATTTTCCTACTCAGTTCAGTTCAGTCGCTCAGTCATGTCCAACCCTTTGCGACCCCATGAACTGCAGCATGCCAGGCTTCCCTGTTCATCACCAACTCCCAGAGTCCACCCAAACCCATGTCCATTGAGTCAGTGATGCCATTCAGCCATGTCATCCTCTGTCATCTCCCTCTCCTCCCACCCTCAATCTTTCCCAGCATCAGGGTCTTTTGAAATGAGTCAGCTCTTCACATCAGGTGGCCCAAGTACTGGAGTTTCTTTCAGCTTCAACATCAGTCCTTGCAATGAACACCCACAACTGATCTCTTTTAGGATGGACTGGTTGGATCTCCTTGCAGTCCAAGGGACTCTCAAGAGTCTAGTTCAAAAGCATCAATTCTTTGGCGCTCAGCTTTCTTCACTGTCCAACTCTCACATCCATACATGACCACTGGAGAAACCATAGGCTTGACTAGACAGACCTTTGTTGGCAAAGTAATGTCTCTGCTTTTCAATATGCTGAGTAGGTTGGTCATAACTTTCCTTCCAAGGAGTAAGCATCTTTTAATTTCATGGCTGCAGTCACCATCTGCAGTGATTTTGGAGCCCCCCAAAATAAAGTCTGACACTGTTTCCACTGTTTCCCCATCTATTTCCCATGAAGTGATAGGACCAGATGCCATGATCTTAGTTTTCTGAATGTTGAGCTTTAAGCCAACTTTTTCACTCTCCTCTTTCACTTTCATCAAGAGGCTTTTTAGTTCCTCTTCATTTTCCTACTTACAGGTTATAATCAGAGTCAATATGCTTGTATCTCCAAAAAACTGCTCTGATTATCCTACCTCCCGAAGGAGCAGAAACAAGACACTTTAGGGTTTTGAGGAGCTTATGAAATTCACCTATGAAGTTTCTGTTGCTAGACCTACTATCTAGCTACTAAGCTAGTCTTTGAGGAGCTGCCTTGTTAGAACTTCAGAGATATTACCCTAAATGGCCAAGATAAATCACTTAGAAAAATATCCTTCACACATAACTTTATGACCAGACTAAATATCTGTTCCATGAATCGTCAAAAATAGATAAGACAGTGGGGAGAGGAAGATTAGAGAAGAAATGAGAGATTTAGCCAAAGAGGAAGTTTAAATCAAGTTGATTTATGGGAGGCATGGATTTTAATCCATAGATGATAAGGGTCCTGACAGCACGCTAGAGATAAATTATTTCTCAAAAAGAAATGGCATTGAGGATTTCCCACTGATCAAGAGAAATGAATAGCATAAAGAATAAAAAATTGAGGGAGTTGCCCAAAAGAAATAAAACCTCACAGAAAATAGATTTGGTGTTTACAATTGCTATTTATAGATGCAGATCTTTTAGAGATAAAATGAAAGTTCTGTAAATATCAGGAGATTATTTTACCATTTTATCTGTTAGTTTAACAGACCTCACATAAAAGAGGCTAGGAAACTCTACACTATTGAGTCTTGTATGAAAAAAAAAATCAAGGGAATATAAATCACAGCATACAGTTGAGTACTTGCTTATTCAGGAGTGGATGAAAATTTCTGAATTATTTATGCTCTTCTGTGAGGAAAATCCCCTGCCTTTCAACACATATTATATTTGTGTTTTAGAAGACTGGCTGCCAGCTTCGGTTTATTAAGGGTACATGATTACTTTTGCATTTGTCTAAGAATTAAGTTTGGAATTTATGGGTGAGGGACCACTCACTCCCCCAGCAGGAAACAGCATGCTCAAAAGGGTTTAGCTAGAAATAACTTAATGAAAAGCTATTTATTAATACAGGAGTGAGTACAGAACAATGGGAACAAGTAAGGATTCATCAGGCAGACAGCACAAGGAGCTGCAGAGGCTGTTATAATCCTTAGGCAGAAAGCAACAGCCTTTGTTGGAATTAAGCTGGGAGAGGGATGAGATGTGGGTCGGTAAGTACCCCAATTCCTCTTCTTCCCAGCCTTTGGTCTCCTTTCAGCACCCCCTATTGATTAAACCCAACAGAGAGTCAGAGGGAAGAGAGCCTGTTTAATATAGTCTGTAGAGGTTTCAGCTTCTGAAATAGAGACATAGGAAGAGGATTCATTTGTAAATGAGATCACTTATTTGGGAAATAATTTACTTGATGCACCTATAGAAATCCAGGTGGATATTTTCAATTAAAGCAGAAAAAAAGTTAAGACCAGGAAAACAGATTTAGAGGGAATCATAATTTGCCGTTACACTCAGCTTCATACTCAGGGTTCTGCCTGAAACATTTCCTTTTTTCTTTCTACCTGTGTACAAAAGAGATGAGTCTGTCCATCCTCATAGCTTAAATTTCCATTATCACACATTATTATGTGGTCATTTTATAAAGTCTATACTTGGTATAAATGTATATTCTATTACATTTGAATGTGATGTTTATACAAATAGTAATATACATTCTTTCCAATTCAAGTTTTTCTAATTTTTGTACTTCAATTCTTTGATATTATTATTACTGATTATATCAATTGCTGATAGGTATTTTAAAAGTCCTCTAATAGACTGGAATTTGCCAATTTAGTCTTGTGATTTTTTTTCTATTTATTCCTTATATGTTTTTAATACATGTTATTGGGGAATAAAAATTGAGATTTTTATATCTCCTGATGAATTAAATATGTTTTCATTATGGAAAACTTTGTTATGCCTAACTGTTCTTTTTACCTTAAATTTTGCTTTGTTTCATGCTAATATAGTCTGAAAGACTTGTTAGAAATGTATGTTATATATGAAAGCAATTGATAGAGTAAGTCCTAAGAGTTCTCATCACAAGAAAATACATTGTTTTTTCTTTTAAAAAAACTTGGTAACTGTGTGAGATGATGGATGTTCACTACATTTATTGTGGTAAACCTCTCATGATGTGTGTAAGTCAAATCATTATGATGTACATCTTAAACTTATACAGTGCACATGTCAATTATATTTCAAGAAAACTGGAACGAAAAAAATGTAGGTTGTTTTTTAGACATGAAGTTTGTGATACTTTGTTCCACAGCAGTAGATATCTATTACAGACATTAGTATTGTTTTATTCTTATTTACTTTTGTCTACTAATGAACCCATCAAAGTCACTCTTCATTTCTCTTACAATGCTTTTGATTTCTGACATTTCTTTTTGATTCCTTGTTAAAGTTTCCATCTCTGCTTTTCCATTACCTAAGTGTCCTTGTGTGTCTTCTATGTCTATTAGAGTTTAGCTTATTGATCTCAGTGGCTTTAAATTATAGCTTGATAGTTCCAAAATGTTATATAGGAGTCAGGTTCTGATATTTTTGTCTCTTTATATGGTATTTTTGCCCTTTAGCATGCCTTAAAGTTTTTGTTGAAAGCTGTCCATAGTATATCAGGTAAAAGGAATTGAGGTAAATAGGCCTTTCAGAAAGTTTTTCACTTATCTGGCTAGGAATTATGCTGTGTTTGCTGTTTGCTGTAGCTGTAGGTGTCGGAGGTTAAAATTTCTGAGTGTCCCCCATTCTTTGGATTTCCTGAGACCCCTTCTTAAACTGGGTATGAGCCTTGCAGTTCTTTTAGCTGTAATCCCCTGTTATCTTCTAGGAACATGACTGATGTGATGATAAGGTGTGAGGACGAGGGCAGGTGTTACATAATCCTGTGATTAGGTCCTGGCCTTTTAGTGGACCTGGGCTCTTGGGCAGTGACTTTCATAAGAGCTTGTATTTTTGTTTTTTCCTTTGGGGGACGGATGAGTATTTTCCTTTTTCCAGATTGGTTGTCAAGTGAAAATCGCTCAGTAGTGTCCAACTCTTTGTGACTCCATGAACTACATAGACCATGGAATTCTCCAGGCCAGAATACTGGAGTGGGTAGCTGTTCCCTTCCCCAGGGGATCTTCCCAACCCAGGGATCGAACCCTGGTCTGCTGTATTGCAGGTGGATTCTTTACGACCTGAGCCATCAGGGAAGCCAGGCCCTAATAAAATTCAAGCCAGTTAGTCAAAGTGGATTAAAGACCTGATTGTGAGGCCAGACAGTATACAGCCCTAAAGGAAAATGTAGGCAGAACACTCTCTGACATAAATTGCAGCAATGTATTTTTTGATCTGTCTCCAAGAATAATGGAAATAAAAGCAAAACCAAACAAATGGGACCTACTTAAACTCAAAAGCTTTTGTACACAAAGGAAATAACAACAACAAAAAAAGAAACAACAACCCACATATTGGGAAGAAATATTTGCAAATGATGTGACCAACAGGGGATTAGTCTCTAAAATTTACAAACAGCTCAAGATGCTTAACAGCATCAAAACAAACTACCCAATCAACAAATGGGCAGAAGACCTAAACTGACATTTCTCCAAAGAAAACATACAGATGGCCAAGAGGCACTTGAAGAGATGCTCACATCACTAATTGTTAGAGGCATGCAAGTCGAAAGCCACAATGAGATATCACCTCACACCAGCCAGAATGGCCATCATCAAAAAAAAATCCACAAACAATAAACGCTAGAGAGGGTGTGGAGAGAAGGGAACCCTTCTGCACTGTTGGGGGGAATGTAAATTGGCACAGCCACTATGGAGAACAGTATGGAGGGTTAAAAAACTTAAAATAACTAAAAATACAGCTACCATATGATTCTGCAATCCTACTCCTGGGCATGGAACTGGAGAAAAACATGATCAAAAGGATGAATGCACTTCAGTGTTCATTGCAACATTGTTTATGATAGCCAAGCCATGGAAGCAACCTAAATGTCTATCGACAGAGGAAGGGATAAAAAAGATGTGGTACATATATACAAGGGAATATTACTCAGCCATTCAAAAGAATGAAGCAACATTTAGCAACATGGATGGACCTAGAGATTATCATAATGAATGAACTAAGTCAGACAGAGAAGGAGAGATATCAGGTGACATCCGTTATGTATGGAATCTAAAAAAGAGGACACGAAATTTTCTTTTGTTACATGGCTATAGGTAATTCCATTCAACATCTGTTTAAATGAACAAAACATGATTTTTTTGAGGGGAAATGGGCAATGAACAAAGAAACACTATCATTCTATTTCAGGATAAATTCTGATGGAGATTCATAAGAATGCACATATAGTATAAATAATTTTAACTCACAAATATACACAGGTTCTGAGCCTCAAGGGAGACCCTGCCTCTCACTACTTGAAATGGCCAAAGTTTAAACACAATTTATTTGGAGTCCTCTTCTTTAGGTCAGCTTATTTCTATTAATAGTTTGTTTTTATTTATTCCTTTTCAACGGTACCAACTTTATTTATGGATTTCCTATTAGGTCCTGTCTGGCTTTGCACTTGGTCTCCCATGCCATATGTGACCATCAAAACTGAAGCTGCAACTGCTTGTTTTCTAACCGTCTGAATCCCACATTTATTATGTTCACTTTTGGTTGGTCAAGGAAGGTGTTAAAGGTATCTAAATTTGTACTCAATACACAATTCTATTAATTTGTAAAAAAGCATATATGAATGAGGAACACCTTCTAAACTCAGGGAGGCATTTCTAAATGAGAAAAATATTTTGAAGCTGACTTCTGTTTTCAATTAAATATCCTTAATGTATTAAAGACTATTCTGGTAGTACTGAAAAAAAGAAATTTTCACTAAGAATATTAGTAATCATTCTTTATAAAACTTTTTAAAACTCTAAGTAAAATGTATATTACATAGTCATGGGGACATTATACAATATGTTATAGAGAAGGTTTTAGTTTTCTTAGAATAAACATGAATCAAGTTAGTTCTGAAGAAAAATAATCACATGATTATTGAAACACGAGAGGATTTTGTCCCCAGTGCATAGCATAGAGGTGAGGGCAGTCAATGTTTTTCTTTTTTCAAATAGCTGCTCAAGGCTGAAATATAACCAAGATATGAACATTAACACTGACACATTATTCTAAGGTTTTGAATAATAATAAGGCATTGAAAATAATTTCAGTAAGGCATTGGAATTATTGATGCTTTGTTAATGTTGTTTAAGCATTTTATTCTCTTTCCTAAATTCTGAAATTCAGTATTGTCTTCTGTATGCTAAATAGTTGAGAACCACTAGTTTAAAGAGGGAAAAAGACCTTCTTGTTTTAAAAAACATTTAAAAATATTTTTAATATTCATGAAATATTAAAAATTTCATGAAATGCCAAGTACAGTTTTCATTGTTTAAATTACCAGGATAGGCTGCAAAGAAAGAGTTCTGGCCATGACATTCTTCACCTTAAAGGAAGAGAAATGATGATCTGATGTATTATTAGTTTTCCTTCCTCTTTAGAATTAATTTTTTAATGCAAGAGCTCTTTAGAAGTCTGAGGTAATTATGTTATGGAAAAGTTATGATGTGGAAATCTAAGTGTCACAGGAGAGGCAGAGGAATAAATTTTGGAGTAAAATTATTCATATAATCATTTTCCTTTATCATCTCAATGATTAATTCCATAGGTGTAATTAAAAAAATAAGTGTTTGCACAATAGATCTACATTTAATCCACAAGTGTATGGCTGTTTTCATCCAGGCCATGTTCAGGATAAGTTATTAGTTTTAGATTAAAGTTCATATTTGTGAGACTCATTTTCTACAGTTATTTTATACTCATAATTTTTATAAATGGCTACCAAGTGAGTCCCTGATCCTATCATAAGAGTACAACTATCTTGATTATCTAGAGACTGACTGATAATTATATTTGAAATTGACATTAAGGGATGACATAATTAAATTTAAATAGTTTATCTGAAATTCAAACATACCTGGGAGTCCTGTACTTCATCTGGCAACCTTATCTCTGACATCACCTACAACTGGTCCCTTTCTCGCTCTTTCTCTAACTTGTCTGTAGTCCCACTGACCTCCTTCCTCCAGATAAACTTTTCAGATCTTGGACCAAGTCTCCTTTGTCACCAGATGGTAGGAGAGGGCCAGAGATGGGAGATATGGCTTTGGCAGTCTCCCTCCCAAATCTTGAATTATATCATCCACTCAAATTTTCATAAATAAACACACAATCATAATTTTGATTCATTCAGTTCATCCAAAAGATATTTATTGATCCCTTCTATGATCCAGGCATTGTTATGGCTCTGAGGACATAGCACCGACAATACAGATAACAGTCTGCCTTGAGAAAAACATGCTTTAGCAGAGAGAGATCTCTGTGTGTGTGTGTGAAGTACATTAGAGAGAATAAGTGCTACGGAGGAAAATAAACATGTGAATGGTGCTGGGACGTGGCTAGAATGATCCTAGAAGCTTCACAGACAAAGATATCCCTGTAAAGACTTGCAGGACTGAGGTGGCTGGACATGTGAAATACAGGGGAAGAGTTATTCCGGCCAAGAACTCCTCAGCTGCACCGGGGCTCTGAGACCATGCTCGGTGTGTCTGAGGACCTACCAGGAGGCGGCGCTGCGGAGCCTCGGGAATGAGGTGTGCGTGTAGATGGGCAGAGACGCTCACTGGGCAGCAGTTTCTGGAGTGTCTTTTACATCATTTTAATACTTTATGTTGTTGTTGTTGTTGTTTTCTGAGTGAGATAAAGAGTTTTTGGAATTTTCTGTGAAAAGTGTCATAATCTGATTTGTATTTTAGAAGACCCACTCTGATGGCCCCATGGAAAAGACTCTTGAGACACAAAGAGAGAAGGAGCATCCTTGCTTACCGGGGTGGAGATGTCAGGGTCTCGGACCATTGTGATGGTTGGTTCCTGCAGGAACCATGGCAAATGGGATATATTTTTAAAGTAGAGACAACAGGATTTCCTGATGTGCAAGATGCAATAGGTGAAAAAAGAGAAAGATTTATGGATGACTCCAGGATTACTGGGGTCTTCCAGATGATGCTGGTGGTAAAGAATCCACCTGCCAATGCAGAAGACGTGGGTTCAATCCCTGACTCGGGAAGATCTCCTGGAATACGAAATGGCAACTTGCTCCAGTATTCTTGCCTGGAAAATTCTATGGACAGAGGAGCCTGGTGGGCTATAGTCCATGGGGCTGCAAAGAGTAGGGCATGACTGAGAACCACCAGGATTTTATGTAAGTAAAAAAATATATGTTTGCTATTCAAACAAAGCTACAGGTAATCCTACAGCCCTGCTTCTAAATTGACTCTAAATCTTTTAACATAAAAAGAAAATATATTCATATTTGTCCACACCCATAATACTTTTCAGAGACTTAGGGCAACTCTCTTCAAAATTTCTCTAAAAGCAGTTGGCTATTTTAAATTTTTCTTCTGGAAAATATTGGATTATTCTCAATACAGAAATTTTTCAGTGTCAAGGGCCTGCTTTCTGCTTCAGGTTCCCTCTCTTTGAACCTGGGACCAAGTAGAAAGTTAAAATTCATGAGACATTTTAATGCTGTGAGTCCACATAAAATTCTCACACTCAGTTTTCTTTGGCTTGTGACTGTCCTCCCTTAGCTCTTGGCCATTTGAACCATTTGTCTCTTTACCGACTTAATCTGTGTCATTTTTGTCTGTCTCATAGTGAACCTGCCTCTTTGTGCAAAATGTTTTTCACAGGTTTGACAAACATATGCAGAGGTTTCTAAACACAAGTGCATTTGTTTGAAATGGTTTTGCTGAGTCCTACTATATGCATTAAGCTTGAAGGGGTTAAGAAAGGAAATATCTGACTTCCGGATGCAAGGAATGATTTAATATGGAAATATAAATATAAAAATGCAAAAATAGGCACAGAGAAATTGATGAATAGCGATGGTTAAATTTTATTAAAAGTAAATAACTTTTTTGGTGGGAATTTCTTGGTGGTCCAGTGGTTGGGACTTGGCACCTTTACTACCAAGGCCCTAGTCTGATCCCTGAACAGTGAACTAAGATCCCACAAGCCAGATGCCGAACCCAAATTAAAAGAAAAGCATTTGCTATGCATCAGTCACTATTGCAGGTTTATCCTCAGGACGTACTGGGGTAAACGCATTATTCATTCAACATATGAAGGAGCTAAGGTACAGAAAGGTTGAGTTTAGCAAGTTTCATAGCTAAGAGTTTCTAGGGGCAGAATATAAACCCAGGGACTTCTGTTAGTGAATCTGTGTTTTCAAATGCATTGCTGCCTCAGAATGATATGAAAAATAGGTATAGCAGTTTATCAAAAAGGAAGGAGTCACAACAGACCCTGTAACATTTAGTCATATTTGTGTGTTGGAGTTGGGGTCTGAGACATCACTATGAGATGAGTAAGTCTTAATGACTGCTTTTCTAAAATCTGGTCTTAGACACCATCTGACAGGAAAACAGTTTTAATGACATCCTAAAATTTTAAGTTCTGTAATTCTATGATTTTTCCCTTTGAGGTAGGAGGCAATTTTCCCTTTGTCATTCACAAGCCAGAGACATAATATAATTTTTTTCTTACTGTAATATCTCATGGATCTGTATAACCACATGATGCTCTGAGAATATTAAATATTCCCTTCTACAGGATACAAAATGCAGTGAAGTTTATTCCCTCCAATTTTATTCAAACAAAAATAAAGCATGCCATGCTATGCCTGCTGTTCAGTTGTGTCTGATTCTTTGTGACTCCATGGACTGTAGCCCGCTAGGCTCCTCTGTCCATGGGGATTCTCCAGGCAAGAATACTGGCGTGGGTTGTCATTTCCTTCTCCACGGGATCTTCCCGATCCAGGGATCAAACCCAGGTCTCCCACATTGCAGGCGGATTCTTTACCATCTCAGCCACCAGGGTAGCTCATATGTAACTGTACAATGTACAAAATATTTGTACTGTTGTATGGTACAAATGTTTTCTCTTAATTGTTCCTCAGATGGCTTTAGCAAAATTTGGAGCATATCTTAAAACAATGTTTGCTATCTTAAAGCTCTTTGTTGAGAATAATAAATCAATAGCACCTGGTGTGCTGGATTTTCTGCAAATGTCAGAATTTTGGCCTGTAATTTTTCTCAATTTAATTTATTTTTGTATTGCACTATTAAAAAAGGCCTGGTTAATGATTGTGCTTAATGTTTATATATTTGATCCCATTCAGTATTAAAGTAAGAGTATTTATACTTTCAGTGATTTATTATTATTTCCTCAAATTGTATTGCCAAGGTCTCATCATATGTGCACAATATTTTAATCCCTATTTTATATGCAGCTGAAAGGGAAAACATTTGGACAGGAGTGAAAAATAAGCCTAAAGTGTCACCAAATTTACAAATACCTCCAACTGTAACCATAATTTATTCTTTTTTTTTTTTTATTAAGTGAGAGAAAGTGACTGTCTTTTTACCACAGCTAACTTCTCTTCCCCTGCTCTGGATCCCAAATACTAGCAGACCATCAGTAAATGGAGTTGAATGGCTGTATGTATATATGAATGTACGTATATATGAATGAATGTTTCTTTGTTGTCTTTGAAACAGGACTATTTTGATACTCTGCCTAACTTTGGCCAAGGCCCCAAATACCAATAACCATACAATTGATATTAAGAAACACCCATTCAAAGCAAGGTATAAGACTACTTAAGTTTATTTACAAAGGAAGAGACTCAAAACCAAAGTTGGAAGCTACTTGTGGAGAAAACACAGCTAGCTACTTGTGTGCTTGAAGAAATCAGAGCGTTATGGCATTAGAACAGCACTGGAGCCATTTTAAAAAGAGGCTTGGTCCAAAAGGGCTGCCCCAGGGGTACTGGGCCCTTATAAAGTGTCTGTGTGGAAATGGATCACCAAGAATCAGAGGCTGAAGGATGCATAGAGGTTCACTTGGAGAGTAAACCAGTCATTTTAGATATTTACAGGTGAAAGAGCACCAGCTAATTGGATGGTGGATGTTTTTGAAATGATCTCACAGACCGACAGGAGAAATTATACAGTGGTCTGAGGTCAACTTTTTAGTTAAGTGCAGGCCTTGTTCTCTCAGGGCTTCCCTGGTGGCTCAGATGGTAAAAAGTCTGCCTGCAGTGTGGGGGCCTGAGTTTGATCCCTGGGTTGGGAAGATCTCCTGGAAGAGGGCATGGCAACCCACTCCAGTATTCTTGCCTGGAGAATTCCTACAGACAGAGGAGCCTGGCAGGCTATGGTCCATGGGGTTGCAAAGAGTCGGACACCACAGAGCAACTAAATACATTGTTCTATCATCCATTCAGTTCAGTTCAGTTGCTCAGTCATGTCTGACTCTTTGTGACCCTATGGACTGCAGCACGCCAGGCTTTCCTGTCCATCACCAAAACTAGAGATTGCTTAAACTCATGTCCATTGAGTTGGTGATGCCATCCAACAATCTCATCCTCTGTCGTCCCCTTCTCCTCCTGCCCTCAATCTTTCCCAGCATCAGGGTCTTTTCTAATGAGTCAGTTCTTCGAATCAGGTGGCCAAAGTATTGGAGCTTCACCATCAGCATCAGTCCTTCCAATGAATATTAAGGGCTGATTTCCTTTAGCATTGACTGGTTGCATCTCCTTGCAGTCCAAGGGACTCTCAAGAGTCTTTTCCAACACCACAGTTCAAAAGCATCAATTCTTTGGTGCTCAGCTTTATTGAGTCCAACTCTCACATCTACACACAGCTACTGGAAAAACCATAGCTTTGACTAGATGGACCTTTGTCGGCAAAGTAATTTCTTTGCTTTCTAATATGCTGTCTAGGTTGGTCATAGCTTTTCTTCCAAGGAGTAAGCATCTTTTAATTTCATGGCTGCAGTCACCATCTTCAGTGATTTTGGAGCCCAATAAAATAAAGTCTTTCACTGTTTCCACTGTTTCTCCATCTATTTGCCATGAAGTGATGGGACCTGATGCCATGATCTTAGTTTTTGAACGCTGGGTTTTAAGCCAGCTTTTTCACTCTCCTCTTTCACTTTCATCAAGAAGCTGTTTAGTTCCTTTTCACCTTTTGCCGTAAGAGTGGTATCTAAGGTTATTGATATTTCTCCCAGCAATCTTGATTCCGGCTTGTGCTTCATCCAGCCTGGCATTTCACTCAGCATCATCCATTCCATATTACCAAGTAATTTTTGTTTGTGCAAGGTAAATTACCTACCATGGTTGCAGCTGATTTCATATTTAAAAGTTATATATATTCTCCTGATTCAGTGATTGAATTTTTAATTAATTAATTTTTATTTTTTTTGGTAGCGCAGTGTGTGTTTTGAGATCTTAGTTCCCCAACCAGGGATTGAAACTTAGCCCTCTCCCTTGGAAACTTGGGAGTCTGAAATGCTGGACTACCAAGGAAGTCCCCTGGTGATTGAATTTTTAAAGTATTTTTTATATAAATTTTTCCTTTTAGTAGGGATTCTGTAGGAATTATATACTGTCTTAATTTAAGTGCAAATAATAGTTTGTACACCTGGTCATCAGTTGATCTTTAATATGTATGGTATTTATAAACCTTGAATATTTGGGATTAAATGTATGATCCTAAACAATATATTTAAATCAAAGTAGGAATTAAATGCAGTGTGTATATATTTAAATAAAACTGGATTTTTTCCTACTGGAATATAGCATGGACTGTACAGCAGCATGTAATTTGCTCAGTTGCTCCTCAGGGGTCTATGATAAGATCCCAAGATCTCTTTCATATTCAGCTATTAGAATCCCTACCAATATTTGCTATTTAAGAATCATCTATATGAAGAGATAACTTGATGATATTAAACTTACTATTCAGGTCTAATTTATCTTTCATAGAGACAGACAATAAGTCAAGCAGTTATTCATGCAGTTACTAAGTCATCACTCTTATTTCTGTGTCACTGTATATGTATATAAATTAATAAAAATGGAGCATTTCAAGTGACTGCATTATACTCAATAAAATCAACATGGTATTTTAAAATTCTGCTTTTAAAAATTATATATATATATTATATTATCAAAGATAAAATACAAAATATGAGGAAGGGAATGATGAGGTTTCTACTTTTCCCTCTCTGACATGTATTGTCAATTTTTAATCCATTATTATTCATAGAGTGCATTAAAAATACATCCACTCTTAAGTATTCAGACTTTTGTTTTTTACAGGTGACACTGGGTCTCAGAATAGCTTATTAAACCGTTACTGCAAATAAGCCAAAGGACATTATCGCTTTTAGTCTGACAGAATTTATCATACAGCATTAATCTCTTGAGGCTGAAGAACTTGAAAAACTGCAAAAGAAATATGCAAAAGAAATTAGATAAGGAGTAGAAAAGAAATCATTGAAATTTTATTTGAAAGACGTGAAGTTTTAAGGACCTGTAAATTGCTGAATTTTTACTATGATGAAAGACTAAGGTTTCCCTATTTCACATCTGGGAATATTTACAGCTTAAGAATTTGTGACTTTGCTCATTCGTTGTCATATTTAATCTCACAGTAATCCTATGAGGTAGAAACTATTATTAACCATATGTATACTTGAAGAAACTGTAGCTCAAAGTAATTAAGCAGCATGTATAATGTTGCACAACCAGGAAGTGACTAAGAAAAGACAAACTGAAGTTTATATTCTATAGAACCCATGCTCTTACTTACGGTATTGAGTGAGATAACAGATAATGTATGGAAAATATTAAATGCAGTGCTTAGACCACAGTAGATTTAAAAAAAACAGTTCTTTTTTTTCCTTCTTATTTCATGTGCAGGTCTGAGGAATTTTCTAAATTCATAGCAAACATTTGATAGAAAGTATTTGAAATATTTTCAATGAAATGGTGAAGAAGAACCTGAGACACTAAGATTTTTCATGATTTTCACACTTTTCTCCATTCTGCTCTGAAAATAGTTCCCCCCAAATCAACCTAGTCTTGTCCATATAATTGATAATAAAACATATTAAATAGTTTATTCCTTGACTCTCAGGAAAGTCATCTCTAAGAAAAGTCATTTTATATTCTGTTAAAGCAATGGTTCTCCAGCGGTGGTGATTTTGTCCCCTGGGACATTTGGCAGTGTCTGGAGACATTTTTAGTTGTCACATCTCGGGGTATGTGTGCTCCTGGCATCTGGTGGGCAGAGACCTGAGAGGTACTGAACCTTCCACAGGGCACAGGACAACATGCAACAAGAAAGATTTGCTCATCCCCTAATGTCTGCAATGACTGTGTTGGTAATCCCTGTGTTAGAAAGATCAACAGAAAACAGATAGCAATTTAGCTTCTCTGTTCAACAGAAAATCTTTGGTGATGAGTATATTACTGTGTTAGTTTATTAGAACTTATACTCATTTTCAAAAATGCTTCAGGACGGCTTATATCAAAGATATGTATTCTTTATAAAAATACCAGCATTAAAATATAGCATAAAACCAAAATGATGAATTTGGACAGGTCAAGACTTACATCTGATGGATCATCAAAAAAGCAAGAGAGTTCCAGAAAAACATCTATTTTTGCTTTATTGACTATGCCAAAGCCTTTGACTGTGTAGATCACAATAAACTGTGGAAAATTCTGAACGAGATGGGAATACCAGAGCACCTGAGCTGCCTCTTGAGAAACCTGTATGCAGGTCAAGAAGCAACAGTTAGAACTGGACATGGAACAACAGACTGGTTCCAAATAGGAAAAGGAGTACATCAAGGTTGTATATTGTCACCCTGCTTATTTAACTTATATGCAGAGTACATCATGAGAAACCCCAGGCTGGAAAAACCACAAGCTGGAATCAAGATTGCCGGGAGAAATACCAATAACCTCAGATATGCAGATGACACCACCCTTATGGCAGAAAGTGAAGAGTAACTAAAGAGCCTATTGATCAAAGTAAAAGAGGAGAGTGAAAAAATTGGCTTAAGGTTCAACATTCAGAAAACTAAGATCATGGCATCTGGTCCCATTACTTCATGGCAAATAGATGGAGAAACAGTGGAAACAGTGGCTGACTTTATTTTTCTGGGCTCCAAAACCACTCCAGATGGTGATTGCAGCCATGAAATTAAAAGACACTTACTCCTTGGAAGAAAAGTTATGACCAACCTAGACAGCATATTAAAAAGCAGAGACATTACTTTGCCAACAAAGCTCCGTCTAGTCAAGGCTATGGTTTCTCCAGTAGTCATGTATGGATGTGAGAGTTGGATGGTGAAGAAAGCTGAGCACCGAAGAATTGATGCTTTTGAATTGTGGTGTTGGAGAAGACTCTTGAGAGTCCCTTGGACCGTGAGGAGATCCAACCAGTCCATCCTAAAGGAGATCAGTCCTAGGTGTTCATTGGAAAGACTGATGTTGAAGCTGAAACTCCAATATTTTGGCCACCTGATGCGAAGAGCTGACTCACTGGAAAAGACCCTGATGCTGGGAAAGACTGAGGGCAGGAAGAAAAAGGGACGACAGAGGATGAGATGGCTGGATGGCATCACGGACTTGATGGACATGGGTTTGGGAGGACTCCAGGAGTTGGTGATGGACAGGGAGGCCTGGCATGCTGTGATTCATGGGGTCACAAAGAGTTGGACACGATTGAGCGATTGAACTGAAGACTTTTAGAAGAGCCGGTAGGGAAATGTTGCTTTTCCCCTTGGCAATCTTGACATAAATCTTTATGTTAACACATTTTACTTACATATTTCCTTTTCATTTTCACATTAGCCCAATGAAACTTCAAGCAGTGATGAGAAACTGATATATGGAAGCACAACTACATATTTAAAACAGTTGGTTCTGTATAGGGGCAGAAAAATGATAGTGACTTTTAGTGTGTTTTTCACCTCCTTACTTTGAGATAGATATAGTTCTAATGTGCCTTATAACTTTTAAATCAGCATTGACTGCTCCATGATTTTGAACATGAAAAAAAGAATGAAAAAGATTAGAAAATAAGAATAATACAGAACTTGGAGAAGTCAAAAGCAATAAATTCTAATTTTGTGTTTATTGTCACACTATTGAGGCAACAGCGATCCCCGGCACCCAACGCACAGAGCAATCTAGACACAAAGTGAATGCCCATTAAAAAATGAATAGAGGAAAACTAAGAATGTGTATATTCATATGTTTGGTGAGTTGCTATGTAAGTAGCAAGCTCTATTCTTTGGGGTGATCTCAGGCTCTTTCTTCATTTCACTTCCCACAGTAAATGACATGGGCAGGGCCATCTGGCCTCTAGGTACCAGGCAAAGCTTTATCTGAAGCAACAATAATATACTGAAGTATTGATAATAGATATTATAAGGAATAAGCCTATGATGGGACAAATGGACTCCTCTCTTTGCAGTCTGCATTTATTAAATTCTATCAATGGTCGCAGTACTGAGCAAATTTATACCAATGAATTGGCCTGGAAAAGAGGCTAAGGAAATTAGCCAGCCTGATTTTTTAATCTAAGCTAACACTTACCTCTAATTTGTTCAAAAACTGTCTGTGAGTCGCTTATGGAATGTAGCTCAGGTAGTCTGGTGCCTACAGTTCAGTTGAGGTGAAAGAAATGGAACCAAGAATAATCTCTGCCTATTTGACTTAAAATACTGCAAATAAGACTGTAGTACTTGTGAGAGGGAAAGATTGGTTGTTGATGATGGAGGATGGACATTTCCTTTTGACCATGTTAAGTTAGAAGCAGGAGGTTTTATAGAGATTCTGATATATATGTAAAGGTCACTGCTAGGGTAATTTAGGGTTCATTGTAAGTAGCATTAAAATAAGAGAAGTGAATAGGCTTCCTTGGATGGGTAATGTAGAGAAAGAAGAGAAAGAGGCCCAGATAGCTTTGCACACATCCCAACAGTAATATATTAAGCTGAGGAGGTGGTAGCAAAGGAGGCAGCATAAAACCCAGCAGAGGTGGTATTAAACCTTCCACATGAAGACATTTTTTTTCAGTTGTATTTATTTATTGATTTGTGAATTTTTGAGATGGCAACTGAATGTGATATGAGAAGAATTTTGTTAATATTTTTAGGGTGGGAGTTAATAAGTAGGTATGCAGCTATTGAAAATGATACACTTATTGGTACTGCAGACTACTGGGGAGAGCACTAAAGGAGAGATTCTAAACCAAGAGGATGTGTGAGCCTTTGAGAGCAGCAAAGAGGAGCAAAAATCACTTTTGTGGCATGGCAGCAGAGCCATGGAGGCAGATGAAAGGAGATGTGGATGGGTTGCAAGATGTGTGGTTGCTTGTGCTGCTTCTGTTTTCCTAATAAAGTAAAAGACAAAGCTCTTTGATGGTTGGGGGAGGAGGGATTAGAAGGTAGACTGTCAGCAGAAGAGAAAGGGTAAAGTCATCATTTTGGACAGTGGGAAATCAAGAATACTAGGAAAATGTGCAAGGTGCTAGGAAGTGTTGTGTGATCTTTAGTGATCTGGGGGTGTTGCTGAATGGAGGAACACCACCTTGATGGTGATGAGGTCAAGGAATCAGGGACCCCAGTTCATGTTTCCTGAAAGAGCATCCTTATAAGGATGCTCTTAGGATTGTGTGCTGCGCTTAGTTGCTCAGTTGTGTCTAAATCTTTGTGGCCCCGTGGAATGCAGCCCACAAGGATCCTCTATGCATGGGATTCTTCAGGGAAGAATACTTGAGTGGGTTGCCATGCTCCCCTCCAGGGGATCTTCCCAACACAGTGATTAAACCCAGGTCCCTGCATTGCGAGTAGATTCTTTACCATCTGAGCCACCTGAGAAGCCCATTAGGAATATAGAGTCCTGCAAGCTATTCCATGTAACATAATATATATCTGCACTGGTTTCTGCCTGGACCTGCAACTCTGTAAATAATCTCTTTTAATATCTAAGTCTTCTTCACATATTTCAATAGACTCTGTTTTGCCTTGAAAAGAAGAATAATATACAAGTTCCCCTTTAGGAGTAACATAAGACACAAATTACAGTGAATGAGTAAGGTGAATAGCTACACCACCCATTTTTCCTGGTAGATAACCTCTAAGTCCATGGCCGAATTTCCATGCAGACACTCATGACTGTCTAGTAGAAATGTGCCAGACTTTTGGCTAAATAGGACCTCTGAAAATCTGTCCTTTGTCTGGGGAATTTCACAAGTCACTTGTTCATGTTTTTCCAAGATAGAAATCAGAAACACTTCTGCTGTCTCAGGAGCTGAAAGTACAGTATGTGTGATCCAAGCTGTAGCCACCAGACACTGCCATTTGTGACTTTGATTCAGAAGTGGAGAAGCAGATGGCTTGGAATCCATTCATTTTGGACTGGGCTCAAACCATTCAGCTTGCAGAGGCGGCCTGAATTATAATGTGGACATCTAGTGCCCAAGATCAATGGTGCGAGTTATGGCACCAGTACTGATCCTCAGGAGCTCTGGACCAGTTATGGAGTAATTCACAGGAAGTTTCTGGCTGCATAACTCCTTGTCTGATCCTCTTATTGCCCTGGAGTACCCCCATGTTATAATAAAGTTTGATGCCATCATTCCTTGGAACGACTGACTCAAAATTTTAAGTCTATAGCCAATAACAATGATGAACTCTGAACCATCAATTGCAGGAAACTTAGCAGAATAAAAATTAATTTAAAAAGAAAAAAAAAAAAAAGAAGAACCCTAGCAGAGATTGCACTTTTGTCTCCAGAGGTTGCATTTGCATAAGGACCTGATAACCTCCCTGGGGTAAAAAAAATGAAACAACTTTTCCAATTAATAGTCATCCCCCCAAAGGACTAGATGTTGATATTAAATTAAGACAGGTAAAATCTGTTCCCTAAAAACCTAAGAAATGACCTTGCAATGCAGAGAGTCCTGAAGCAGATGACTCTTAAGTTAATCATTCTTTTATGTCAGAGAGTGTTTTGCCTATGTTTTCCTCTAGGAGTTTTATAGTTTCTGGTCTTATGTTTAGATCTTTGATCCATTTTGAGTTTATTTTTGTGTATGGTGTTAGAAAGTGTTCTAGTTTCATTCTTTTACAAGTGGCTGTCCAGTTTTCCCAGCACCACTTGTTAAAGAGATTGTCTTTTCTCCATTGTATATTCTTGCCTCCTTTGTCAAAGATCAGGTGTCCATAGATGTGTGGATTTATCTCTGGGCTTTCTATTTTGTTCCATTGATCTATATTTCTATCTTTGTGCCAGTACCATACTGTCTTGATGACTGTGGCTTTGTAGTATAGCCTAAAGTCAGGCAGGTTGATTCCTCCAGGTCCATTCTTCTTTCTCAAGATTGCTTTGGCTATACGAGGTCTTTTGTATTTCCATACAAATTGTGAAATTATTTGTTCTAATTCTTTGAAAAAGACCTCTGGTAGCTTGATAGGAATTGCATTGAATCTATAGATTGCTTTGGGTAGTATACTCATTTTCACTATATTGATTCTTCCAATCCACGAACACGACACACTTCTCCATCTGTTTGTGTCCTCCTTGATTTCTTTCATCAGTGTTTTATAGTTTTCTATATATAAGTCTTTTGTTTCTTTAGGTAGAAATACTCCTAAGTATTTTATTCTTTTTGTTTCGATGGTGAATGGAATTGTTTCCTTAATTTCTCTTTCTGTTTTCTCATTGTTAGTGTATAGGAATGTAAGGGATTTCTGTGTGTTGATTTTGTATCCTGAAACTTTACTATATTCACTGATTAGCTCTAGTAATTTTCTGGTAGAGTCTTTAGGGTTTTCTATGTAGAGGATCATATCATCTGCAAACAGAGAGAGTTTTACTTCTTCTTTTCCAATCTGAATCCCTTTTATTTCTTTATCTGCTCTGATTGCTGTGGCCAAGACTTCCAAAACTATGTTGAGTAGTAGTGGTGAGAGTGGGCACCCTCGTCTTGTTCCTGACTTTAGAGGAAATGCTTTCAGTTTTTCATCATTGAGGATAATGTTTGCTGTGGGTTTGTCATATATAGCTTTTATTATGTTGAGGTATGTTCATTCTATTCCTGCTTTTTGGAGGGTTTTTATCATAAATGGATGTTGAATTTTGTCAAAGGCTTTCTCTACATCTATTGAGATAATCATGTGGTTTTTATTTTTCAATTTGTTAATGTGGTGTATTACATTGATTGATAAGCAGGATCTTCTATGATCCACCTCCCAGAATATTGGAAATAAAAGCACAAATAAATAAATGGGACCTAACTAAAATGAAAAGCTTCTGCACAACAAAGGAAACTAAAAGCAAGGTGAAAAGACAGCCTTCAGAAAGGGAGAAAGTAATAGCAAACGAATCAATGGACAAATAATCTCAAAAATTTACAAGCAACTCCTGCAGCTCCATTCTAGAAAAATAAACGACCCAATCAAAAAGTGGGCCAAAGAACTTAACAGACATTTCTCCGAAGAAGACATAAAAATGGCTAACAAACACATGAAAAGATGCTCAACATTACTCATTATCAGAGAAATGCAAATCAAAACTATAATGAGGTACCACTTTACACCAGTCAGAATGGCTGCCATCCAAAAGTCTACAAGCAATAAATGCTGGAGAGGATGTGGAGAAAAGGGAACCCTCTTACACTGTTGGTGGGAATGCAAACTAGTACAGCCACTATGGAAAACAGTGTGGAGGTTCCTTAAAAAACTGGAAATAGACCTGCCATATGACCCAGCAATCCCACTGCTGGGCATATACACCGAGGAAACCAGAATTGAAAGAGACATGTGTACCCCAATGCTCATCGCCACATTGTTTACAATAGCCAGGACATGGAAGCAACCTAGATGTCCATCAACAGACGAATGGATAAGAAAGCTGTGGTACATATATACAATGGAATATTACTCAGTCATTAAAAAAAAATTCATTTGAATCAGTTCTACTGAGGTGGACAAAACTGGAGCCTATTATCCAGAGTGAAGTAAGCCAGAAGGAAAAACAACAATACAGTATACTAACGCATATATATGGAATTTAGAAAGATGGTAACAAGAACCCTGTATGCGAGATAGCCAAAGAAACACAGATGTATACAACAGTCTTTTGGACTCTATGGGAGAGGGCAAGAGTGCGATGATATGGGAGAACGGCATTGAAACATGTTAATTATCATATGTGAAATCAATCACCAGCCCAGGTTTGATGCTCAGGACTGGTGCACTGGGATGACCCAGAGAGAGGGAATAGGGAGGGAGGAGGGAGGGGGGTTCTGGAGGGGGAACATATGTATACCCATGGCAGATTCATGTCAATGTATGGCAAAACCAACACGATAATGTAAAAAAAATATCATTCGTTGTTAACGATATTAATTTGTTTT
The DNA here is from genome assembly GCA_007570785.1 of Antilocapra americana. Lineage (NCBI taxonomy): Eukaryota > Metazoa > Chordata > Mammalia > Artiodactyla > Antilocapridae > Antilocapra > Antilocapra americana. Next base: position 3,425,566 of record ML661332.1, read on the forward strand.
CTGCAGGGAAACTACAAAGTAGTTAGACAATAGTTTTTAATGTTGGTTCTAAAATTTTTTTCAAAATTTATTTGAGAAACTAAAAGCATTTATCAGGTAAAATGCTAACAACACTAAAGGTGCAATACAAGTATAAAAGAACAGATCATTTGGTTTTGAGGTTTAAAATAGTTTCTGTACCACTGGGGAGAGACAATGGTTTCAAAAATCAAGCAGCATGTGAATCTGTAAACTATAAAGACAGGAGTGATATCAATGCAGCAAACTCTCTCTAAGGTTTGTTCATATAATTGAAAAAAGTAGGAGAGTAGCATCTAAAGGCAGAGAAGGCAATGGCACCCCACTCCAGTACTCTTGCCTAGAAAATCCCATGGATGGAGCAGCTTGGTAGGCTGCAGTCCATGGGGTTGCTAAGAGTCAGACACAACTGAATGAATTCACTTTCACTTTTCACTTTCATGCATTGGAGAAGGAAATGGCAACCCACTCCAGTGTTCTTGCCTGGAGAATCCCAGGGGCGGTGGAGCCTGGTGCGCTGCCGTCTATGGGGTTGCACAGAGTCGGACACAACTGAAGCGACTTAGCAGCAGCAGCAGCAGCATCTAAAGGTATTAGAAAGTGACATGGTAAAGGATACTGGTCGCATCAGGGAAAAGTCTTTAAATATACAAAGGAGAATTTATGAATAACCCTGTGATTTTACTAGTAGAGATGGGAGTCCCAGCAGATGAGATAGCAGATCCAAGAGCAGTCATTGTTACCGTAATTATTATTGTTCACACCCAGTCTGGGCATAAGTTGGAGTGCCACGTGTTTCAAATCAGCCATGCACTTTGACTTGCAAGAAACACATTAAGAGAAATAACATGCAAAATGTTTAGTCCAGCACCTGTCACAGATTAAAAATTCAATAAGTGTGATTTTCCTCTGTTTGGCAAATATGATTTTATGGGTTGAACATTCTATATGCTGAAAAGACTGAAATGCATGGACCATGAAATAGCTGTGAAGAACAACCTGGGAGATTTATGATAGGAAAATGCAACATCTTGGCTAATAAAATTTCTAAAGAAAAAGATTAAACATCTTTTATGATTTTGATGTTTTGTAGGAAAATTTCTCTAGATTTAAAAATACTAGAATTTCAGCTACTGGTAATGTCAGAGAAGCTTGGTTGTAAGGACTAATCCTCCTTAAGGTAACAATTATAAAATCCCATTATTTCTAGGCACTGGAGAGCAATAACAAGAAAATAAGAACTGTACAGGAGCTTACCCTTAAAAGAAGAATTGGAATGGTTTCTGACTTTGTGGCCTTTTGCATGAGAGCATTCCCTGATTCATATATAACTTGACATTCAGAAAATTGTAGATGTACAAGCTTGAGGTATCAAAGGATAGAATTAAGGGCTGGAGGATCAGTCAAAAGTTTAGGGTAGAAAATCTTCAAAGTCAAGGGGTCAGAGGGGAACCAAGTACTCTGATTTGCCCAAATAATTGGCTGAGAGCTATATTATACACATAAAGAAAAAACACCAAGGGAGCCAGTGAAAAAAATCAGCAACTGCAAGCTGAAAAACTAAACAGAAGTGTTAACTGCTGTACGTTATACAGAAGATAAGACTTAGAGTTTATTCAAGTTAACTCTACTATAGCAAAAATCACTATTTATTGTATATATAATAGTCTTCTTTATGTTAACAATTAATCATGATAAAATTAGATAACAATAATGTAGAATATTATTTTCCAAAACTACAGTAAAGATTCAAAAATAAATTAATGTGAATAGAGTTAAATTATTTTCATAGAAAAATTATGAATGATGATAATCCTAGAAATAAGGGTAATTTGGGGGTATAGAAAAAGAGAATATCACGAGCAAATGAATGTAAGTGAACAAATGTCAGACACTTTGAGAAAAGTAGCCTGACTAGAGAGAAGACATTGCTAACAGTGAGAAAAATAGAGAACTTTAAGGATAATTCCCAGTCCTGCTATCGATTATAACAACTGGCAGATTCAGAACCTCTCTGAATTTCAAGCATCTCCTCCTCAAAAAGGATAAAAATATCTTCCTTGAAAAGTTATGTTCTTCTGTTTCTAACCATGAGAGAGCAGCTAAGTAGATATTATCAGCTTGCCATACTGCTGCAAACAAATAAAAAACCTGGAATAAATATATAAAACAATGGCTTCTAGGTATTAGACCATGACCTCTACTGAGCTACAAGCCTAGAATGAAGGGAAGCACAAGATGAGAGTTCCTCATTCACATTGGATTTCTCCAGAGAAAGCTCAAGTGAAAAACAGAATTTGTGTTTGGAAGAGAAAGTGGAGATCACAATATAGGACAGTTAAACAGCTTCCTTTTGGGAGGCTGGCTACCAGAGGGGAGGAAGTCAGACAGGGGAAAAAAAAACAACTCAAAATTCTGTGCAGTAATTTCTCTCAAAACTTTGGGAAACTTCTGGTGGAGAAGAGTTGCTGGGAGGCTGATAGGTAAACAAAGATTTCAGAGGCTACAAGGATTTGGGAAATGTTGGAGTTCCCGCTTAAATAGTGTGGAGAAAACTTCATGAACACCAAAACCTTTTAGTTGACAACCTCAGAAATGCCACATTCAAAGAGAAAACCTCATACTTTAGGAGTGAAGAATATACCAATGGACTAAGAACTGAAATTAACTTAGCCTATGAAATCCTAAAACCAAGCCTTGTGAGGATCAGGATGATTTGCTAGAAATCTGATTGTTATTATAATTCCATAATCTTTTGAAGGCAGTAACATAATTTAGAGCCCCAACACCATTTTGTCTGTGATGTCTATAGAAAATTCAAGAATCTGAAGAAGGTAACCAATAATCAAGGGAAAAAGAAGTTAAAAGAAACAGACCAAAAATACTCCAGATGTTGGAGTTAGCAGAGAAGAGGTTATGAAGAAAACAAGAAAAATATGACCAAAAGACATAAAAATCTGTTGTATTTAACAGAGAGTTTGATTTCATTATAAATAAATAATGGACATTCTAGAAGTAAAAAATATAATACCTTAAATAAGGAATTTGTTAAAGAGGCTTAAACATAGGTTAGATACAACAGAAGCCAATAGAAGTGAACTTGAAATCAGGGATGCAGAAAATAGCTTATATTAATTGTATGATGGCGGTGGTGGTGGGGGAATTGAGACTCAAGTTTTATTTAGGTTGCTGTCAAAATACTTTATATAGGATAACTGATAACAGGATAGGAGAGAAGTAAAATAGGAGAAAATGCAGTATTTGAAGTAACAATAAACATGCATTTTTCTATTTTAATGAAAGGTATCAATCCATCAAGTAAAACCCTTAGGTCAAATAAACCACACCTAGGGGCATTATGTTCAAAGTTCTGAAACAAAGATAATGTCTTAAATATAGGTAAGAAAAAAAGAACATACTACATTTAGGGGAAAAATAATAAAAACAGTAGCTGACTTCTGAATGGAAAATATAAAGCCAGAAGAAAATGGAATAACATTTTAAAGTGGATTAAAAGAAAAAAAAATTGCCAATTCAGAATTCTATTCCCAGCAGAGCTGAAATAAAGTATTACCTGATAAAAAATACCTGAGAGCCAGTGTAACCAACAACCAGCATTGAACAAAATTCTAAAGAAACTTCATTTGCCTGAAGGAAAATGATGATGTTGCAGAAGACTAAGAAGAAATTAACAGCATTGGAAAAAAAAATCAAATATACAAAAGTCTATTGACTTTAAAACTGTAAAAATTATGCTTACTTTCCCCTCCATTAGCAGTATATGCAGATATCTAGCATTATGTATTTTTATTTTAATACATTTAATAACTTTTAGATAACAATATCATTATTAAGTTAAAGACATCATACCAAATTAAAAAAATCATATCAGTTGATTGCTTATGGATGGTCTAACAGAGACAGTCCATTCCCACTTGAAAAGAGATAGTTGCACAATTGCCCAACTTCTGAGCTCAGAGAGTTTATCTATTGTGCAATGCTGCCATATCCAATGATATCCTGGGTTAAACATGTTTATGTAGCCTTGGAAGGATATAAACCATCAAGTCCAGGCAGCAAATGAGTGAAAATTGATATCTAGTTCATCTTGATTCTTACATATATTTATGCACTGAGAATAAAATCTCTAGCTTGGCTATATTAGCTGTATAATTTTTTTTCTTTAGGAAAATAGTTTCTTTAGCCCAGTTACCCTCTGAACGCTTTTCTTTCATGACCAGGATAAATTGGATGACTTATCAAATTGTCTTATAAAGTTAGCTAATTATGTCATGTTGGGGTAAAGAACACACTAAAATCAAAAGACAGATTTAGGCTTTGCACTTTCATTTTATACTTGCACAATCTTGGCTAAAACATTTACTTTTCTGAGACTTAGCTTTCTTATCTATGTAATGACATGATAATACATTATTTCTAAATCATAAAGCACTTTAAAAATATAAGCTATACTTTTCATTATCTAAATGACTGAAAAAATTTCAATTATATATAGAGCCAAAAATAATGGATTCTACTTCCAGGTCCAAGGGCCTAGAACAGACCTGAATTTGAAGCTGAATATTAAGTAAGAGAAGATAGAATGTATTTTAACATAATATTATTTCAAACCAGCATAGAATTTTACTATTTTGATGTTTTTGAAAATAATTCTTTTTGAAAGAATATTCCAATTTTTTTTTGAGAAAAGCCAGCATAAATCACTTTTATTGCAATAATAAAACTTGAAACTCATATGTAGTGCAGAAGGTAGGGGTAGGCTGGGGGAGTAGGCAGCAATTTCTCTCACCAAATCACTACACAGGACAGCAAAGGGGTGACGGGGGCAAGGAGAAGCCAGGAAACTCTGAGATCAGCAGGGAGAGCTGAGCATCAAAAACAGGAGATGCTGAAGCGGTGATGACCAGCATCATTGTCTTAAGACAGCACTCAAGGGCTTGTCTTGTTGGCTGGGCTTTCACAGGTGTTAAGTGTCTACAAACAGCACCTTCAATTTAACTTCCGATTAAAGTTCTCAAAATTTAGGAAGTAGAGCTTGGATAGCTATGCGGTTACAAAAATCCTGGATATCCATTAGAATAACCACAGGATGGAAAAAAAAAAAAAGGCCAGGCCATGTAGGTTTCAGAGGTCCCTGCTGGCCTGGGAACAGACTTCTGCAATGGCCAACATCTCAGTGAAAAATGATCTGCTTTCAAAAGGCAGAGGGTCTACAAGGAAGGTGAGGGTGGGGCAGTGGAGGCAAAGGCTCTCCCCATTCCCACTGCAGTTTTGGGGAGGGCATCTCTCAACTTGGAGAATAATTCGGCCCTCAAAAGAGCCTCAAATCTGCTATGGCTTTGCAGTGCAGCAGCAAGAACATTTAATATATAATAGATAAAACTTTCATCCAAAAACAAAATAAAATAAAAGATTCTTGCACCCCCCCCCTCCCAACACCAATTCCTAGTCTAAAGTTAACGCATTACTTGTGCTGTTAATACTTGACTAATACTTAATTGGAAACCTAGATCCGAAGGACTGAAACTCAATCTTCACCCCAAAACAAAAACAAACTGAGTGATTTGAGGTTTATGGCATATAGTTCAGGTCAACACACATACTAGGAGAAAGGGGAAGAGCAAAGCCAGTGACAGAACACATTCAGTCTGGGAAGATGTTTATACAGAGTGTAGTGGAACATGAGGAAAAGCTCCATATGGACTCGCTGTGTGCGTCTGGAGGCACCAGATCCTTCTGTGGCACATCCAAGAATGGGGAGCTCAGGGAGGAGGCCACTCCTGTCACTCCAGTTTTAGAAGTTCCACGTGGCATTTGGTGGGATGATGCCTGGGTGCCCAGTAACACCATAGGCATAGTCTGGGGAGATAGTCAGCTTGGCTCTCTGACCCACGCTCATCTGGGCAACCCCTTCTTCCCAGCCTCGGATCACCTCCTGCTTGCCCAGCACAAACTTAAAGGGCTTGTTTCTGTCCCGGGAGGAATCGAATTTCTTTCCATCTTCAAGCATCCCCGTGTAGTGCACCATGCAGGTCTGGCTATGCTTCGGGAAGGTACGCCCGTCTCCGGGAGAGATGGTCTCCACCTGCACTCTCATGGCTGCGCGACCGGCGGCGTGAACCCCGACCCTCCGCGCAACGGCTGCGCACCCCAAATTTTTTAATACTGTAAAAGATGCTGAATAAGTGCATTTTGAACAAAAATGAATGACATCTCAAGCTTTTTGTGATGTTTGGAATAATACAGTTATTGTAAATTTTATGTACTAGAACTAAACCCACATAAAAAAGAAAAAAATGGTAATATTTTCCTAATATGCAGTTATGGTAGATAAATAATGAGTTTATGTTCTATAGTACGTAAATAATGCTAAATTGATGTATCATGCAACTAACTCATTAAAGAACTTATAAGTAGATTTTTACATAACAATTACAAAATTGATGAGGGTAAGGGGGAAAAACTGATGACAAAAAGTGACATAAACATGGTTATCATCCTGAAATTAAACAATGTTATGCCATGAAATGAAAAAAGGCTTTACCAGCTGGTTGTTAACACCCTAGAAATGCTTTTGTGCAATAATTGAAATGCAAAACCCAGTCATTCACATTTTATTGGGTAGAGCAAGCCATAATGTAGATTTTTATAGGAATACACAGAGTTACTGCTGTTATCCATAACTCTTTTGGCCTTTTCAAATGTAACCAACTAATGTAAATTGTTTTCAGTTGTACTGATTTATGTTATTATCATAGAAATTATAATAAGGAAAGTTCTATTTGACAAGTCAGTCAAGCACTTTTATCCTGGCACTGTCAAATTACAGCTTTCAGAATGCACCCTTGGGTTCTTATAGTGTCTGTCAACAAAGTTTAAATGAAATAAATTTTATAGATAAATCAGAAATTGTGGATACCATCACACTTTAAGCTGTCACTTTAGAAGTCTGTGAATCAATTCCAACACACCTACCATTGACCCTAAATATTTTGTGACTTTTCTTGAAAATTACTAACAGTGGATTTTATTTTAAACATTCTTAGTGCTGGAAAATCTGTTCTTTGTGGATAATCATAATATTTAAAAACAGGTTTTGTAGCAAGACGGTAGAATGAATATATATATTCATTAATGTATGAATATGTGTATATATAAGATTGTTGTGCTATGCATAGTCACTCAGTCATGTCTGACTCTCTGCATCCCCATGGACTGTAGCCTGCAAGGCTCCTCTGTCCCTGGGGATTCTCCAGGCAAGCATTCTCCAGGCAAGTGTGTTGCCATGCCCTCCTCAGGAGATCTTCCTGATCCAGAGATGGAACCTAGGGCCCCCACATTGCAGGCAAATTCTTTACCAGCTGAGCAACCTGGGAAACCCAAGAATACTGGAGTGGGTAGTCTATCCCTTCTCCAGGGGATCTTCCTGACCCAGGAATCGAACCAGCGTCTCCTGCCTTGCAGGTGGATTCTTTACCAGCTGAGCTACCCAGGAAGCCCATATATAAGATTATATACTGCTTATTTCATCTATTTGTCTATCGTCTCTGGATAATAGTGAAAAAACAATCCCCAACTTTTTAAATAAAGTGGTTAATATCCTCAGTGGCACACAGTCTACTTTGCGGCAATACCAGAAGTATTTAGAAGATATTTTGAACAAAAGATAATCACTAAACTAATCTTGAAGGAAGATACTTCTGTGAAGTATAAAGAAATATTTCATATGTAATTTATGGTGTGTTTATTAAAAGATCTTTCTCACTATTTTGTAGCTTCATATTAACTAAAAAGAGATTTAGCTAGTTGTAAAAACGGTTTTGTTTTTGTTCAGGTGCTAAGTCATGTCTGACTCTGTGACCCCTTGAACTGCAGCATGCCAGGCTTTCCTGTCCAACACTATCTCCCTGAGTTTGCTCTAACTCATGTCCATTGAGTCAGTGATGCCATCCAACCATTTCATCCTCTGTCGCCCCATTCTCCTCTTGCCTTTAGTTTTTCCCAGAATCAGGCTCTTTTCCAGTGAGTCGGTTCTTTGCATCAGGGGGCCAGAGTATTGGAGCTTCAGCTTCAGCATCAGTCCTTCTAGTGAAGATTCAGGACTGATTTCCTTTAGCATCGACTGGTTGGATCTCCTTGTAGTCCAAGGGATTCTTAAGAGTCTTCCCCAAACCAGTTTGAAAGCATCAGTTTTTGAGTGCTCAGCTTTCTTAATGGTCCAGCTCTCACATCTATACATGGCTACTGGAAAAGCCATAGCTTTGACCATATGGACCTTTGTCAGCAAAATGATGTCTCTGCTTTTTAATGCACTAAATTTGTCATAGCTTTTCTTCTAAGGAGCAAATGTCTTTTAATATCATGGCTACAGTCTCCTTCTACAGTGATTTTGGAGCCCAGGAAAATGAAATCTTGCATTGTTTCCACTTTTCCCCTATCTATTTGCCATGAAATTATCTCAATGAGTTAAAAATCTTCTCACAAGGGTTCATTTTTATACTTGTATGAGAGTCACCATTGTATATTTTTGGGGGATACTTTCTAATTTGAAAGTGAAAGAGCAGAGTGAAAAAGTTGGCTTAAAACTCAACATGCAAAAAACTAAGACCATGGCATCAGGTCCCATCACTTCATCGCAAATGATGGGGAAACAATGGAAACAGTGAGAGACTTTATTTTCTTGGGCTCCAAAATCACTGCAGATGGTGACTGCAGCCATGAAATTAAAATACCCTTCTTCCTTGAAAGAAAAGCTATGACCAACCTAGACAGCATATTAAAAAGCAGAGACATTACTTTGCCAACAAAGATCGGTCTAGTCAAAGCTACGGTTTATCTAGTAGTCATGTATGTGAGAGTTGGACCATAAAGAAAGCTGAGCACCAAAGAATTGATGCTTTTGAACTGTGGTGTTGGGGAAGACTCTTGAGAATCCGTTGGACAGCAAGGATATCCAACCAGTCAATGCTAAAGGAAATCAGTCCATAATATTCATTGGAAGGACTGATGCTAAAGCTGAAGCTCCAGTACTTTGGCCCCCTGATGCAAAGAACCAACTCATTGGAAAAGACCCTGATTCTGGGATAGATTGAAGGCAGGAGGAAAAGGGAATGACAGAGGATGAGATGGTTGGATGGCATCACGGACTCGATGGACATGAGTTTGATCAAGCTCTGGGAGTTGGTGATGAACAGGGAATCCTAGTGTGCTGCAGTCCATGAGGTCGCAAAGAGTTAGACACAACTGAGTGACTGAACTGGACTGATGGGATTGGATGCCATGACCTTTATTTTTTGAATGTCAAATTTTAAGCTAGCTTTTTTACTCTCCTGTTTCACCTTCATCAAGAGGCCCTTTAGTTCCTCTTCACTTTCTGCCATTAAAATGTTATCATCTGCATATCGGAGGTTGTTGATATTTCTCCCAGCAATGTTAATTCCCCCTTGTGAGTCATCCAGCCCAGCATTTCTCGTGACGTACTCTGCATATAAGTTAAATAAGCAGAGTGACAATATACAGCCTTGATGTACTCAGTTACCAATTTGAAACCAGTCTGTTGTTCCATGTCCAGTTCTAACTGTTGTTTCTTGTCCTGCATGCATGTTTCTTAGGAGGCAGATAAGGTGGTCAGGTAAGGCAGATATTATCATCTCTTCAAGAATATTCCACAGTTAGTTGTTATCCACACAGTAAAAGGCTTTAGCATAGTTGATGTTTTATTTATTTTTAACTTTTAATTTTGAAATAATTTTTGACATAAACAAAGCTGCAAAAAGAGAACTGTAAGTTCTTGCACAAAAGTTAATAGGTTATTTAGCAAGGAGTTCTAGTACAATGTTGAAAAGGAGAGGGACATCCTTGCCTGATCTTAGCAGGAAAGCTTTGAGTTTCTCATCATTAAGTATTTTGTTTGCTGTAGATTGTGGGTGGATAGTCTTTATCGAGTTGATAAGGTTACCCTCTATTTCTAGTTTACTAAGAGTTTTTACTACAAATGGCTGTTGGAGTTTGTCAAATGCTTTTTATTTGCGTATTGATATGGTCATGTGATTTTTTTTTTTTTTAGCCTATTGAATCTGTTCTATTGGCTTTTGCCTTATGTGATTGGATACTCTGTGTTAGGCACAAACAAATTAAAATTTTTTATATCTTCTGTTTTTAAAATTAAGTTTCCCTTGTTAAAGTCTCAGAACCTCCTCCAAGTGCTAATAATTAATTCTAGAAAATTAATTCCTGGAATAAAAGTGCTACTGTTTTCTCATTATCATTCTCTCCAATGATGTTAATAAAATGTAAAGTTTTAAAAAACTTATCTGATGATTTTTGGTTATTATAGCAAGAGCAATGATGTTTGGCAATTTTCTATATCCTGGCTGGAATTAAAATACTGATTCTTTTAATCTGAACCTCTAATTGGTACTTTTGTTGCTCAGTCTTTGCATTGCTTCTATAGTTAGGAAAGTGATCTTGTCAGTGGTGAGGTCTTACTAACATTGAGCTGCAGTAGAGAAAGTACTGTGATACATTTGGCAAAATACTGCCATAAAGATCTTATTTTAGGCAGGAGAGTCCTTAAATTTAATTGCAGTAAGCAGTAGTAAATCAAGTATATATATATATATTTTTTGAGGAATGTTTAAGAAAAGTAAATGTCATCAAAAATTGATCATAACGTTTTTGTTCCATTTATGAAATGTTTATTTTAAAAATGATCATTTTAATGGGTGTATTAAAAAGGAATTGGAGATATATCATTGGGAGTTCTTGACCCTTGTATTTGTTTCTGTGTTCACTAAGAAGAAAATACCAGGAAGCTCTGACAATGGTCATTGGGGGAAAAAACAAACAAACAAACTAAATATCTTGTGGAAGTGGTTTTGAAAATGAAAAAATATTCATATATGTTATTTTGGGAGACATTAAGGTCAATGCTTTTTGAATGCTCTAAGTGAAGAGCTGACTGTTTTAGAAATCAGTGACTGTACTCATCAGATATGCAGATTGATTTGATTTCAAAGCTTGAGCAATTAGTAACCTCAAGAAAGACACCAGAGTGATTCCTTCATACAAAAGCATGAACTCTCTTGGTTTCATGCTGCAATTGTTATATACTTACTTATTACTTCTAGTGTCATTCTCTATCGAAATAATGATTGATAAAATAACTATTTCAACAGACATTTGTTACTTACTTAGTATGTTCCAGACCCTCTTTGCATTGCTAGAGCTATAATAATAATGAAAAGAGTGACCGAATATTTCATCAACAAAATGAGACCCCTTTAAAAGTGGTGCTATAAGTGGTTTTTACTTGAATAATAGTGAAACCTGTGACTGTGGTTATTTAAATAGAAAATCTCTTGAAAGGTTGATTTTTGCATAAAGGAGGAAATAAACTAGTGAATGTTTACAATAATATGTGATAAATAAATTAAAGATGTGTGACTGGGGTAAAGAAGGAGAAGAACTGGTTGTGGTAATTAGCCTCCAGGTTGACCATGATTCCTGATAATCCTTGTTCCCTTGTACGTGCCCTTGTGTAGTCCTCTTTTCTTACTGAATTTGAGATGACCCTGTATAAGAAGGGGCTTCCCTGGTGGCTCAATGGGTAAAAAAATTTGTCTGCAATGAAGGATATGTGGGTTTGATTCCTGGGTCAGGAAGATCCCCTGGAGGAGGAAATGGTAACCCACTCCAGTATTCTTGCCTGGGAAATCCCATGGATAAAGGAGCCTGGTGGGCTACAGGTTGCAAGAGTCAGACATGACTGAGCAAACTAAATCACCACAACCACCACTGAATAACAAAGAACACTCTGTAAAAAGACTTGCAGAATCTTGTTTGGTTTCTTATAATACTTGTTCTTGGGCCCCTACATAACCATGGAGATGGATTACTCAAAGTGGTGGGCTGGAGAGATCACGTGGAGAGACTCTATGGAGAGGACTTGAGAGAGAGAGAGATTTCTGTGAAACCCCAAGTTGTCCTACCCTCCAGCCATTTGAAGTCTGCCCTCCTGTACGACATGCCATCAGGAAAAATCCTCCTCAATGAGCTCTATCCAAATTTCAGATCTGCAAGAAAAGAATAAAGATTGCTTCTGATTTAAGTCTGTTTTTGGAGTAGCTTGTTGTAAGCCATAGGTAATTGGTACAGAATTTGGGATGCTGCCATTAATGTGGAGCACTGCAGGAATGCAAAATGAAAGCCTGTGGCGCTGGCTTGAGGGTCAGGAACAGAAAAATCTGGGAGCGCCTCAAGGTGATTATTAAATAGAGAAAGTGGAAGCGCCTTGAGGAGAAAGTTGCTGAAAATCTGAAGTACAGTGGGAGAAATGTCATTTTAGGCTGGAGAAAAATCATGTACTGGCAAAACACTGAAACTCCTACTTGCAATAATATGAGAAACAGAGAAAAGTATTTAATCTCAGGTTTTTGCTAAGGAAGTTTCCAGGTAGGATGTTAAAGTTGCCAACTGATATGATAAACCTGAGGAGAGCCAAATGGACTGAAAATGAAATGTTTAGTTTTCAGAACTTAGGGGAAATACAGAGGTACCAAAATGGTTTTCCAGCCAGAAAAATGTTCTCCCCGAGAAGTGACCTCAGGGTAGAGATCAAAATACGAGGTATGGCTGTAATACCCTTGGCTAGCTTCCCAGGAGGCGAAGTGGTAAAGAATCTGCCTGCCAATGCAGGAGATGCTAGAGATGTGGGGTTTGATTCTTGATTTGGGAAGATCCCCTAGAGCAGGAAATGGCAACGCACTCCAGTATTGCTGGCTGGAAGATTCCATGGACAGAGGAGCGGGTTACAGTCCTTGGGGTCACAAAGATTTGAACACAACTGAGCACACACACACAGGACCTTGGGAAGACTTGAGGTTGTGCCTCCAGAAGAACAGCTGGGGCACTAATAATAATTTGGGCATAGCTCGCTGTGCTTCTGATAATCTCGGGGCATTTTTCCACAGCAGCTACACACAAAACCTGAGATATAGAAGGACATGTCTTAGAAAGAAATGTGGGTGTGATTTCTGTCTAATGGTGTGAACTATGTTTCAACACATAGGAAGTATACAGTGTTTTTTAAAAGAATAAAAACATCTTGGGCTTTGGGCTTTTCGTTTTTGACTTGTCCACAGTAACTGGAATAGCAATATAAACAGGATTTATTTTTTTATTTTTTTTCATCTTGATGTCAAGTAACTCCCATCTCCTGAGCCCAGGACCTATAGAGATCTACTGCCTGCTAGTTTCTTTTTCTCTATTGATCATAGCAGGGATCATCCTCTTATGTGCTGAGAAATTGATTAGAGACAGTTGCAGAGACAAAGGCAGGGACCAGCAAGTTTAATCACAGAAAATTCTTGTTATTTGGATCTTATCCTGGTTTGATACTGACCAGGAGGTGAGTGCCAGGGTTTGCTGATGCTCAAATGAAACTGTACCATGAGGTGCATCTTCCCTGCCTTACAGGTTCAGGAAATGGGGAATACTCAAAACTAGACAAGTCTCAGAGGGAGCTAACTACTCATAACCTGGAGATCATACTTCCTTTCTCTACCTGCATTATTCTATGTATTAAACATATCCTGCTATCAGATATAAAAACCCAATTGGCATCTGTCGAAAATGATGTCTTTCAAAGAGTGTTTCAGATTAAAACTGAATTATAATAGTAATCAAATAAATCTGCCAGAGGAAGGAGATGAACATGAAAATAAAAAGGAAACTAAGATCATCTGCTGCTGCTGCTAAGTCGCATCAGTTGTGTCTGACTCTGTGCGACCCCATAGATGGCAGCCCACCAGGCTCCTCTGTCCCTGGGATTCTCCAGGCAAGAACACTGGAGTGGGTTGTCATTTCCTTCTCCAATGCATGAAGGGGAAAAGTGAAAGTGAAGTCGCTCAGTCGTGTCTGACTCTTTGAGACCCTGTGGGCTGCAGCCTACCAGGCTCCTCCGTCCACGGGATTTTCCAGGCAAGAGTACTGGAGTGGGGAGCCATTGCCTTCTCCAAAGTAAGATCATATGGAAAGAAACAAATGTACAATCAGTCAGTGTTGGAGTTCAAAAAATCATTATTTAAAAAAAAATGTATTTATCTGTTTATTTTTGTCTGTGCTGGGTCTTTGTTGCTGCGCAGGCTTTCCTCTAGTTGTTGAGTGGGGGCTGCTCTCTAGCTGTGATGCACAGGCTTCTCATTGCAGTGGCTTCTCACATTGCAGATCACAGGCTGCAGGGCACGCGGACTGCCGTAAGTGCTGCTCCTGGGCTCTAGAGCACACCTCAGTAGTTGCGGCGCATGGGCTTAGATGCTCTGAGGCACGAGGGAGCTTTCCGGATCAGGGATCGAAGCCATGTCTCCCGTTTTGGCAGGTAGATTCCTTACCACTGAGCCACTAAGAAAGTCCCCCAAGTCATTACTTTTTAAATGTAAAATTCAGTAGATGAATTAGAGGAGAAGTTCATGTACAAAAGAAAAGCTCCTAGCAGAGTGTTAAAAGATAAAGAAATCACAAATAAAAAGATAAAATACTTGGAAAAGAAACTCAGAAGATTCTATATGAGTTAAAGGGGTGATGGCGACTTAGGAAAAAAGAGTACAGGAGAGGCAATCCTTAAACAATTAGAGGAAAACTTTCCTAAGTTGAGAGGGGATCTGAGTGTAAAATTAAAAAGCCTCACTGAGTTCTAATCTGGGTGATTTAAAAAAGATTACATGAATCTGGATATAGCCTGATGCATGAACTGGACATCTGGACTGGAATTCAAAGATGAAGAAAACTGTATGCATTTTAAGGAAAAAGTGACAAGTTTTTGCACAGACGAGATTGCATCTTATTTGCAATGTCAGAATCTAAAATACTGAAATAAATCAGAAGACTGCTGAGAAAAAAAAGGCTGTGACACGAAAGTCCTATCCTTAGCCGGAAGCTAAGTTATTATTCATCTGTTCTCTATTAAAAATAGATGTTTAAGGATGTATAAGAAATCTTGTAAATTCTGGTAAAATTTCATTGTTTTTTTAATAGTGGGCTACATATTACTCCAGAATGTGAATATAACATAATTTAGCCAACCATTTTCCTGTTGATTGATGTTAAATTCCCCTCACCCAGTATTTTGTCACTATAAATGATATTGTGATTAATCTTTTTACAGTTTGAGTCTTGTGTTTTAATGCCTTTAATTTTCTGAGATAGGTTCCTAAGAATGTTATTTCTAAGGTCAAGGATGTACTTATTTCAGATTTTAAAAGGTGCTACCAGATTGCCCTCTGAGAAGGATGTAAAACTTGACATTTCCACCACCAGGGGAAAGAATATCCTTTTGCTGGGGTTCTCACTACAGGAAGTATCTCTCTCTTTTTAGAAAATGTTTGTGGGTCTAATAAATATAAAGTGATATTTAGTTGTTAATTAAATTTGCATTTTGCTGATAAGAAGAGAAGTTGAAAACCTTTTTGTTATTTTGCTCTTTCAATTTACTGATCTATAAATTACCTAACTAACAGCCTTTGCCCATTGTTTAATTTGAGCTTTTTATCTTGTAGATTTGTAAGGATTCTTTGTGGTAGACTTGTGTGTGTGTGTGTGTCTGTGTTTGCAGCTACATAACTGACATTTCCTGAAGGTTTTGTTTATTAACCTTATGTATGTTAAGCATCTTATTATGTATAAGTTTCTAATGTTGTTTAAGAATGCCTCCCCCACTCCTAGGAGCATATGTAGTTTTTATTTATTTATTTATATTGAAGGATAGTTGTTTTATAATGTGTTCTGTTGTTGTTCAGCCAGTAAATTATGTACAACTCTTTGTGACCCCATGAACTGCAGTACACCAGGCTTCCCTGTCCTTCACTATCTCCTGGAGTTGACTCAAACTCATGTCCACTGTGTTGATGATGCTATTCAACCATTTCATCCTCTGTCACCCCCTTCTTCTCCTGCCTGCAAATCTTTCCCAGCATCAAGGTCTTTTTCAATGAGTTGGCTCTTCATAGCTGGTTACCAAAGTATTGGAGCTTCAGCTTCAGCATCAGTCCTCCCAGTGAATGTTCAGGGTTGATTTGTTAGTTTCTGCTGCTGCTGCTGCTCCGTCGCTTCAGTCGTGTCCAACTCTGTGTGAAGATGGCAGCCCACCAGGCTCCTCTGTCCACTGGATTCTCTAGGCAAGAACACTGGAGTGGGTTGCCATTTCCTTCCCCATTGTTAGTATCTAGTATATAGCAAAGTGATTCAGTTATATATATATGCATATACTTTATTCATAATCCTTTTCATTACGGTTTATTACAGGTATTGTATACAGTTTCCTGTGCTATACAGTAAGACCTTGTTTATCTATTTTATATGTAGTACTGGGTGTCTGATAATCCCAAACGCCTAATTTATTCCTCCCTCACCTCCTTTCCCCTTTAGTAACAATAAGTTTGTTTTCTATGTCTGTGAGTCTGTTTGTGTCTCGTAGATGAGTTTATTTGTGTCATATTTTATATTCCACATGTAAGTGATATCATATGATATTTGTCTTTCTGAGTTACTTTACTTAGTATGATAATCTCTAGGTCCATCTATGTTTCTGCAAATAACATTAGTTCATTCTTTTTTATGCCTGGGTCATGCTCCATTGTGGGCTTCCCAGGTGGCTCAGTGGTAAAGAATCTACTTGCCAATGTGGGAGACTCAGAAGTGTTGAGTTTGATCCCTGGGTCAGAAAGATTCCCCTGGAGGAGGAAAGATATATATATATATCTTCCTTATCCATTCAATTGTCCATGGACATTTAGATTGCTTCCATGTCTTGGCTATTATAAAGAGTGCTCCTATGAACATTGGGATGCATGTATCTTTTCAAATTATGGTTTTCTTTGGATATAAGCCCAGGAGTGGATTGCTGGATCATTTGGCAACTCTGTTTTTAGTTTTTAAGGAAACTTCATACTGTTCTCCCTGGTAGCTGTACCAATTTACACTCCCACCTACAGTGTAGGAGGGTTCTCTTTCCTCTGTACCCTCTTCAGCATGTGTTATCTGTATACAGTCTCCTTGTTTTTTTTTTTTTTTTGAAAAATCAATCTTATGTTTTAATTTACATTTAATTCTTTAACATATTTAAAATTTTTTTCTCTTACATGTGACAGACTCTGTGGGTTGGCTTATTCTCCAACAATGTCTTAAATCCTGTCATTCTGGCATTTCTCTTTTATGAAGGCTGGAAGCTAAGAGTTGGTGTCTCAGATTCCTTTACAGTTTCAGGGTCCTATGACTCTGATTGGGCTACAAGCACAAGGCCATGGGGGAAAGCATTCTTTCCTGAGTAAAAACAAAAACCTGTTTAAAAGCAAGTAAAAATCCTTTAAGCCCCCTTTTAAAACCATTTTCCCTACTTTCTTGTCTATAATGTGGATATTGTGCCTGCAGTTTCTGCCTTCATCTTGCAGTGGTGAAAATGAAAGTCAAAACACTGAGGATGATGGAGCATAAAAAAAGGAGTCTGTGTCCTTGAGCAGCTGACATAGACCAAATTACACTCCCTTCCCTAAACAGACTTGTAAAAACAACCCTCCATTTGTTTCAGCTACTGAATCACAAGGTTTTTGTTACTTCACACTGAAATCAATATTCTCGGATGTGGGGGCCAATATATACTTTCTTCTATAGCTATATGGCTAATTGTGCTATAATCTATCCTGCCACTCAATTAAAATGCCATCAGTGTCATTTATTAAATTACCATATATATTGAGATCTATTTTTGGATTCTCTATTCTGTATCCTCTGGATCATTGAAAAGCCAAGAGAGTTCCAGAAAAACATCTATTTCTGCTTTATTGACTATGCCAAAGCCTTTGACTGCATGGATCACAATAAACTGTGGAAAATTCTGAAAGAGATGGGGATACCAGACCACTGATCTGCCTCTTGAGAAATATGTATGCAGATCAGGAAGCCACAGTTAGAACTGGACATGAAACAACAGTCTGGTTCCAAATAGGAAAAGGAGTACGTCAAGGCTATATGTTGTCATCCTGGTTATTTAACTTATATGCAGAGTACCTTATGAGAAATGCTGGGCTGGAAGAAGCACAAGCTGATATCAAGATTGCTGGGAGAAATATCAATAACCTCAGATATGCAGATGACACCACCCTTATGGCAGAAAGCGAAGAGGAACTAGAGAGCCTCTTGATGAGAGTAAAAGAGGAGAGTGAAAAAGTTGGCTAGAAACTCAGCATTCAGAAAACTAAGATCATGGTATCTGGTCCCATCACTTCATGGCAAATAGATGGGGAAACAGTGGAAACAGTGGCTGACTTTATTTTTCTGGGCTCCAAAACCACTGCAGATGGTGATTGCAGCCATGAAATTAAAATATGCCTATTCCTTGGAAGGAAGGTTATGACCAACCTAGACAGCATATTAAAAAGCAGAGACATTACCTTGCCAACAAAGCTCCATCTAGTCAAGGCTATGGTTTTTCCAGTAGTCATGTATGGATGTGAGTGTTGGGCTATAAAGAAACTGAGCACCAAAGAATCGATGCTTTTGAACTGTGGTGTTGGAGAAGACTCTTGAGAGTCCCTTGGACTGCAAGGAGATCCAACCAGTTGATCCTAAAGGAGATCAGTCCTGGGTGTTCATTGGAAGGAGATGTTGAAGCTGAAACTCCAATACTTTGGCCACCCAATGCCAAGAGCTGACTCATTGGAAAAGACCCTGATGCTGGGAAAGATTGAAGGCAGGAGGAAAAGGGGACTATAGAGGATGAAGTTTTTGGATGGCATCACTGACTCAATGGACATGAGTTTGAGCAAGTTCTGGGAGTTGATGATGAACAGGGAGGCCTGGTGTGCTGCAGTCCATGGGTTGCAAAGAGTGCAATGGACATGGCTGAGTGAACTGAACTGCACTGATTCTGTTGTACTGAGTTGCCTTTCTCATCCTATGTCATTAATATATTGATTTGATTAAAATGATTTTATTCACTAATACACACACAAATACACGAAGAATAGTGTGACAGTTCGATTGCACTGGACATGGCAATAGTACTTTAAATCTATCCATTCTTTCAAGAAAATTTCTAAGATTTCAACAAAGTAGTTTTCAAGCACTTAAGAGCAAGATATTTCAGGAATGGTGCTCCAAAGAAGTAAGTTAAAGAACATGATTTAATGAAAGCAGCATTGCTTATAGTCAGGAAATTTTCATTTTACTCCCCATCTGCCAAGTTTGCAAACCTATACCATCTCTGATCGACTCATTCATAAACTCAGGGTTGACAGTAGATGGCTCCTGGTCTCCCATACAGCTCTAAAAATCAATGATTCCATGAATCTGTAAACTAGGACATTTCTCCAAAATTACTGCATTCTTTCTCCTTACAGGAGAGAAGATTTCTGTGACTGGAATCTATCATCTTCAAATACATAAGTTACCTGTATATTTGTATGCAATCCAAAAAAATCCAGTTGCCCACATTAGTTTTTCCTTTTCTCTCATTGTGTGGGAGGGCTTTCGGTCACTTTGTAGAAAAGGGGATAAATTGAACTTGCCTTGGTTCCCCTGTGGTTGACTTCATGCAGGCCTTCACTTTGAAGGGAGAGAACAGGCAAACAGTTAGAAAAAGTTGTAATTCTGAGAAGTATTAGAAAAGTTTGGGTTCATACTGGGGTGAGAGTAGACTTCACTCAGGATTAGAATCTGCACTGCTTCATAGACAGTCTGTGCTACTTGGCCAATGCTATTTCTTTATGTCCTTCATGTTGTCCTGTAATATTTCAGTTGTTTCTCACACATACAAACAGGTTACTTTTTAAAGATATAAGGATATGAAAGGTCAAATCATGTACCTTCCCAACAGTTCTTTTCATCTGCAGTAAAAGAAAAATTACATTCAGATAATTTTGTGCATTAGCACTATTCTAGAATATCTCAAGATGTTGATTTAAAATTAATATGAAAAAATTATTAAGACCTAAGCAGGGTACTCCTCTGTCCTTTCAACTAATGTCACAAGTTGATTCTGTTTTTCAAAGTCATGGTTCTTCCCAAGGGTTAAGACAAATGGTTTGACCAAGAGATTGAATCATTTAAAATTTATTTTCCTTTGTTTAACTTTAGGATAGCTCAGGAATTTTGGCTATCCTAATTCATCTTCAAATTTAATTTAAAAAATGATAACTAATGACCTCAGTTCAGATCATCTTCAAAATCTCACAGCCTTATAAATATAGATTATAATAAGAATAATGATTTATAGATAATGGGCTCTTTGTCTGTCTCTGGTGTCTTCTTACAGCTGGAGGAGTATGAAAGGTCACACCCACTGGATTGTATTCCTGTCTTTCTCCTCTGTGTTTGTTACTGTTGCTTTGACTTTTTTGAAGTCCTTAATGTTACTACTATCCTAGAAAAATGTGATCTAGGATAGATGGCATGAAGGTGTTAGGATCAGGATACAGACTTGATTATATTTTCTTTCCCTTTTGAGGTTAGAACTATCACAGACTGATTTTCTGGTTTTCCTTTTCTGAATTCCTTGTAGAAGCTACCAAGAAGCTTTCTCCATAGGAGTGATATTACAGTGTTATTGTAAAATGTTGTATAGAGTACTGTTGTAAAATGGCATGATCACTACTATAAGGAATCATAGCTTTTTCCTAAAAAACCTGCACACAGTGTTTATTCTTTGAAGCTTTTTGGCAGTACTGTATTTATGATATATGTTTAAGAAAACTGAGGCAGATACACTTAACAGATTTTATCCAATGATAGAGTTGTTAAGTGAGATTCCAATAACACTTCTGTTAATCAACACTGCCTATAGTGAGAAGCAAATGCTTTATTTAGTAATAGTGATATGTAGTTTATATTGCCTGGGGAGTGTGGTCTAGGAAGTTTCTTTAATTCTTTATCTTCCCTTGGCATAAATACATTGATGAAACATCGAATATTTTTAAAACTTTTAAAGTTTAGTGATAAAATTTATAATTGAGTACATTTAGAGAGCGCAGCATATTTTTCTATTCTCTACCTCTTCCATCACAATAATTACTTTCTCCAGTTTGTAGTAAGCTGCTTTTTTAATTTAGCAAATCTAGGCATTGATCAATTTCTATATTTTTATTTACTCTAAGAATAAATTTATATAAACAAGATTCCCTATGTCTGTTGATTATAGCAGGAAGTGTTGTAAATTGCATTCTGGGAATTGGGAGGTTAGGGATGCAGGGAAGAAATTGTAAGTAATTTGAGACATTTTAAAACATTTTACAATTATTTTGCTGATAACATAAAAACACTCAGTAATGCAATTACTTTGTTTTAGTAATCAGTATTAGAGAAATCCCTTTTTAAATATGTTTTTTAAAAAACTTTTAAGTCCTCATTTTAAAAAATATTTATTTTATATATTTGACTGCACCAATCAGTTACAGCATGTGAAATCTTTTTAGCTGTGGCTGCGAACTCTTAGGGATCGGACCCTGTCCGTTGCATTGGGAGCATGAAGTCTTAACTACTGGACTATTAGGGAGATCCCCAAAACATCTACCCTTTTTTTTTCTTTTTCTTTAAAGATAGCAATTTTAGATAGTCTACAAAAGTTTTGAGTCTAGTAATACTCCAATCAACAGATGAATGGTCATTTATGTACAACTAATTTTTACATCCAGAGTGGTACACTATAGTATTTTCTTATAGTGAATTTAACAATTTCAAAACAATTTAAAAAATGTTAGCATTTGAGCAGTTCATAAGAAAAGCTGACATTTGTTCACAAAACATGATCAGTGCAGTCCAAAGTTTTTCTTTGAGATTTTTCTTCAAACAGCTGTTGCACATGATCCTGAGTTCAGAAATGCTAGGTATAATAGCATTGTGGAGGGAATTAACTTGATGAAAGATATACCCTTCCTGTTAAGTCATGCTTAATAGTGTCTAACTTCTCAGATAATTGTCTTCCACAATAGTTAAACAGTGAATAACAAGTAAAACTGATATGCAAATTTCTATTATTTTGTGAAATGATGGAATGGGTGAAACAGAGGGAAACAAAGTTGGCGAAAAAAGAACAAATCTCCAATGATAGAATCCAAAGTAAGCTTGTCCTCATTACAAATAGACCGACCATCAGGGCCTGATTTGGTAAAATATCCTCTAAATGGTCACCTCCAAAAAAATGTTCTGGTCTTTCACCTTGAATTAATTTCTTCCATTTTGTCCGTTCCCATCACTGCTCGTACCCCTATTTATCATTTGATTACTTGGCTTTGGATTTGAGTTGTTGATAGGTCTGGGACTGTTATTGTTTAGTCACTAAGTTGCCTCTGACTCTTTTGTGACCCTATGGAGGACAGCCCACCAGGCTCCTCTGTCCATGGGATTTCCCAGGCAAGATAATTGGAGTGGGTTGCCATTTCCTACTCCAGGGGATCTTCTGTACTCAGGGATTGAGCCTGTGTCTCCTGTGTTGGCACGTGGATTCTTTACTATTGAGCCACCAGGGAAGTCCATCAGGGACTGTGCCAGCCTGTAAATATCTTGGAGGCAGTGGTGGCATCTTATTGGACTTTACATGCTTTAACCCTCACCACAAGAAACGTGGTGCCTTATCTGGCACACTAAAGGAAATTAATAAAATTAAGTAAGTAAACAAATAGGTAATATTTTAACTGTGCATTTTTTATTTTATTCTCCATCAAATAAAAAATATGACAAAATAAGCATTTTTGGCTTATTTTCAGATGAAGAGACAAAGAATTATATGATTAATTAAGTTAGTATTCTTCCTCAATATTCATCGAATTTAGTTGATAATCCTATATCTCTAAAGGCTAGGATGTATTTCCAAGTGTGACTAGTATGAGACATTATAATTAAGCAACCAAGAGGGATTATGAAAAAAAAGTGAGGTGCTTATCCAAAAGCCCAAATTACCTACTTTGAATTGTTGTGTAATATAACTTATTGAGAAACTATATTATCAGGACTTTCTATGAGCAAGACACCAGTGGGAGACACTGAGGATATGAAGATGGTGACATTTCTGCTTTTTGTCTCAAGGAGAAAGGAAAAAGACTGATAAATATATATACATAGGCCAGTGACAGAGCTCAGGAAGGGTTATAATTGCAATAACTTAAGCTGATGAAGAACTGAAGAAAGACTGAAATGCCGCCATTAATAATATGCATTTGTTAAAATCTATAAAAGGTTTGATGATTTACTATAGGAATATCGAGAAAGCAGTGGTGAATCAAGTCTGAGCCAGAAAGTCTTGGCAAGTTTCATTGAAAAGAACACATTTGAATTAGGACTTAAGTGGTGACACAGATTTTATCAAATCTGACGGGCAGGATTTTAGTTAGGAGAAATTGCATCAGCCATGGTGCTGTGACATGAATGTGTCTTGAACAGTAACTAAAGAGCCAGTGGGACTGGCAATGAGGACCTCTAGGTGACTTCCAAGCCGGTGTGATGGATGTTAAGGAATGGATTATAAAAATATTCTGATACACTGGGATCCATTGGAGTTGAGGGAGACCAGAAGCAAGAATAAGTGTTAGAAGCCATTGTCCTGGTGAGAAATTATGGGGAATAGAATAGGTCAGTAGCAGTGAAAAAAGAGGGCAGAGGAAATGAGAGATTCTAAGAGGACATTAACGTTTTCTAGCTTTAGTGGCAAATAAATTATGATCATTTATACGCTATGGAGAGCTCAGGAGAGGGAGCTTTTTTTTTTTTTAATGGAGTAGAGATAAAAATTTTTAAAAGCAGGAGTGTCAAATGCTGCAGTAAGATGAAGATTAAGTAGTTATCATTTAGGGTGACAATAAACACTTTTCACTTTTATGGGAAAACATAAGCCACTGATTTCCATTTCTATCACTGTTGTTCCCCTAGTCAATCTGGAACCATGAAATAATATTTAGTGCTGAACAGCCTATGCAGAATTGGAAAAGAATGTTTAGTTGATTGCTGTATCCCATGTCAACTGATTAGCTTCTCTTCTGTGTGGATCAGCTGCTGGGGACGCTGGTTGCTCATAGGAACAGCTGTTGTCATTAATTCTGCTCCAGGCAGTAGGTGAGCCAGAGTCAGATGGTGCTGCAGAGGTGAAGGAGAAGGGAGATGGAACTAGTAAGGGAGACAGATGTTTACCTCTACTGTCATAAGGCTTTTTTTTTTTTTTTGCCTGGACCTGAAAATTAAACTGACATAAGACAGATTAACATGAGAAAAGCTTACAAATGTATGTGGTTTATGTGATGCAGGAGACTTCTTAAGGCAAAAAGGACCCAAAGAAATGATGAAACCTAAGTATTTTTTTACTAGGTTGAACAAAGACTGATAATTACGAAAAAGTAATTAAAATATATGGGGAAGCTAAAGGAAGATGTCAATTCTTTTAAGGAAATTGTACAGAATTCTCTTGGCTTTGAATCCCATGGAAGAGTGTTCTCTTGGTACAGTTCAGTTCAGTTCAGTTATCCTGACTCTTTATGACCCCGTGGACTGCAGCATACTAGGCCTCCCTGTCCATCACCAATTCCCAGAACTTACTCAAATTCATGTCCATTGAGTTGAGGATGCGATCCAGCCATCTCATCCTCTGTCATCCCCTTCTCCTGCCTTCAATCTTTCCAAGCATCAGGGTCTTTTTCAATGAGTCAGTTCTTGGTCCAGAGAAGGCATCTTTCACAGACGTGTTTTATCTCCTGTTTTTAGACAGAAGAGAAGAGATTAGAATGGCCTTCTCTTATCTGCTATTTTTTTAATTGCCTTTCAGGTCAGTTGCTCACTCATGTCTGACTCTTTGCAACCCCATGGACTGTAGCATGCCAGGCCGCTCTGTCCACCACCAACTTTCGGAACTTGCTCAAACTTATGTCCATGGAGTCCATGATGCCCTCCAACCATCTCATCCTCTGTCATCTCCTACTCCTCCTGCCTCAATCTTTCCCAGCATCAGGGTCTTTTCCAATAAGTGATTTCTGCACATTAGGTGGCAAAAGTTTTAGAGTTTGGGCTTCAGTATCAGTCCTTCCAATGAATATTCAGGACTGATTTCCTTTACGATGGACTGGTTGACTCTCCTTGCTTTTGAAGGGACTCTCAAGAGTCTTCTCCAACACCACAGTTCAAAAGCATCAATTCTTCAGTGCTCAGCTTTCTTTACAGTCTAACTCTAATGTCCATACATGACTACCTTTGACTAGATAGACCTTTATTGGCAAAGTAATGTCTCTGCTTTTTAATAATGCTGTCTAGGTTGGTCATAACTTTTCCTCCAAGGAGTAAGCGTTTTTTAATTTCATGACTACAGTCACCATCTGAAGTGATTTTGGAGCCCCCCAAAAATAAACTCTGTCACTGTTTCCATTGCTTTCCCATCTATTTGCCTTGAAGTGATGGAACCAGATGCCATGATCTTAGTTTTTTGAATGTTGAGTTTTAAGCCAACTTTTTCACTCTCCTCTTTCACTTTCATCAAGAGGCTCTTTGGTTCTTCTTCACTTTCTGCCATAAGGGTGGTGTCATCTGCATATCTGAAGTTATTGATATTTCTCCTGGCAATCTTGATTCCAGCTTGTGCTTCATCCAGCCCAGTGTTTCTCATGATGTACTCTGCATATAAGTTAAATGAGCACGGTGGCAGTATATAGCCTTGACGTACTTCTTTCCCTATTTGGAACCAGTCTGTTGTTCTATGTCCAGTTCTAACTGTTGCTTCCTGACCTGCATGCAGATTTCTCAGGAGACAGGTAAAGTGGTCTGGTATTCTCATCTATTTCAGAATTTTCCACAGTTTGTTGTGATCTACACAGTCAAAGGCTTTGGCATAGTCAATAAAGCAGAAGTAGATGTTTTTTCTGGAACTCTCTTGCTTTTTCCATGATCCAGCAGATGCTGGCCATATGAGTTCTGGTTCCTCTGCCTTTTTAAAATCCAGCTTGAACATCTGGAAGTTCATGGTTCATGTGCTACTGGGACCTGGCTTGGAGAATTTTGAGCATTACTATGCTAGCATGTGAGATGAGTACCTTTGTGTGGCAGTTTGAGCATTCTTTGACATTGCCTTTCTTTAGGATTGGAATAAAAACTGACCTTTTCCAGTCCTGTGGCCACTGCTGAATTTTCCAAATTTGCTGGCATATCGAGTGCAGCACTTTCACAGCATCATCTTTTAGGATTTGAAATAGCTCAACTGGAATTCCATCACCTCCACTAGCTTTGTTCCTTTAGCTCAAAATAATCCTTATGCCAAAGTGACATATTTGAGGGTAACATATTCCGCCCTACTGCAATCCCATTCAGTAGAGTCATCACCTACGAAATAAATAAGGAACTGAAAATCCAAGAGCGTTTTCCTCTTGCTGTTCTGTGAGGTTCATTATAGTTTGTATTCAGTTAAGCGAGTTGATAGTCAAGATATGTTTAGTTATTTCATTTTAAATCTTGCCGTACACCTTCTTTCTAATGTTCTATACTTTTAAACACTTTAAAATTATGTAATCCAAGGTAAAAGACTGGAAAAAAATTGCGAAATTTACCTTTGTTCACATTATAAAAATCCTGGGGAAATTGCATGGATGTGTTTGTAGTGTATCCTGTAGTATCGTGTATTATACAGTTATGGCTGAAGAATTTTGTAAATACTAATCTGCCTGCAATGCAGGATACCCAGGTTTGATCTCTGGGTCAGCAAGATCCTCTGGAGAAGGGAATGGCTTCCCAATCCCATGGACAGAGGAGCCTGGTGGGTTACAGTCCATAGGGTTGCAAAGAGTCACACATGACTGAGTGACTAACATTTAATCAGAAAGATCAAAATAGAGAATCACCTGGAAAAAAAAAAGTCCTATGTTTGAGAAAATGTAAAAAGTAGCTCTTGGATTACCATCTTATTGGTTCTCTCTGTTGGGCTGAACGGTGGGAACTAAAGGAATGCAGTGAATTTCATGATTTTTTCCAGGACTGGACTTGGAGGAGGTGGAGGGTTGCAAACTACATTACATTCCTTTCTCCAGAAATAAACCAGAAGCAAACGAAAACAAACAAGCTAACAAACTTCAGCAGATTTATGACCCAGTCGCTTATCTTGTTGTAGAGTCATAAAATTGTTTATTGTCTTTTGTAAATAAGTATTTACTGTTGTCTAGAATAGCATTTTATTTCTGCCTTTGCCAAGTGTATTTTGTGCGATGAGTGATTATCTGTGCTTCCGTAACCATCCTTCCTCTGACCTCCAGGTTCTGGCCTCATCCCATGTTTCTTGAAAAGTCAAAGATGTGAGTCTTGTTAAACAAATTTTATTTTTCTTTCTTCCTAAGGACATTTATAAATACATGCACTGCTCTCCTCTGAATTATCTTGGTCTCCCAACAAGGTGAAAGTAGACATTTAATAATGTTTTTTTTCCCAGCCCATGGTATTTGTTCTTATTGCTCATAGCAATATTTTAGCTCACTTTAATTTACTGTGCTAGTGTTATTAATCCCCCAAAGTCACAATTCTATTCAGAAAGACAAAAAAATATAAAGTGATAAGATGTCTCATTATCTCAAAATACAAGAAAAATGGAACTATCATTGTCCAGGTTCTCTAGAAAGGAGAGCCTGGGGCAAAGATAAAAGTGATAACACAGCAGTTTTGAAGGTGAAACCCAGCCCAGCACAGCATGGGTGAAGAGAGTGAAGTGAGGCAATGGTAAGGGTGAACCACCAGGAGTGCATGACAAGGCTGGGGACCACTTTATGCCAGGCTGCACCCAGGCGTACCAGCTTAGCAAGGACATTGCTGACCACAGGGACAGCTCTGAAGGGTGACAATGAGTAACAGACTGTGACTCTGGGCATCGAAAGGAAGGAGAAAGGAACAGGGACTTATTTACATAGCTCTCCAATTTTTGAGTTTCCCCAGTGGCTCAGCTGCAAAGAGTCTGCCTGAAATGCAGGAAGTGCAGGTTCGATCCCTGGGTTGGGAAGATCCTCTAGAGGAAGGCACGGCAACTGACACCAGTTTTCTTGCCTGGAGGATCCCATGGACAGAGGAGCCTCGTGGGCTACTGTCGCAAAGAGCTGGACATGACCTAGCACACATGGTCTAATTTTTTGCTTCCCATAAGTAAAAGTTTACTCTTTGTGGGAGTCAATTACTGCGTACTCTGGGAGGCATTATTTGTCTCTTACTCTCCTCTCCTATGACATGGTGCTTCATCTAATCTTAGATGTAGAAGGAGGCAGAAACTCTAGCCAGGCAACAGATTGTCCTGGCTGTACACAATCAAGGGTTCAGAGCTTGGCATTCTCAGGGCAAGTGACTGGTTGGCCTCAGGCAGGGGACTGACTGACCCCCAAATTCCATTTAGTACAGCAGCTGTGCAAGTGAGCTAGTATCCATGAGACTGCTGGTGCCAAGGGAATCTGAGATTTGTGTCTCATAAAATAAGCTGGGTCTTTAAAAATAACAACTAAGCAATCCATAGAGATGTGTAAGAGAGATTTATAAGGAATTCTGTCAAATACAGGTGAATGCAAAAAACATGATGGTTTGAAGTTGAGTAGCTTCTCTTGCAATCACACTCTCAAGATTTTGTGCAACACGACGCTTTGCAATGTTATTTTGATCCTTTTTTCTTCATAGACATGCATGTCACAGGCTCTGCAAGGAACATAGTGAGGAATTTTGTGCCTCAAGTGATGCACTGACCACACACTGGGAGAAAAATCAGAAGATCCATATAAGGAAATCTAGCAGAGCTTCAGGAACTCAGTTGCAAATTTCTCAGGAAATAATGTATATGATTAATGCCATTGTATTTTTTCTTATTCAGATTAACAATCAGTTTAGTTCAGACTCTTGAGATTTTGTGATATGTTCACTAAAGCTAGATTTAAAATTACTGTCTTGGCTGTTTCCGCTTATTGGAAAATGTCCTTCAAGCACAGAGTGGTGTTGTAATTCAAGGACTCATTCTTTCAGCTATTCAGTTTTAACTAGCGGAGTTCAGTTGTGGAAGAAAGAAACAGTGACATCCTACTCAAGAAGTAAGATTTTCCCCCTCTGTTTTACTGTTAAAGATGTCACAGGCAAGTTATGAGATCTGCAAGGAACTCTGATTTACCTAGAGTATGAAAAAGTGGAAAATTATGTTTTCTCCTGACTTCACACCATTTTAGGATCTTATGGGGCAAGAAAGCAGAGAAGATTCTGGAGATTCCATGCTAATTTGTTATAAAAAAAAAAAAAAGCAGATCCAGCCCTAATTCATGTTGCTGAAAAGAGATAGCAACATAGCATCATGGCCATTACAAATAAATACCCTCTACTCTCCCACAGACATGAATTAATGGTAAATTTACTCTAAGTCCGACTTGCCTAACAAAGTTAATTTGGGGGCTACCTTTGATAAATAAAAATTGTTACCATTTATTGCATGCTTTTTTATTTGCCAGACAGTGTTCTAAGTGTTTTTAATAACCCTTTTAATCTTTCTAAAAACCATAAGGGGAAAGTTACCCTCATTTTATGGAGAAGGAGACATAATTACGGGACTGATATATGTAACCTGCCTAGAGTCACACACGCAGCAAATAAAATGGCAGAGCTGGAACTGAGCAGTCTAGAGCGGGCAGATTCTTCTTAGCTAAAAATGGTTGTTGCCTCACCCCTAACACTTTCAGTGATATGTTTGTGTGTGATATGAATATAAGCGTGTATAGAATTTCTTATTTCCCTTATTTGCTCTATAATAAATATGGGAACTATTTTCTAAATAGGTTTAATTTTTATCTGCTTTGTTAGAGAATACATTTAAATGAGAAAGGGTATCTAGGAGACCCTGAAATTATCCTTCCCTCACCTCTCATAAGTTTTATTATCAGACACACAAAGGAGCCTACCTCCTTGTCCTTCATAAATGTGCTCAGGTTTATGAAACTTGAAAAGTGACAGATTGTTTATTAAGTCACTTAATCACCATAACACGTCTCCTCTCTTTCTCAAATAGTGAGATATTACTCCAGCCACTAGGAAAGTTAATATGCTCGTAACTAAGTGATTGAGGAGAGCTGTAATACATCTGTAACTGTCTGATAATGCAAGGTAAATAAGCTGGAAATTACCTGCTGACACTCTTAGGGCTGCCAGGAGACAGAAAGCTTCTCCTCCTGGTTTCACCAGATTTGTTTTGTGTAAATTGTGCTGGCCCTTGCCAGGGAATACAAATTTATTTAGAGGGCAAGGAGTTTGAGGGCTTCGGAACACTTTGCTTTTGGGATTCTGCCCCTAGAACAACTCCGAGCGTGAAACAGGTAATGCTTTCAATTTAAAATTTAAGATATACCTAAGTATAAGACCAGAAACTATAAAACTCCTAGAGGATAACATAGGCAAAACACTCTCCGACATAAACCAAAGCAGGATTCTCTGTGACCCACCTCCCAGAATATCGGAAATAAAAGCACGAATAAACAAATGGGACCTAATTAAACTTAAAAGCTTCTGCACAACAAAGGAAACTATAAGCAAGGTGAAAAGACAGCCTTCAGAATGAGAGAAAATAATAGCCAATGAAGCAAAGGACAAACAATTAATCTCAAAAATATACAAGCAACTCCTGCAGCTCCATTCCACAAAAATAAACGACCCAATCAAAGAGTGGGCCAAAGAACTTAACAGACATTTCTCCAAAGAAGACATAAAAATGGCTAACAAACACATGAAAAGATCACTCATCACTCAACATCACTCATTATCAGAGAAATGCAAATCAAAACCACAATGAGGTACCACTTTACACCAGGTAGAATGGCTGCCATCCAAAAATCTACAAGCAATAAATGCTGGAGAGGATGTGGAGAAAAGGGAACTCTCTTACAATGTTGGTGGGAATGCAAACTAGTACAGCCACTATGGAGAACAGTGTGGAGGTTCCTTAAAAAACTGGAAATAGACCTGCCATATGATCCAGCAATCCCACTGCTGGGCATACACACCGAGGAAACCAGAATTGAAAGAGACACGTGTACCCCAATGTTCATCGCGGCATTGTTTACAATAGCCAGGACATGGAAGCAACCTAGATGCCCATCAACTGACGAATAGATAAGAAAGCTGTGGTACATATACACAATGGAATACTACTCAGCATTAAAAAAAAAATTCATTTGAATCAGTTCTACTCAGGTGGATGGAACTGGAGCCTATTATCCAGAGTGAAGTAAGCCAGAAGGAAAAACAACAATACAGTATACTAACGCATATATATGGAATTTAGAAAGATGGCAGCGAGATCCCTGCATGTGAGACAGCAAAAGGAATGCAGATGTATAGAACAGACTCGTGGACTCTGTGGATGAGGGCAAGGGTGGGATGATATGGGAGAATGGCATTGAAATATGTTAATTATCACATGTGAAATCAATAGCCAGCCCAGGATTGATGCTCGGGGTTGGTGCACCGAGATGACCCAGGGGGAGGGAATCGGGAGGGAGGAGGGAGGGGGGTTCTGGAGGGGGAGCATATGTAAACCCATGGCGATTTCATGTCATTGTATGGCAAAACCAATTAAAAAAAGAAAAAAAAAAAAAAAAAAAAAAAAAAAAAACCCCAAAAGGTAAAAAAAAAAAAGATATACCCATGGCAGATTCATGTCAATGTAAGGCAAAACCAACACGATAATGTAAAGAAAATTAAAATAAATAAATTAAATTAAAAAAATAATGACCAACTTAAAAAAAAATTTAAGATATGCACAGATTCACAATAGTTTTCTTTTTGTCTCCTCCATGAGGCACTTGGAATCTTTTCCAGGTCACATCTAATTTTTAGACCAGCCTGAGGGCATCAAAAAGCAAACAGTTGATAGTCAAAGTTATAAAGATACAGTCTTATGTTGCTTACTTTTCTTGGCTCAGATTTAAACTCCCTTATTTTACGCATCTTCTCTGGATCTTTTTTCTTATCTCCAGCCTAATTTAGCACAGGGTTCATGCTCTGTGTGTCTGCTGTTTGTTCAGTGTACATTTCTTGGAGTTGCGTATGCTTATGCACAACTCTATGATGGGCTTGCGTGTGTATTAGTCATTCAGTTGTGTCCAACTCTTTGCAACCCCATGGACTGTAGCCGGCCAGGCTCCTCTGTCCATGGAATTCTCCAGGCAAGAATACTGGAGTGGGTTGCCATGCCCTTCTCCAGAGGCTCTTTCTGACCCAGGAATCGAACCGAGGTCTCCTGCATCACAGGCATATTCTTTATTATCTGAGCCACCAGGGAAGCCCATAGGATGGGCTTACTACCAATTACCAGCATAGGTGGTCCCTGCCGAAGGTACATTATCTCATATCATGTTGACAATACACAGAACTGAAGCTCAGTTGGACATTATCAACCTTTTTTTTTTTTTTTTTCTTTTTGACTGACAGATTCTGCCTCAGGTTTATTTGTCAAATGGCACAGGAGGACACCAATGCCGTTCAGACAGCAGCCCAGGGGTCACACCAGTCCTTCTGTCCTCACATTGACAGATGAAGGCCTGTACTTTGGAGGCTTTGTGGGTGCCTGGGCACTTTTGAGAGCCTGAGCCTGAGCTGGAGTTGGAGGTGCAGCTTCAGTTATAACCTTGGCATTGATTTCAGTCGTGGCCTGGGATTTTGGCTAGCAGAGCCTGAGACCTTTGGTGATGCAGGCATGAGCAGGTCTTCTGTGCTTAGGGTGAGCAGTGTAGGCAATCAACCTAGCTTGCGGCTGCTACCCGTTGGGATCTTGGGTTTGACCTCCTCAGGCTTCATGAGAGCCTTGATAGCCTCAACACATGCGTTCATAGCCTTGGTGTTGCTGGCCTGTGCCTTCTTCAGGCCCTTCTTGTTGTGCTTCTTGGTAAAGCATGTTCCTTGAGAACTTACAGTCCATCCCCTTAAGAGACTTATATCATTGCCATCAGGATCATAACTTTTCAAAATTTTTATTTATTTATTTGGCTGTGGCAGGTCTTAGCTGTGGCAAGCAGGATGTTCAGTCTTTGTTGTGGCATGTGGGATCTTTAGTTTTGGCATGCAGGATCTAGCTCCCTGGCCATGGATTGAACCCTGGCCCCTTGCACTGGGAATGTGGAGTCTTAGCCACTGGACTGCAAATGAAATCCCAATTGGGATTCCTTGATGCTGTTTCTGTGTCATTTTCAGGACTGCTTGTGCGTGTGTGGTTTTTGGACTTGGCCATGTCTACACCTGGAGGGTGAGAGTGGAGAATCAGAGCTAGGGGCTTGCTGGGCTGGGTCTTACCTCTCTACCCTGATGGGGGACTCCAGATCCCAAAGCTCCTGGGACCTGAAGAGAAAGAGTCAAACTAAGTGTTTCTTCTTTTGCAATTTTTTTCGCAGAAGCAACTTTCGCTCTCACCAATACATAGGAGACCACAAATGTGTTCTAGCTGTGACATGTCCATTCTTAGTGATGGGACCTTTCCCATACAACTTATTGTATTCCTAAGTTCTGGTTTAGAATAGGAACTCAGCTACATAATACATCTGAAGTAAAATAAGCCATTCTGCCAAATTTAACTGAGCAGTTGCTTTGTACCAGGTGATATGCTAGGTGGCTCTGATACTGCTAGTACTTGGAGAAATACAAGTAACTTCCTTAAGTCCTCAAAGAAGGTACTGAGGTCTTAGAATTGACCCCCTCAGCAAGTGGGAGTGCCAGTTTTGGCTTAACTGTATTGCTGAAATCTTAAATATCCAAAGGACTTTTGAATTTTTGCATTTGCTTTAATTGTCAATGCATCTAACTTTAAAATATCTAACTTATTCCTCTAAATATTTAATACTGATTATATAATCAATAAGTACTAATATTTTATAAAGTCAAATCTCCTAAGAATTTAAACATTGCAAACCGAACTAGCCGATTTCTCTAAACATGTCAATAACATTGAGTCTCACATGCCAACTTCTGTTTTCAGCAACATACACTCAGATAAGATGAAGAAAGATGATGACAATAATTACAAAATTTATTTCTGTTTGTAGACTTGACTCTTATAAATGCTCATACTAAATTTGATTAATTCCTCATATAAATGTATTTTGTATCTTTAGAGTAACAGAGTTATTTATTTTTGTGATTTCAAAAGAAAATGATTATTATTTTTCATTCATCAAATTTGTAGTATCCAGACTAGGTTACTAACTGCTGCACTGGCCTTCTCCTCATAGCAACAGTTCACTGGTTATGTCAATGGGATTCTTGGGTCTGTGCTTTCACTTGAAATCCTTGCCTCCTTCATTCCCTCCAGTCAACAGTCTGGACATATAATTATTAAAAGTCAGAGACTTAATTCCTGGTATGTATAAGGGAAGAGATGTTCCTTCTTCCTTTTTCTCAGAAAACTTTTTTGTTTTTTGGTAAACCTGTAAATTGTTTCTCTGCATCTTTGAGATGTGTGCACATCTTTTTAAAAAGATCCCACTGAGCTACTGACCCAACTTTGGGTCCATTTACCAGATGTTTAGCAATGCCAATCTCCTGATCCAGATTGTGGTGAAGGAAAGTGCTGCATTTATTGCAAGGACACCAAGCAGGGAGAATGGGCCCCTCATGCTCAAAAGACCCGAATTCCTCAATGGCTTTCAGGAAGGGATTTTTAAAGACAGAGGAAGAGAATTACATGGTGCATGATCAGCTCATGCACAGTTTTCTGAGTGGTTGATGGTGAGGTAACTGGATGATGTTTTGGGAATTTCAATCATCAGCCTTCTGGTTCCAACTGGTCTGGCATCTTTATGCTGGTGGTCACAGGCTAGGGGCTTTTAGTATCTGCAAAACCACTCAAAGGTATGGCTCAGGATATTATCTATAGCCCTTGAAAAGGAACTAAAGGTCCTTGAGTTTGTTTTATGGCTAAGCTATAATTATTTTGTTTTGCTTGACTGCTTTCCTTTTTTTTCCCCTGTATTTTCTCACTTCTCAGATTAACTTCATTATTTGGAACTAGAGGAAGGCCTAGGAGGCAAAAGCTTTTCTATAAACAAGAGTTGAGGGACATAGAAGCTTTTCCCCAGGAAGGCCCTGAAGAGTTCTGCTTTGTTTCCATTGCCAAGTTTTATAAGTAGGAATGTTTATCTCAAGGACCTGATAGTCATCACATTAAGGAAGACAGAGTTCTGCGACTCCTGTATCCTCATTTGACTGCCTTGTGAATAAACTCTTTCTTGGTTGTAAACCTCTGTGTCTCAGCACTTGCCTTGCTATGCACTGGGCAAATGGATCTGTTTCAATAATAATATCTGCTAAGTTGGATGCTGCTCAATTCACAAATCATTGAATGAAGCCAATATGATCTTTAAAATTTACACAGTTGATTTTTTTTTTTTTTAACAGAATGGAGAAGCACTGTTGAAGGCCGTCTTGAGGAAAGGACTCCCTGTCCACCTACCAGGAACATAGGTATATGAGAGCTTCCAGTGGATCACAATTTTAAGGTCTCCTTCAGCTTTTGGACCATGATCACACTTTTTGGGAGAGGTGGGAACAGCTCTTTGCTAATAATAACCAGGGGGTGGAACAGCTTCATCATTTCTCCCAGTGAAAAACTTCTCTAACAAGCAGTTTCTGCTCCAGAGCTCTGGGTGGGCTGGGGGCTTTAGGCATTAAAGTCTGATGGCTCCTCCTGCCAGGAAATTCCTTTCTTCTCTCTTGCTCTTGAGTAACTCATATGCCCTTGAGCTCTTAGATCAAACATCAGCCCCTCAAGAATTGGACCTAGGTAAGATAAAAATTGCCAAGGTCTAATTTCCCCATTAAGAACTTCCATAGTACTTTCTCTTAGTTAAACTTTATTTTTGCAATTATTTGATTAATATGTGTTTCTTATATTGCTTGCAAGTCTACTGTGTCTATTTTTGCTCACTATTGCATTGCTTTGGCCTGACATAATGGGGGATAGTTATTAAAATAATCAATATGCATTAGCTGTGTTGCAGTTGTAGTGTGTAAATATTGTAAGGGATTTTAACCTGTAACTTCATATGCCAACTGGTCATGAAAAGTTTGGCATTTAGAATGAAACATTTCAACACTTTTAAGTCTAGAGCTTGGTTGGTATTACAAAAGGTTATATAAAAGAATGAGATGATGAAGATAAAGAATTTATATAGGATATTAATAGGAGCGAAGGAAAGGCAATGAAGACATGAAATATTGGAGAGGAAGTACATTGGAGCTTGGTGAGTATTGAATGTGTTTTTTAAGCGGTAAAGTGTTTTGCCGCTTAAAAAAAGAAAAAAGATTAAAGTTAGTGAGAGTGGAGGTTTCTCCTTGATGAGTTTTAACCACCCACTGATTTTTTTTTTTATTTACCCTCCTCTCCTCTGTGGTGCTGAAAATAGCCAGAGAACCAGGGCAGTTTAACACTTGTCCTTTTGCTCAAGGCTGCATCTAGCAACTTAATTATTTCTTTAGTGCTGGGTAGAAATAGTTCAATTTCCTTGAGTAGTGATTTTAAGGAAAACAAGACATCTTAAAGAGCTCTGTGCTTTTCTTCCAAAAGTTAAGAACAGGGCAGGAAATGAATGATCTGTTATACCCCCATGTTGATTTACTTAATTAGGCACCAAATGCCTTTTAAACATGGAACTTACTTTTCTGAAGAAATACACAATGATGAACAACTTGAAAAAGAATGACTATTTTATAGGGCATACCTATGACTCACTGCTTTTTGCACTAGAAAGTCAGCCCACACCTTGCTGTCCATGGGCGTATTTCTTCCCACTCTAGTTAGTCTTTTAAAAGTGTTCCCTCACATTAGGGCATAGAGAAAGGAAGGTGTACTGTGACCCCCTTGAGAAAGGAAGCCATACTTTATCTCACCTTTTGTTCTTAAGTGTCTGAAAAGTATTAAGTGTTCAGGGAAGGAAGGTAGGAAGGAAATTAGATCCACTATATGAAAAGGAAAAGTGAAGACACCATCCATAGGAAAGAAGGAGAAAATCAACTGGAGATGGAATGCTGTGGGGGATGAGATAATCTTCTTAATTTTCTTGTTTTGGTTTGAAGAGTGAACTTGTTTGGGAGAAAAAAAGAATAATGGGATGGCGGAAAGAAAGGAAGAAAGTGGAGTGGAGAGAGATGACTGAGGAAAGGAGCAGAAATCCTTATATCTTGTTTGGGGGAACTTGACACTCAAATCTATAGTGCTTATAGATGACCAATAGTCATCTCTAGGCAAACTAAGTTCAATTAGCAGCTCATTTGAGAATTAACATCTACTTCTGTTACATTAAAAAAAAATTAGAATCTAAACATTGCTAAGCTATGTTTACTGCACCAGTTCATTTGCAGGATTCCCCTTGATTAGAAAAAGGATGGGGGTTTTTACAGGAGACACAGAATTATGCAGTTCGGAGCAGAGACTTGTAAATCTGCTGCCATTTGAGATGCCTGAGCCCATTTCATCTTTCCTGGATGAAGCACAGAGCCTTTAGGTCCTTCTTATCATGGTCTCCAGGTCAGTAGGAAATAGTGTCAGAGCACTGGAACAAATGAACTTGGCTACCCTGCCTGAGAGGTTGTTAGTATGCTGAGAGTCCATTTAACATTATTTTATATGGAATTGAATGTTTGAATCTTCTGTATAACATCAATAAGTAGTAATGCAAACTTTACTTGAATACCTTTAGCATTAGGAAGTTTATGAAAATGTACCAGCATCTGAGGTGGCCATTTCCCTCTTTGGAAAGCTCTGTTAAAATTTTCCTCTTCTACTGAGCTGCCATCTGCCTCCCTATAACTCACATTCATTTCTTTTCATCTACCATTTGTGTCCAGACAGAACACATGTGTCTCTTTGCCATGTCTGTTCTTCATATGTCTTTTCTTCTCTTAGATTTTGTCAAATGTTTTTCATGCAATATGTTCCCTGTAATATCCTGGTTACCCTTGTGAATCTTATAATATCTAATTTAGTCCTTATGCTATGGTTTCAAATACATGTGTTTTGTTATGCATATATTAGCATAGGAGATTTAAATCAGATTCCACACCTGAAATCCTATTGTGAGATATTTCATCCAAAACAAATTGCTATGCGGTCATTTTCTACTCTAATATATTTGCAAACAAAATGACAAATATAGCTTTATTTTGCTCTTTATTAAAATACAAATATTTTTAATGATGCAATTTGATTCAACCTCCAATAATTGCAATTTTTGCATTTTAGTTTTTTGAAACTCAGAGGATATGTCTTTCTAGAATAATCAGACATAAAACAGTAGTCTGTGGAATTAAAAATTGAATAGATCATGCTTTTAACTACTTACATAATCAAAAGTAAAGGTCATAACTAAGAAAATTTTAGGCATAATTCACCTAGACATATGTCACATAAATTAGCAAAATACGTAAATTCCACTAAAGCTCTTAAACAGAGACTTCTTTCATAACATACTTCTCTCTGTTACAAAATGAAAGGTTACAAAGAAAGAAAATGAAAAATAATGACAAAGTTGTTTGGTAAAACCGGGACACTGGAAGAACACCCTTGAAAAAAGGGAATAATATTTATTAATTTTGAAGGGAAGTTGCTTTGGACATTTAGTAAGCACCATTTTTATCCTTACTTTTTCAAATGTTTGTATTATTTACCAAATATGACACTATAAGACACTGAAAAATTGATGCAGACCTACCATAGTTTTTCTAAAGAAGCTGCTGAATATTAGAAGCAATATAATCTTACTGAAGAACTAAATAAAAATGAGAACTGCATATTCTCAAGTTAATTAAATAGAATCTCCTCTGATGGCAGTTTATAATTTACAGAACTATAATATGTTAAAAAATTGGAAATTAGTTCTCATAAATTAACTTATTACTTCCTAAAGTAGTTTTGGAGAAAAGTGAAAACTGAGTTTGTTCTGATTGCTTCTATAAAATAGTTGAGGAAAGGGAAGCCAAAGAAATGCAACAAAGGCCAAAACTTTTTCTTTTGTAGTTTTTATAGGTTTTTGTAAGTTGAAAAAAATCTATTTTCTGTTTTATTAAAATTTTTATACTTCAGTAAGAAGGTACAATTTACACACAATAAAATTCATCTATTTTAATTGTACAGTTCAGTGAGTTTGAGGAACATAAACATCATGTGACAATATTCAAGATACCCAACATTTTCATCAACCTAAAAACTTTCATACAAGGGCCACACATTTTGAGAGAGGATGATGATTTCATATTTGCTAAGTAAGCAGTTATTTGAAAACTATGGAAAGAATATGCTTGACAGTGCCCAAATTTCCTTTTATAAAAAAATCCTAAATATTTTAACAAAACCAAGCACATGATGGCTCTGAGTCTGCTAGTGTCAGCAATACCCTAGATACAAACATAGATTAAATGCATGTGGCCACATCACCATTCTTTTGCTGTAAAATAAGATCCACCCTCTACTAAACATTGCTAGTGAATTGCACTCCCTGCTACGTTGTATGATCCTAAAATTTAAAAGGATGAATCTGATCAAAGCAGAATTGCACTGGACAAAGTTCAATAGGTAAGGAAGGCTTTATCAAAGCAATTGCTGTAGGAGCGAGAGATCAGAACTCAATCTGAGATCAAGTGCACGGAAATGGACAGCAGGGCAGGAGAGGTTTTGAGAGCTGGGATGGGTGGAGGCGGGTGTCATAGGCCATCTGTGTTTACTTTAGGGCCTGCAAGCTGCAGCTACTGAAGCCCGGGTACCTAGAGCCTGTCTTCTGCAACAAGAGAAGCCACCTGTGCTCTGCAATGAGAAGCGCATCCACTACACCCAAGGACCGCCCCTGCTCACCGCCACTAGAGAAAGCCCATGCGAAGCATCAAAGATCCATTATAGCCAAAAATAAGTAAATAAATGAAATGTAAACAAACGTGGAGGAAGACTTGTGTGGAAGTTGAGCTCTTACTCTCGCACAAACTGGAAGAAAGTGGCAACATTTTCTTTGATGGCTACCATTCAAATGGATGGCTCCTACGTCCTTGAGAAAGACAGTTTTGGGCTTTTAAAATATTTAAATTTCAAAAAGACAGAGAAAGAACATACAATTACATGTTTTCTAAAGCAAATGCTCTCCAGTAGGGAGAGGAAGGACCTAGAATCTGGGAGAAGCCTGTTAAATTTCAGTCAAGCTGAGAGGGACCCTGACCATGGAGTCCTTTAGGAATTCACCTCTTTTGCTGCTCTTGATTTGCTTTCAGCCAAAGGTCAGCACACTCCATAATCAAGAAAGCTTCTAACATCTCTACACCTGAGAGTACAGGCTCAATTGTCCCCAGCCAGAAATGGATAAAGGGAATTATTCTTTTCCTTAGTCCAATGTTCACTTTATTTTCTGTTTCATAATTAAACTTGTCTGAGCATGATTGACAACAAAAACATCTATCCTTTCTCAAAGAAACTCAAACTGATCCCCTCTGTGAGATATTTCCCCATGATTTAGACAGAATAATCACTGTGGTACATTTTACAAATCTAGGTTATTCAGCCTTCCATGATGACATTGCAATTAAAGTCTTCAGGGTCAAAAAAAGTAAATTCCTTTTTATATTCTTCTTTCAATATCCTTATTCCTGATGTGAGTAATTATCTTGAATAAGAATCACTGAATTTACCAAGAACAAGAAAAAAATTTAAGGCCATTACAAGCTACAATCCAGATTTGGAAAAACAAATCTGTAACTCTCATGCATTACAGTTTTGTCAGAGCTCTTCAGTTCATATTATTAATCTCATTCTGA
This sequence comes from Antilocapra americana, assembly GCA_007570785.1. Classification (NCBI taxonomy): domain Eukaryota; kingdom Metazoa; phylum Chordata; class Mammalia; order Artiodactyla; family Antilocapridae; genus Antilocapra; species Antilocapra americana. The sequence continues at coordinate 3,466,390 of ML661332.1, forward strand.
AGCATCTATATTTGGGTTTCTCCAAGAATCTGCCTGCAACGTGGGAGACTTGGGTTTGATCCCTGGGTTAGGAAGATCCCCTGGAGAAGGGAAAGGCTACCTACTCCAGTATTCTGGCCTGGAGGATTTCATGAACTATACAGTCTATCAGGTTGCAAAGAGTCAGACATGACTGAGTGACTTTCACTTCACTTCACTTCACTATACACAAAGATTCCCCCAATAATAAGTGGATACTTCCTTATATTACCATAAGGATTCTCTCAGAACAGGGAGTCTTCCCCAAATGCAAATTTTGGTTTCTTCCCTTGTAAGCAGAAGCTGCTTGGAATCCTCCATACAATAGTTCTTTTCCAGTCTAGGAAAAATTTTACTCTCCTATCTAAACCATGTGCCCTGCTGCAATTAGGTTATGGTAATTGACCAGCATCTGCCCTCCTCCTAGATCCCTCCAGGTAATTCAGTTTGATGACTGCCTACAGCTGCTAAGACTAAATTTGGAATCTATTCTCTATCTAAGAGTGTTCTAGTAATTCCCATTAGCATTTAAAATTAATGTTTTGCAGGCTGCTAAGAAAATAGACAACTTTGAATAATGAAGGATTTACATTTCCCCTGATAGAAAGAGTTATATACTCTAGATGTGGCTATATATCTCCTGTCCAGGTTAATTATGTTTGTGTGAACTCACCAGGAGAAGAAATGTATCAGGTAGTTGCATTTTATTTTTCTAGTTCCAGAATCAAGTTTTAGAAAAGAAGCAGAGGAAAAAAAAGCTAGGGGATTTAAAATCAAGGAGTAACCCAACAGATATATACCTCAATTTTTTATAGAATTCTAAGGAGAAAGGTCTTAAAATGCTTATTTCAATTGCAGGAGGCTAATATATCAGATGTAGTCTATGACTGGACGTTCATCTTGGTAACAGAGCAAATGAAAGAGATGATTTTCATTTTAAACAAAAGTTTAATGAAAATATGGAGCTGATGGCAATAATCCCCAAAGTCAGGTAACCGTAAAATAGGCTATTTGGTACAGAGTATAACTGAGCAATCTAGAGAATTGGGTCTCATCTGCAGAAACATTGTATGGTTTCAATGGTGCTACTTTCTAAGTGTAACAAGTAGGGAAATTTCTTCCATCTGAGGACTATTGTCAGATTTCAGTGTTGAATCAGGCCGTAGAATCAGTTGATAAAGTAGATGTGGGAAGAAGAAAAACATTAAAGCAGAGAGAATAGTGTACAGGCTGTGGAGGAGCAAAGAGCTAGATTATTTGGCCATCAAATTGGAAAGCAAATGGGATCCGATGCCATGAGTGAAAAAAATAAAAAGAGAGCTGTGGGAAATAGCATCAGAGAGGTTGGCAGAGGCTAGCACTCATGGAGATCCACAGGTACTGCACCGATTAGGTGACAGTGACAGGTTTCACCAGGTAAGAAGCAGAACGTGGAAGCAGCTCAGGCCAATCACGCTCTGGTCACCTGACAAAAGTAGTTTAATACAGTTGTAGTAAATCTCTCATCTTTGTGAGAAAGAAATGAACATTTAAAATTTCAGAAAGGAACTTCCTGGATGTCCAGTGGTTAGGGCTCCATGCATTCACTGCCCAGGGCACGGGTTTAATCCCTGATTGGGGAATGAAGATCCTCTAAGATGCAAGGCAAAAAAAAAAAAAAAAGGAAAATAAAACTTCAGAAAAAGAGCAGAAAAAAGTCCCATTGTGGATCTTTGGTAAGTTAGGGGTATCCTCTGGAAGAAAAACAAAATCATATGTAACTTTTAAGCTGGTAGAAGAGATTTCAATGGAAGAAATGGAAGTTAGGAAAGAAAAAGAGGAGGTAGAGTGGGAGAAAGAAGACCTAAAGTATAGCAAAAATATTAAATTCTGTGGAAGATATAAATCTTTATTTATGTGATGTTAGTGACTATGAAAGAGTTGTTGTTGTTTAGTTGCTCAGTCATGTCCAATTCTTTGCAACCCCATGGACTGCAGCACGCCAGGCCTCCCTGTCCATCACCAACTCCCGGAGCTTCCTCAAACTCATGTCCACGGAGTCAGTGATGCCATCTAACCATCTCACCCTCTGTCGTTCCCTTTTCCTCCTGCCTTCAATCTTTCCCATCATCAGGATCTTTTCCAATGAGTCAGCTCTTCGCATCAGGTGGCCAAAGTGTTAGAGCTTCAGCTTCAGCATCAGTCCTTCCAAAGAATATTCAGGGTTGATTTCCTTTAGGATTGACTGGTTGGATCTCCTTGCAGTCCAAGGGACTCTCAGGAGTCTCCCCCAACACCACAGTTCAAAAGCATCAGTTCTTTGGTGTTCAGCCTTCTTTATGGTCCAACTCTCACATCCATGCATAACTACTGGAAAAACCATAGCTTTGACTAGTTGGACTTTTGTCGGCAAGTAATGTCTCTGAAAGTTCCTCCATAAAAGCAACGAAGTGAATCTTGCAAAAAATGATCAGAGTCTACTTTATCAAAACTTTAGAAGTTAACTAAAGGCTTACAGCAATCTAGAGGGTATTTAATCAAGAAAAATGATAGCAGCAGGATAAAACAGTGCATATTGGCGATGCTTTCAGTACCTCTAGGTCCATTTCTTGCCTTCAGTTTCTTTTTTCTCTTTTAAAAATATTTTTATTTATTTGGCTTCACTGGGTCTCAGTTGCAGCACATAGGTTCTTTAGTTGCAGCATGTGGGATCTAGTTCCCTAAGCAGGGATTGAACTCAGGCCCCCTGCATTGGGAGTGCAGTCTTAGCCACTGGACCACTAGAGAAGTCCCTCTCAGTTCAGTTCAGTTCAGTCACTCAGTTGTGTCCAAGTCTTTGCGACCCCATGAACTGCAGCACGCCAAGCCTCCCTGTCCATTACCAACTCCCAGAGTTTAACCAAACCCATGTCCATTGAGTTGTTGATGCCATCCAACCATCTCATACTCTGTTGTCCCCGTCTCCTCCTGCCCTCAATCTTTCCCAACATCAGGGTCTTTTCATATGAGTCAGCTCTTCGCATGAGGTGGCCAAAGTATTGGAGTTTCAGCTTCAACATCAGTCCTTCCAATGAACACCCAGGACTGATCTCCCTTAGGATGGACTGATTGGATTTCCTTGCAGTCCAAGGAACCCTGAAGAGTCTTCTCCAACACCACAGTTCAAAAGTATCAATTCTGAGCTCAGCTTTCTTTATAGTCCAACTCTCACATCCATACATGACCACTGGAAAAACCATAGCCTTGACTAGACGGACCTTTGTTGGCAAAGTACTGTCTCTGCTTTTTAATATGCTGTCTAGGTTGGTCATAACTTTACTTCCAAGGAATAAGTGTCTTTTAATTTCATGGCTGCAGTCATCATCTGTGGTGATTTTGGAGCCCCCCCCCCAAATAAAATCAGCCAATGTTTTCATTGTTTCCCCATTTATTTTGCATGAAGTGATGGGACCAGATGCCATGATCTTAGTTTTCTGAATGTTGAGCTTTAAGCCAACTTTTTCAGTCTCCTCTTTCACTTTCATCAAGAGGCTCTTTAGTTCTTCACTTTCTGCCATAAGGGTGGTGTCGTCTGCATATCTGAGGCTATTGCTATTTCTCCCAGCAATCTTGATTCCAGCTTGTGCTTCCTCCAGCCTAGCATTTCTCATGATATACTCTGCATATAAATTAAATAAGTAGAGTTACAATATACAGCCTTGAAGTACTCCTTTTCCTATTTGGAACCAGTCTGTTGTTCCATGTCCAGTTCTAACTGTTGCTTCCTGACCTGCATACAGGTTTCTCAAGAGGCAGGTCAGGTGGTCTGGTATTCCCGTCTCTTTCAGAATTTCCCACAGTTTATTGTGGAAAATAAACTCCCTCTCATGCCCCCCCTTTTTTCTCTAATTTCCTTTTATTTATTTATTTATTTATTTGCTGCGCTGCCCACAGAATTTATTTTTTTTAATTGTTTTTGCCATACATTGTCATGATATCACCATGGGTTTACATATGCTTCCCCTCCGGAACCCCCCTCCCTCTTCCCTCCCCCCCCCAGGAAATCTCCCTGCACCAGCCCCGAGCATCAATCCTGGGCTGCATTTCTTGCCTTCAGTTTTAACAGGAGCCTCAAAAGCTAACTGCCAACAACTATGGTGAAAGCTAGCAGCCTGGAAGCACTGGAAGGGGGCAGAACTCGACTCCATCTTGTTCAAAGCCTTGATCCCAGAGAAGTATTATTTGATCTCTCTTGTGAGTCCCTGGAAGACCATTTGCAAGGCTGTTGTGTTTGACTAACTCAGAAGTTATCCATTTCAAATGTCTTTCCCTTGGGGGAGGGTGCGGGTGATGGGGGTTAGCATTTGTCAAAAAAAGAGAAAGGCAGGATGGTTTCACCTCATCCTCCTGGGACCGTAGTGACTCTGAGCAGAGATCTGCCTCTTTCAGTGTTCTAGGTTCCTACGAGTTCTTGCTGCTGCTGCCGTCACTCTTGCTGCTGCCAAAAGTTTGCTTGGGAGCTGGGGCACTAGAGAATGAAAACAAGAGAAACACAGGAGATATTTTCCCACTTTCTACATGCTGAAGGACCCCTTCCCACTCTAAAGCCAGAACTAAAGTGCTGCTCTTTGGGCTCTCTATGAACATTGGTGCTTACCTCTAGGTTTTAGCATGTGTTGAGTGGAAGCTTCAGGTTACTGGAGGGAAAAGAAAAAACAAATGCAAAATGATAACACACCACTGGTCCAGTGCTGTTTAGAATTCTGCTGTCCTTCCCCAGCCCACCTGCCATATTCACTTTTCAGAGTCCTCACACTGCTGCTCCAAACCTTCTCTCCAGGTTTTATAGTTACATTCAGTGGGTGTGTTTACTTCCTCTTACCCAGAGCCAGCCCCTAATCTGTTTCCCTTGTGTCTCTTTCTGAGCTATTTCAATTATGTAATCTGGTCATCTTTTGCATAATTGTTTTCTGTGTTTGTTCTGTAACAAGATAGAAAAAAATGGAAAAGAAGAAAGGAAAGATGACATGGAGGGATGGTAAAATGTAAAAACCTAGGAAAATTAAAATGGAGGAAGGAAAGAGGAAAGATTTCCTATACTATACATTGTTGGCAAATATCTTGATTCCTAGAAACTTCATTCTATGTGGTAGATGAAACCAACTTTTTATACAGGAATGAATATTTCAAAGCAGAGCATCATAAGCTTAAAACTGTGTTTTCTTCTCCCTTCTTGTCAAACTATACTTACAGGACTTTGTGATTTGTTTTTATTTAGAAATCTCCAGTAATAGATCTGACATGTCAAGTGTCAGTTTGCTACAGAAATAAAACAATTACAGGTTGCCACCACACACTGCAACATCAGTGTTTTCTGATGCTTCAGTTGTCTAGCAAGAGAACAATATCTGTCCTGTGTTTCAATCTCACTCTATTTTATACAAGTCTGGAACTGTCAGGTAAACTGATGCATTGGTTATCCAAAGGCTTGTAGTAGTTATCACATTCACCTAACACATGAAAGGTCCCCAGTTTGAAACTGGGTGGAAAAATGGGTTCTCTTCCCACTTCTGAGTCTTTAGGGCTTCCCTGGTAGCTCAGACAGTAAAGAATCAGCTTGCAATGCAGGAGACCCAGGTTCAATCCCTGGGTTGGGAATATTCCCTGGAGAAGGGAATGATAACCTTCCAGTATTCTTGCCTGGAGAATTCCATGGACGGAGGAGCCTTGCAGACTCCAGTCCATGGGGTCACAAAGAGTCCGACACGAATGAAACAACTTAGCAAGCATGCAGCATGAATTCTAGTCACGTTAGTTTCTCTTGAAAATGAAGAGAGAGTTTTTCTCTCAGAAACCAGACTTTTCTTTTTGTTAAGTTTTACAATTCTTTCTGGTTTTTATGTGTGGAAGATTTGTATTTGGCATGGGACCAGAAATGCATTTCTCCTCTTTCTAGGCTCTGCTGGTTGATGCAGGTAGGGTTGTGAACATAAATCTGAAGACATACAGCAGTGCTTGATGATGTGCTCATTCAAGTGTTATTTCCATTTGGCTGTACATAAAAGTGGTAAATAGATTGAAACAAATGTATTGAATTACATCAAGGTAAAGGCTCACTCTACACTCTCTGTAAGTGTTGGCATGCCAGGGATGTCTGCATGCTTATCAGAGTTATCATTGTTCAGTTGCTCAGCCGTGTCTACTCTTTGTGAGCCCATGGACTGCAGCATGCCAGGCTTCCCTTTAGATTCCCTAATCAATTATTTCCTGAGGAAATTCTGGAAAGAAACTCCTGTACCAAAGTGGAAACCAGAAGCTTGGTTTACACCATTAGCATATGGTTTAGTCCACAAGCTTGTCCTGGGACTATAGGTCATTAGCCAAGAGAAGGACTGATGTTGACTCTAGAGTATCCTGTGTGACTCGATTTACTTGCCAGCCAAGCTCTCTATGAGTCATTCCTCAGTTTTCAGGAAAGGGTTCTTCAAGAAAGGCTAAAAGAGCCACATGTTTAGTATTTTTGTAATAGCTAAGTGATCTAGACAACACTGATCTCTCAGCCACCTTTGCAAATAGAGGTTGATGATATTTGCTTTGCCTCCAAGAAGTAAGTAAATTAACCTGTAGGATGGAGGAGTTGCTAGACTCATTTTGAATCACAGAGAGAAAGGCGCTGTGAGAACAATGGAGAAGTGGCACCTTCTCGGGTCAGGTTCCTGCAAAGCCAACATCAGGATCAGAAAAAGGAAAATGACAAACACCTTGGATGCAATCAGGAGGCTGTGACCACCTGGGAGACCACCCGTTCATAATAGCACCAGCTTTGCAAAAGCTCCCCAAACCACCCCTGAAGCAGAAGAATTCAGTTTCATCATTGTTATTATGGGATTGCAAACTGGTTTCATATGAATAACACTTATGTGTTTCTTTTTCTTTTACGTGACAGAAGAAATAGAATTTCGAACTTGTGAATCCTGAACATAACATTCAAGGACATTAGTAAAATTTTGCTTAATATAACGTTTCCACCAATTTTTAGGCTCTTTGACCTGTATTAGCAAAAAGAAAGAATAATAATAACAACAATAATAATTATAGTCAAAAGCCAGAAAGTCATTATAGCTGAGAGATAACAAGGAGTTAGAGCTTCAAATTCTAGTCTCACTCAAATCTGTTCCTAATGACTCCTTTAGAGATGTTTGCATCCCGCTATGGGCTTCCCAGGTGGAGCTAGTGGTTAAAAAACCTGCCTGCCAATGCAGGTAGATGTAAGAGATGCAGGCAACCCACAACCGTATTCAGGGTGCAGTCAGTAAGTTTGCAAGGAGTTGGACATGCAGTGATTTAGCATGCATGGGCATACGTGTGGGCTCTAAAGCTATTCATCATCAGCTGTGAATAAGAATCCCACCTGCAATGCAGGAGACCCTGGTTCGATTCCTGGGTCAGGAAGATCCCCTGGACAAGGGAAAGGCTACCCACTCCAGTTTTCTGGCGTGGAGAATTCCACGGATTGTATAGTACATGGGGTCACAAAGAGTTGGACATGGCTGAGCAACTTCCACTTTTCCTAGAAGAGAGCATTTCCTAAAGGTTCTTGCAGGTGTTTGGCTATAACATAAAAATTTTTTCTCTCTATGAAGTTTTAGTAATTCAGGAAGTCTGCTATATTTGGGAACTTTGCAACTTTGTTGTTATCGAAAGCAAGTTAAACTAAGTTTCAGGTACCTGCCTTCTTAACCCAGGTTTCATAGAAGGGGACTTTAGACAATATCTAAGCCTGAGATTTTTAGTGTGGGAAGGGAGGTGTCAGAATCACATAGATGGTCCTGCTTCTGGACATGGGACAAGGAACTAGCAGGGCATCCCTATTTCTGTACATTTATTGAATGTACAGCAAAAAAACAGTTTCCAGAATACTAGTCACAGCTCAAAATATTTCAGGTAACTCTGCAATGGGTGCTACGTCAGCCTGGAATATGAAGTGTCTCTAGATGCCTGAGTAGACAGCTGCTTAGGATCACGTGGCATTTACTATATAAGGTCTGTAAAGCAAGACCATTTAATAGTAAATATTTTCACCATTGATTGTATGTGTGACTGTAAGAGAGTTGAGTTGAGAAACCTGTATGCAGGTCAGGAAGCAACAGTTAGAACTGGACATGGAACAGCAGACTGGTTCCAGATAGGAAAAGGAGTACATCAAGGCTGTATATTGTCACCCTAATTATTTAACTGATATGCAGAGTACATCATGAGAAACACTGGGCTGGAAGAAGCACAAGCTGGAATCAAGATTGCCAGGAGAAATATCAATAACCTCAGATATGCAGATGACACCACCCTTATGGCAGAAAGTGAAGAGGAACTAAAGAGCCTCTTGATGAAAGGGAAAGAGGAGAGTGAAAAAACTGGCTTAAGGCTCAACATTTCAGAAAACTAAGATCATGGTATCTGGTCCCATCACTTCATGGCAAATATATGGGGGAACAGTGGCTGACTTTATTTTTCTGGGCTCCAAAACCACTGTAGATGGTGACTGAAGCCATGAAATTAAAAGACGCTTACTCCTTGGAAGGAAAGTTATGACCAGCACAGTCAGCATATTAAAAAGCAGAGACATTACTTTGCCAACAAAGGTCCGTCTAGTCAGGGCTATGGTTTCTCCAATAGTCATGTATGGATGTGAGAGTTGGACGGTGAAGAAAGCTGAGTGCTGAAGAATTGATGCTTTTGAGCTGTGGTGTTGGAGAAGACACTTGAGAGTCCCTTGGACTGCAAGGAGATCCAACCAGTCCATCCTAAAGGAGATCAGTTCTGGAAGGACTGATGTTGAAGCTGAAACTCCAATCCTTTGGCCACCTGATGCGAAGAGCTGACTCTTTGGAAAAGACCCTGATGCTGGGAAAGATTGAGGGCAGGAGGAGAAAGGGATGACAGAGGATGAGATTGCTGAATGGCATCACCGACTCAATGGGCATGAGTTTGGGTAAACTCTGGGAGTTGGGGATGAACAGGGAGGCCTGGCGTGCTGCAGTCTATGGGGTTGCAAAGAGTTAGACACGACTGAATAACTGTACTGAACTGAACTGAAGAGAGTTGAGTAGAAAAATTATAATTGATGTAAAACTAAAAAAGCCAAAATTGAACTGCTCAGGGTTGTGATTCCCCCAAATATGCACACAGGATTGGAAGATGCCAATGATGGGAATAACTCTGTAAATGAAGCCATCCACGTGTTGTAGTAAATTGTTCCTATACCTGTGAGCTCCTTAGAGCACAGGACATAGGTCTTCAGTTCTGCAGCTCTTTGAGCTGTACATTCATTCACTGAGTTATTGGGGACACACTAAAGCCCAACTCTACACTAAGCATGGAGATTGTGGTGAACAAACTTGTGATACTCTGCTTAGTGCAAGGTTGAAAACAAGGTAGCTTTTAATCATCTTTTACTATAACTGAATTCTCTTTCACTTTCCCTTCCTCCCTTTGTCCTGCAAATATTCATTGATAATGATAAGCTATCAGTAGTCACATATCCATTCTGTGTGTTTTAAAGATACATTTAAAGGTACTTCTGCCTGGGTTGCAGAATTTGGGCTCATAAATACGTTTCCTGATCTTTACTCATTACCAAGAAAATTTTTAGAGTGAGTGGTGAAGGGCTTAACGTCATATTCATTCATTGCCTTTCTTCAGAGGTTCTTGTATCACATCCTGAGTCATTTAATCACTAACATATCTTCTTTCTCAGTCCTCCTTTAAAGTTATTTTTGTAACAAGAATCATTAATTTAGGTTGATACCATATATGTCTTCTATAAAATATAACTGACTGACACTAGGATTTTGTCTATACATTAAGCTGTCTTCCCCTTAGACAGATGATTTGCATTTGCATTTTTATGTCTTTTTACATTCTTTTATTGTCAGAGTTAGTAAGGGGTCTATCTCCTTGTATATTTATCTCCCCAAACATCAAGAACAGCTGTTATTGTTTACTTAAAAAAATAGATACTTGACTTTGGGTAATACAGTCTGTTTTTCTTTCTGACCTTTAATAGTGACATTTGCTTTTGTACTGCCTGGTGGGTTTGTGTCTGTGTAGTGCTGGATTATCCAAATGAGTGAACATCAAATCTCATTACTTTGCAAGGAAAACATGGCATTAATCTACTCAGTAATTGTATTCAGATTACATTTTGTTCTGCTTGTTTTTTCAGTTTGCATTGTCTTCAAAGTCTCTCACATGCTCTGTACTGCTGTTTCTGGTTACCATTGAAATGGTGAATTTTTGAAGATGATGGGAAAGAGAAGTAGAGTATACAGGTCAATTTTCTAGGACCTAATTGCTTTTTTTCTAGCTAAATATTGCAAATTGAGTGCCTCTCAAACCTATTTAATCTGTATTGTTAGTGAATATATCTCTTGTTATCATGAATTGGAAAAATCATCACTGATCATGAGATGGCAGAATAAAAAATTGTCAGAGAAGGAAGACAACTTTAAGGTAATTCCAGGAATTTTCTGAAATTACAGGCAAACTGTATGTAAATGGTATATATGTGAAGACATACCATTTCTGGGCAGAAGAACCCCTAGTTTCCAGTAGATACTTAAAGTTATCCTCGATCCCCTCAAAATAAAGAACAACTATTCTAGATCAACTTGCCATTTTTTTTAATGAGAAAATAACCCTTTAATTGTAGTTACTGAATTAGATGCTCACACTTCTGGGTCTGTTTCATGTTCTAGTTTCTTCAGAATATCTCTTCTAAGAAGGAGAAAGTTGCTGTTTATACCTCTTGTGGTTCTCTTAAATTCAATTAACCTTCTGTATCCATGGGTTCCAAATCTGCAGATTCAACCAAATATGGATTGAAAATATTTGAAGAATATTCCAGAAAGCAAAAGTTAAATTTGCTGCTGTAAGCAATTACTTACATGGCATTTATGTGGTATTTATAACTGTTTATATGGCATTTGCATTGTATTAGGTATTATGAGTAATCTAGAGATGACTTAAAATATATAGGAGGATGTGGGTAGGTTATATGCAAATACTGCATCTTTGATAAAAAGTGAATTGAACATCCTTGGATTTTGGTATCTGTAAGGGGTTCTAGAGTCAATCCACTGAATATTCCAAGGGGTGACTGTATGTGATCTACAAATATATGGCCACTTGTCCTTAGAGCCTGTAACTTCTGCAGCCAGAGGAACCCTGGGGGGAGTGGGCAGTGAAACTCTTTTGTAGAGTTTACTGACTCCCCAGGATGAAATGACTCCTATGGGAAAAGTAGTCACATGCCAATATTCCATTGGTGTCCATTCTTAGAGAGGTACTAGAAATCAGACTCTCCTTCTTTCCCAGGGTTTGCTCTTTTTGCTGTTCTTGTGTTTATTGAATTGTTTTTTTTATTATTATTTGCCTAACATCATCATGTTCTGTCCTTGATATTCAAACAGAGTGGGTATAGGAAAGTTGATGATCTACACAGCAGGTATTCAGAAGGTGGATGCAAATTAAGCACCTGTATGTTAATATGGAAAATATAAGTACTATGTCAAATAATTAGTTGAATAATTAATTGAATTAGGGGGTTGGTATTCTTCTTTTACCAAAACCTTAGTAACGAATAAAAGTTTTACTGCTGCTAAACTGAAACTATCTACCATTTGCTAACATTCCTGGATTTCACCCTCATGTTTGCCCTAATAATGACTTTCAATGTTTTCTTTCCCCTCCTGACCTGTGGAAACAGGTTTCTCAGCAGAGTTGCCATGGTATCCAAATAGTGTGGTCCTGCTTCAGAGATTACATAGGTTAAAACCGCTGTTGACTTTCTGTTGGTCTGTGAAGTGGAGCTGGTTTCCCAGTACACCATTGTGATCAGTGGCAGGTGACAGCCTCAGTGTGTGGCTACTCCCTAAACTTTAGTTTTCACGTTTTAGCCAGAAGAAAAGACTTCCCTACTCATGCAGGAAAGGGGATCGTGGGAAGAGTGTAGGGTAGGAGGGGAAGCAATGAAATGAGAAGTGGAGTGAGGACTGTATCCATTCTTATCCATCTATGTGACCCTGCATGTATCTTCTCACGTGTTACTTCACTTTTCTAAACTTCAGAGTTGGGCAGGGGCCATGAAATAGCCCATCATTCCTATAGATTTTAAGTTCTTTACCAAAATGTTAAAGAGTATTATGAATTGAATTTTATTTAAAAATTTGTTATTGTCAAATAAAAACAGATCTGGAAGACTACACACCAAAAATGTATTGCCTATTTTTTAAATTAAACTATATAGTTGATTTACAATGTTGTGCCAATCTCTGCTGTTCAGCGAAGTGACTCAGTTTTATACATATATACCTTCTTTTTGAAATATTCTTTTCCATTATAGTTTTTCCCAGGAGATCAGCTATAGTTCTCTGTGCTGTTCAGTAGGACCTTGTTGTTTATCCAGTTAAATGTAATAGTTTACCTCTACCAATCCCAAATTCCCAGTCCATCTCTCTCCCTCCACCCCCTCCCTTGGTGTATCACCTATTTTAAAATAAATTTTTATAACTACTACCTAGGTCAAGAAATACACATCTACCAGCCACCTCAGTAGGAATTCATGCCCACCTTAATAGTATCGTTCCTTTTATTCTTCCAAAGTAATTACAGTGTTTATCTATATAAAAATTAGTTCCATTTGTTTCTTGAAAGTTTTACCACAAAAATCTCTATCCTTGGACACTGTGTTTTGGTTTTGCCCATTTGGGGATTTGATATGTCTTTTAAGTCAATGTGCAGGTTTTCTCTCCATCTCTGTTCTTTTTCCTGTTATTTATCTATTGAAAAACTAAGCCTTTAGAGTTTCCTCTAGTCTATATATTTTCGATCACACAGTTGTGGTGCACGTTACTCTGTTCTTATGTTTACTGTATGTGCTCAGTTGCTTCAGTCGTGTCTGACTCTTTGCAACCCCATGGACCATAGCCCACCGGACTCCTCTGTCCATGGGATTTTCCAAGCAAGAATACTGGAGTGGGTTGCCATGCCAATCTTCAGGAGATCTTCCTGAGCCAGAGACTGAACCCATGTCTCTTGTGTCTCTTGCATTGCAGGAGCCACTGGGGAAAATATTTACTGTATTTCCTACAAATTGGCAATGATGGTTTGTAGGCAGCCTTCAGCTTCAGCTTTTATTAATAGATCTATCGCTCCAATTTTTGCTTTTCTTCTTCACATTCTCTTTCTGGGTCCAAATTTCCTACTTATCAGGACACAGTCATGTTGCATGAGGTTCACCGTAATGAACTCACATTAACTCTGTCATCAGCAAAGATTTTTTTTTTCAAAATAAGGTCACATTCACAGGTACTGGAGATTAGAATTTCAACCTATTCTGGTAGGTCACTATTCAGTTCTTAACAGGAGATAAATACTTGACCATATGAATCTCAAAGCTCATTGTGATAGTTTCAAAGTTATTTTTCAGAGATTAGTGAAGATTTAGATGGGTGAGATGCATTGCACTTTACAGCTGCTGTGCTTACACCAAAGCCCTCACAGCAGTAAAGTAACTGAAAATCTAGAGAGAAATTCAGCTTTTGACAATTTGACAAATGCCTATCTTCTTGATTTTCTAATCAGACATGCCATCATATATAATGATCTTTTAAAATGTTTTAAGCTAATCAAGATCAAGGCAGGTCAGAATTTTAATGAGATTTCTCTAGGCTCAACTCAAGTACCCTGAAATCTTCAGGCAGAGATAGTAGCATTGACATCATTTCTATCAGTGCATGTTTTACCCCTGAGTATAAAGTGGACACGTAAGAATTCTAGAATTAATTGTAGGTGAATACAATTATTCTTAAATTATTTGAAAAATGAATGACCTCAAAATTTGGGTGATTATAATTCATGTGGATATTTGCTTCAACCAGGAGTCATATTCTAATTCTAATATTTTCAACATAAGAAAAACTTGTGTACTTTCCACTACGCTAAATAAGAATAGAAAAAAGTATTCATTTGTTGAATGTCCACAAAATGCTCAGCCTCCAGTCATTCTAATATTTTCTTATGTATTATCTTTTATGTATTTTTTTAAGTTGTAGCACTGTAATAAATCCAAAAAATTCTTCTGTTTCAGAGATTATTATAGAAATACTAGTCTCTCCCCCCATTCCTCTGTTCTAGAAATGCTTAAACCTCCATGGAAGCATTGCCAGGTAAATACAAACATCTGAAAAAACATTAATATTAATCTGAATATTAATTATTAGCTAAGATCTTTTAAAAAGGTTTCTTTTGGTTACATACAAACTTGAATAGATAATATTAGAATGCAGACAGAACAGAAATTATTGTTTTTAAATAGACTACATTGTCATAAAGACCACAAAATCCAGACGAATGCTTTAATTTTTTTAGATTCTTAATCTTAGTTATCTGGAAAAATCTATTGTGTTTTATTTTTATGAGCATAAGTAATTCCTAATTATTTTCCTAAACTGTTCCTCTATGAATGATGTGTTTACAAAAATTTAAAATGCTAAATTGTTTCCCTTAGATTCATTAATATGAATTAAAAGCAACAAACATAGAGGACTAATGCTAACCCTATTATAGGCAATTTTTGGAGCTATGTGTAAACACTATTAAGATGTGGTCTGGATGAGACAAAGCAACTTATTTTTTGTGTCCGAGATTCTTCCTAATCTTTAATGGCACAGTGCTATTTTAGCAGCCTAACCTTATATCTGTTTTGCTTTATTCTGATTTGTTTTTGTTGTTGTGGTTTTTACTCATACCCTCCTTAGAGTTGTAAATAGATGGTTTGACAAACATTGATTTTTTTCTTTTTATTTAACTTCAAATCCATGCAATTGCAATTATATCTATTTAGGTATTAATCAGGTTAGGTCTTTTGGAATCATTTACTGTCAAATGTTTCTCAGATTCTAAAACATTTAGCCAATTACTGTTTGCCACAGTCTGCATAGTAATATAAACTTCTGCATAGTAAACTTGCTAAGGTGAAAGACTTTTATAGGTTTGTTGGAAAATATATTCTTTTTTATAAATTATTCTATTTATTTATTTTTGGCTGTGCTAGATCTTCATTGCTGCACATGGGCTTTCTCTACTTGCAAGTGGGGGCTCCTCTCTAGTTGCAGTTTGTGAGTTTCTCATTGTGATGGCTTCTCCTGTTGCAGAGCACAGGCTCTAGGGTGTGTGGGTTCAGTAGTTGTGGCTCATAGGCTTAATTGCCCTGTGATATGTGGAATCCTCCCAGACCAGGGATCAGGCCTGTGTCCCCTGCATTGGCAGATGGATTCTTAACTACTGGACGGCTAGAGAAGTCCAGAAAATATATACTTTTACAGTGAATTTTAGCAAGCAATTATCAGTATAAGTAATGTTCTTTGGAACCTGGCAGCAAGGAAGTACTGAAGTTATCTTAAAAGGATTATTATTAATTGGAGCAATACTGGTCTCATGAAGGTGACCTGATTTTATGACAAACCAGATATACCCAACCAACTTTTTCCATCCGCTTTTTGTTCCTTAGATTTTTTTTCCCCACAAGGAAAAATAGTTGTTTTATTATATAAATAAAGATCAAATTAAGTATGAATATATTCTGTAAAAATGTGAGCATTCTGAAACTCTGTGTTAAGGTGTAAATGTCTGTCCTGATCAACAGATTGTCATAGACATTTAGCACAATAAATGGGACAAGCATATTTAAAGAGAACTGGATGCAACTGCAAATGAGAAATGGTGGGGGAGAGTTACCTTCCTTTTGAATTGAACTCCTCATTTCAGGCTTTCAAGTTTTTGATGTTGTATTTCTTCATTTAATTCTGTGAGTAATTACTGTATTCATGCTTGCAATATGAACCAAATAATTACTGGTTTTGCATAATCTCCTTTGGGTTTTTTGTCACTTGTACCTAAAAGACGCTTGACATATATCAATCAAGAAGATGAACTGGAATTATAGACTAATTCAAAAGATCCTGCCACCTTTCTCAATTGGGATTCTTTATCTGAGTCCCAGAACACAGGAAGTAATTGCAGGGACTATTCTCTCAATTTATTTCAAAGATGATACCTAATTAGTATCATTCTAAATGAATAGGAGAGAAGTTAATTCATTGCATCAATGAATGCCTTAGTACTTTAAGGTTTAATTCACTCAACAAATACCAATTTCACCTGAGCAATGCCGCATGGTCCCTTAGTAACTGTTTTTCTTTTTCTTTTTAACTGTCCAGATCTGTCAGTTGATATTTTTCTCCTGAGTTAGTGCCACATGGTGTATAATCTCAGAAACCTGACTCCTTGACATAAAATCAGGCCACACAACTTACTAACTGGGTGACTTTGTGTAAGTTAACTTCTCTCTGGCTCCGTTTCCTCAATATGTGAAATATGGGTAGTAACTTATCCCATAGGGCTGTTGTGAGGAAGAAATGAGTATATCATTAGGGGAGTTCTTGGCACATGGTAAGAAAGGAAATTGCTGCTACTGAGATGTTGTTGGCATACATATTATTAAATATTTTTATTTCTATTTTATTTCTTCATAAAATGGAAATATTTTTCTATTTTATTTCTTAACATAGATAATTTTGGTTAACGAAAACCATTTCTCTTTACATTCAGTACTGTGGCTAATAAAGAAACAAACCCAATCTTTTGGGTTTAGTACTCACTAATACATAATGTATACAAATTCTTCACTTTTGTGTCATTTAAAAATCACTAAACTGTTAGTTAAAGTTGCAAACACTCAGAATTGAAGAGCTATGCAGATTTTTACTGTGGCCTGTGATTCAGTTTGTAGAAATGAGTATTTCAGGTTTGTCTGGATGATATAATCATTCATCAGAGCAGAGGAAGAAGAATCATAATATTTTGGGTTGGACTATAGGAACTTTAGCTTTTTATTTCATAGAATACTCATGAACTCCAAATCTTCTAGGACCTAACAAAAGAAATAGTCATTAATGTCTACAGAGTGGAGGGAAATCTGTGTATTTCCAATTTTTGTTTAGCTTTTGAACCCTAAAAAGAAATCACAATTCATTTGCAAGCATCATAGAACAAGTTTTAAATTAATAGACTAAAAAATAGGCTTTAAGCTTTGACCTTGTATTCCTTTCCCAATGATTATACTAAGTGAACAATTTAGATGATATTATTTTTTACAACATACTGTATAATACAACAGTAGAAAAAAGTAAAGTCTTAATAAAAAAACAACTTTAGGAATGTCACATCAGAAGAAAGAATAAGGGTAAATATTGAATAAAAGAAAACATACACACCATCTAAAGCAATTTTCTTCTATGCTGGGGATCAGATATAGTAGTTTTATTCATTTCAAAATCAAATCGAGTTTCCAATTCCCTTGTGAACTTTTGGGAATGTTTTCTGTATGTGTTGTTTTTCAGTTGTTAAGTTGTGTCTGACTCTTTGCAACTCCATAGACTTGTTTTATAGTTCGTCCTGACTTACTGAAATGTCTGAGTTGTAGCTCAATTCCTGTCTACAGGAGAAGAATATATACTTAAGGAAATCTCCTCTATATATTATCCTGCAGACCCAATGCTGAGACACCTGAGCATAAATGACACTTTTAAACATCTCCTTATACTTCTTAATCCACCAAACAGAACTTGGTGTTACACTCCATTACCAGTGAATATCATAGATCCTTAACATACTCCCTGTTAACAGTCAGAGGAACACAGGCTTGGGAGGAATTTTTAGACTTAACCTAATTTATCCTCTAACTAATAAGATATTCTTTGAATCCATCCAGAGAGACCACTTAAAACTGGTTCTTCAAATGTGTCTTGTTTGATTATTTCAGAATCACTTTTCCTAATTTGTTTTAATAACTCACAACCCAGTGAGTAAGTTTATCATTTGTTTCTGACCTCGCAAGGCCAATGTAAAAGACATTCTTGTTCTATAAATAACTTCATATTATATTTGTATTACATTCATTGGAGGAATATTAGGGTGCTGAAATAGCCTGTTCCACCTACTCCTGCTGCATAACTAAGTAACCAAAAATTAACAACTTAAGACAGCCATTGTTATCAGCCTAGAAGATTCTGAAGTCGTGAGAATCAAGCATAGCAAACCAAGGCCTGCTTGCTTCTGCTCCGCCATGACTGGGAGCGCCATTTCTAAGACTGGAAAGTGGGAGTTAATCGGCAGCTAGAGGATGGTCTTATCCTAAGGCTCATTCCTCTCCACGTCTGGCACTTAGGTTAGAATGATCCAAAGGCTGGTCATGCTGATCAGAACACTAAGACAAGATTTCCTTGTGATGTCCCCACGATATGGTGGCCTGAGGATGGGCTGCAGCGGCCAAGGTTCCAAAATAATGTTCCAGCAGACAAAGAGGAAGCTGTTTTACCCTTGATGAACTAGTCTCAGAAACATACTGTGGAATTTTCACCCTGCTCATAGTAGTTACAAGCCTGCTCAGGTTCAAGAGGATAGGGCTAAACTCTCCATCTTGAGGTGGCCCAGTCAAGGTCATATGGTGAAGGAACCTATGCTGCTGCTGCTGCTGCTAAGTCGCTTCAGTCGTGTCCGACTCTGTGCGACCCCATAGACAGCAGCCCACCAGGCTCCCCCATCCCTGGGATTCTCCAGGCAGGAACACTGGAGTAGATTGCCATTTCCTTCTCCAATGCATGGAAGTGAAAAGTGAAGGTGAGGTCGCTCAGTCATTTCTGACTCTTAGCAACCCCATGGACTGCAGCCTACCAGGCTCCTCCATCCATGGGATTTTCCAGGCAAGAGTACTGGAGTGGGGTGGCATTGCCTTCTCTGAAGGAACCTATGAGATGGAGATAATTGTGAGATTTTTGGAAAATAAAACCTACTGTATACCATATACTGTGTGAAGTAGATTGAATGAGATATAAAGTGTTCAAAATTCTATTCTGTATTTCAATTTACCAGTTCAGTTCAGTTATCCAGTCATGTCTGACTCTTTGTGACCCCATGGACAGCAGCATGCCAGGCTTCCTGTTCATCACCAACTCCCAGAGCTTGCTCAAACTCATGTCCATTGAGTCGGTGAGGCTATCCAACCATCTCACCCTCTGTCATCCCCTTCTCCTCCTGCCTTCATTCTTTTCCAGCATCAGAGTCTTTTCCAATGAGTCAGTTCAACTTTCAACTTACATTTGTACATAAATATTTTAACTTATACTTGTGCAGAAAATGCTAGAGTAATGTAGCACACACTTTGGTCTTCTAAAATGTATTAATATTTCACTCCCCTCACAGTTCTACAAAATCCCTCAAATGGGAGTGAGGTAAAAGAAAAATTTTTATGGGGTCCAAATGTATAAAGCACAGACGTTTACTCCACTTTACCTACATTTAAAGCTATACAGTTTAAAGAATTATTTATGTACAAATATAAGTTGAAAGTCCCTTGGACAGCAAGATCAAACCAGTCAATCCTAAGGGAAATCAGCATACTCATTGGAAGGACTGATGCTGAAGCTGAAGCTCCAGTGTTTTGGTTATCTGATGTAAACAGCCATCTCATTTGAAAAGTCTCTGATGCTGGGAAATACTGAGGGCAGAAGTAGAAAAGGGTGTCAGAGGATGAGATGGTTGGATGGCATCACTGCATATGAACTTGGGCAAACTTCGGGAGATGGTGAGGGACAGGAAGGCCTGGCATGCTTCAGTCCATGGGCTCTCAAAGAGTTGTAGATGACTGGGTGACTGAACAACACGAAGAGCAGAAATAAAGAGGTGTAGTAAAAGTAATACTATTCTAGTTGTAACGTGGTCACAGTTTTTCTTTCAGGAATTTCCTTGTATTTTCTAAAGTAACATTACCTTTATGAAGTAAACAAGCAAAGACCAAAATAAATATATCAGTCAGCAGGCACAAGATCCAAGTGGCTAAGTTGATGAAACGCTGCCAGAAGCTAAGATTGACACACTGATGACCCCTGCCTTTGTCAGGATTGGCTCAGGACCCATGTGGGACCCACGGTCAGTGGGGGTGGTGAATGAGCATCAGATGGGACTACTGCCTGAAGCAGCCATGTTCACATTATTCTTCAGGGACATATAATCAATCTCTAGAGTTCAGTCAGCTTAGACATTTCTTCATTAGGATTTATAATCTCAATGATCTATAAAAATGAATTACCCATTTTCCTCTTTGTAGAAGTTCCCAGAAAATTTTGTTTATTGAGGGGTCCTATGTTAAGATGCTTACATTAAAATGCTCTTATCTCACATTTTATTACCATAATATATCCCTTCTCAGTATGCTTTTACTCATTCCTGGAAGTGCAAACTTAATGTCTTAAACATGAATCATTAAAAAAAAAATTATGCACTTGAATGGGTTTAGGTGGGAGTACTAAAGAACTGGACTGTTGCTACTAGGACTTGGTGGTCTCTGATGTGGGCTCAAGGGCCATTTCAGGGTACCAGAAAAAGCAAAAGAGAATAAAAAACCACTTTTGTACTTTGTAGATTCTCACTATGCTTCTCTCTGTAAGCAATGTTGCTGTTTCCAACATGGTAATACTTCTCCACCTTTTCCCTTCACTGCAGGCAAATGGTTAAAAGCTGGATGCCTTCATTTCTAACAAGCAGAGTGATGAATTAATTGTTCATTGCATTGGCAGTTATAAGCTTGGAAGAAAGGACTTGAAATACTAGCACAAAGATTTGTACTGATAGCTTAGTTCTGTTTATATATTGTTTTCATAGTGGCTAAAAAAGGAGAGCAATTGAAGTGAGAAAAATAGATGAGGATGGTGAACCAAGTTTAATTTTGGATAAAGCACATTCACCTTCTCTGGAAGGATTATCTCCCAAATTCCCATGTAGTTAGTGCATGTGTTTGGATAAGCTTGTGTTGCCAAATAAGTGAAATAGGGAAGTTGACAAAAACTAGCTACATGTTTATATTTTAATATATTAATATTAAAATATATTATTATTTCTTTCAGAAGAGTTTATTCAGCATGTTCAGACATGCTTTTGCAATTCCTTAATTGCTTTAATCTCATTTCAAATAGGTTCTGATGAAGCACATGTTTAATATTTTTAAAAACATTATTAGACGTCTCATAAATTAAAAACAGCATCTCCAGGGATGACAATTTAATTAGCAGCATGAGATTTTTAAAAATCTTTAAATAATTATTTTGAAAAGTATAAATACTATTGACATCATATGAATTACCAGGAATAGATCTTGAGTCCTGGACTGATATGTCCTTTCTCATTCTCATATTCTCAGATAACTTCTTCAGAAGACAGACTCTTAGAATAAAAATTAATTATATCAAAAGTAAAATTATATTTATATGGAATAAGAAAATTATGGACTATTGATTTAATATAACAGTCATAAATATCACAAATCATAACTCAGAATTTCCAAGCGAGTATAGCTAATATCAGTGAACCCACCAATGTTAAGTAAGTTAAAACAAAGATCAAGCATATAAACCTCCATGGTATAGTGAAGGTTTTCTAGTATAACCTTACCAATTCCTTATGAACTCAACTTTTATTAAATTCCATTAAATATATATGACTCACTATCGCATGCAAGGAAAAGTTGCTTCAGTCATGTCTGACTCTGCAGCCCTATGGACTGTAGCCCGCCAGGCTCCTCTGTCCATGGAATTCTCCAGACAAGAATACTGGAGTGGATTGCCATGCCCTCCACTGGGAGATCTTCTCAACCCAGGGATCAAACCCGCTTCTCTTATGTCTCCTGCATTGGCAGGCAGGTTCTTTACTACTAGTGCCACCTGGGAAGCCCAGGACTCACTAGTAGTATGAAGCTAATCTAATCTCTAGTCTATCTCTCACCCCATCACCCCAACTAAATATGGAGTGCAGAAATGATTCCAACCCTCTAAGCCTGGGTGTGCTATCCATGTCTTTAAACTAAAGATAAATTATAATATGATGTTTAGTTTTAAATATATATCTTGGGATATGATGTTTACTCCTAGGGCAACCCGTGGGAGCCTGGAGAAAATGATAACTCATGGTTAGTGAAAGAGAACTGCCTTAAATGTCATTGTAGATAGAGGGGAAGGATTCAAGAGCCCCAGGAAGTGGGTATTCTGAAGCAGATAAATTATGTGAGGCCAAGAGCCCCATCAGAAGATTATGTTCCACAGGAAGGCCCAGAGGCCAAGCCATTTACCAAAGATATTAGGGAGGTACTGATGAGAGAGGCACTAGCATCACCAAAATGCTCAGTGATGATTCTTCTCTGCGAGCCAGACAGAATTGACTCTACAAGGAAAACTTTACAAATTCAACCATGTCATAATTAAGAACTGTTGCTAATATATACAGAAAAAATCAGTCATGGAGGTGAAATATCCAGGACCTATATATTCACAAATGACTTGCTTTTATGTTAATTCCAGTAAAGATAGCTGCTGCTAAGTGAAAAAAATCAACCCACAACATCTCAGTGGTGTAATACCATTAAATTTCTGATTCATACAAAATCCAATTCATGGTCAAGGTAAGGGTGGGGGAAATCTCTGTTCTGTACAATCCTTTAGGGACACAAACTGATGCAGAGTCTCTGGCATCTTCCACAGTTGGCTTTTGAGGTCACCTAGTCATCAACATCTACCAGGAGAATGAGAAGGGTTAGAGCATGGAGGCCAGAAGCGGCAATGGTATACCTCACGTCAGCCCGTGTGCAGTGGACAGAACTAATTACAGGTACATCCCGCTGAAAGACAGAGTGAGAAATGTGGTCTAATACTGTGCCCAGGAGAGAATGGAAATTACTTTGTGTTCAATTGCCCAATCTCTTCCTCAGCCCACATTTTTGGTATATAATTTATCTTCTTCCCAGACATGAAACACACTTACCTTCTCTGGAAGGATAATCTTCCAAATTCCCACGTAGTTAGTGCATCCCAATTGTTGGCCAATGTCTCATAATAAATGTGGCGTTCTCTCTTTAAGACTAAGAGGTACTTCTTTCTGGTCCTTTATAAGTTATAAGGAAAAAGCCTGCCCACTCCTCATGTCAACATTTAAGGGTGATCAGCATCTGAGATATGATGTCAATATCTGAAGGGGAAGAAATGCTTTTTGCGGGCTATACAGTGCTTACAACGTGTGTCTGGCCCTCGTTAATTCAGAGCATAGCAGTGGGTATAAAGAACTTGTAAGGCTCCAACAACCATCACGTTTTGTGGTGGTTTCACAGTGAATCCAGTGTGCGGTTTCACTGTCAATAAAATTGCCTCAAGTACTTACTTGGCTTTTG
Organism: Antilocapra americana; assembly: GCA_007570785.1. NCBI lineage: Eukaryota > Metazoa > Chordata > Mammalia > Artiodactyla > Antilocapridae > Antilocapra > Antilocapra americana. The sequence continues at coordinate 3,489,695 of ML661332.1, forward strand.
ATCTGTTTCTCTCCACATAGTTCCATGAGCCAATATATATTAAAGTTCACCCTTCTATAAATTTCTCAGACCTCATTAGTTCTTTATTTCCTCTCTGCCATACTTTTCTTTTTCACAGGCTACTATGAGCCATGATAACTAATCGGTGGAAAGGTCATATCCTCAATTAGTTTTGCCACAGAACTGAGTCTAAATGAATTTTTATCCCTTATAACATTGCTCAGTCTAATTGATTACTGTCTAGAACCTAAAAGAAGTCAGCTTTTCTAACTTTCATGGCCTCACCTTTTATCAATGGGCACCAACTCATTTTTAATGAATATTTTTCATTATTAGAAACCTTTCAAGATTCCAATCTGTCATATCTTTAAAAACATAGAGAGTGAAATAAAACAGCCTTGAATACACCTGATTAATAAAGACTTTTTTTTTAATGCACTCAAGCTTACTTGATCTTCTGGCATTGTAAGAGTAGATGACGTGCCCTTACATCAATCCGCAGTGGCTTCAATTTGAAGTGCACATCATAAAATCACTAATAGTGAAGGTTGACTATATCTTGCGCTTTCCTGGACCAATTTTTCCTTCTCTGTTACCCAGCAATTTTGAAATCATATTTCTTTCAAATGGCAGCCCTATCACAATTTCAATTGAGAATGCAACTAGTAAGCATGTCATCATTTAGACAACCCATTCATTTATTAATGACAACCTAGGGAAAGTATAGCAAAATAGTCCTTTGCATTTGAAATTCTGGGTAGTTTTTTTTTTTAATTTTTTTAATTGTTTTTGCCATACATTGTCATGATATCACCATGGGTTTACATATGCTTCCCCTCCGGAACCCCCCTCCCTCTTCCCTCCCCCCTGGGAAATCTCCCTGCACCAGCCCCGAGCATCAATCCTGGGCTGGCGATTGATTAGACATATGAAAATTAGCATGCTTCAATGCCCTTCTCCCATATCATCCCACCCTTACCCTCATCCACAAAGTCCACCAGTCTATTCTATACATCTGCGTTCCTTTTGCTGTCTCGTATGTTGGGTTCTCGTTACCGTCTTTCTAAATTCCATATATATGCGTTAATATACTGTATTGTTGTTTTTGCTTCTGGCTTACTTCACTCTGGATAATGGGCTCCAGTTTCGTCCATCTGAGTAGAATTGCTTCAAATGAATTTTTTTTTAATGCTGAGTAATATTCCATTGTGTATATGTACCACAGCTTTCTTATCCATTCGTCAGTTGATGGGCATCTAGGTTGTTTCCATGTCTTGGCTATTGTAAACAATGCAGCGATGAACATTGGGGTACACATGGCTCTTTCAATTCTGGTTTCCTCGGTGTATATGCCCAGCAGTGGGATTGCTGGATCATATGGCAGGTCTATTTCCAGTTTTTTAAGGAACCTCCACACTGTTTTCCATAGTGGCTGTACTAGTTTGCATTCCCACCAACAGTGTAAGAGAGTTCCCTTTTCTCCACATCCTCTCTAGCATTTATTGCTTGTAGACTTTTGGATGGCAGCCATTCTGACTGGTGTAAAGTGGTACCTCATTATAGTTTTGATTTGCATTTCTCTGATAATGAGTGATGTTGAACATCTTTTCATGTGTTTGTTAGCCATTTTTATATCTTCTTTGGAGAAATGTCTGTTAAGTTCTTTGGCCCACTTTTTGATTGGGTTGTTTATTTTTCTGGAATGGAGCTGCAGGAGTTGTTTGTATATTTTTGAGATTAATTGTTTGTCTGTTGTTTCATTGGCTATTATTTTCTCCCATTCTGAAGGCTGTCTTTTCACCTTGCTTATAGTTTCCTTTGTTGTGCAAAAGCTTTTAATTTTAATTATGTCCCATTTGTTTATTAGTGTTTTTATTTCCAATATTCTGGGAGGTGGGTCATGGAATATCCCGCTTTGGGTTATGGCAGAGAGTGTTTTGCCTATGTTATCCTCTAGGAGTTTTATAGTTTCTGGTCTTATGCTTAGATCTTTGATCCATTTTGAGTTTATCTTTGTGTATGGTGTTAGAAAGTGATCTAGTTTCATTCTTTTACAAGTGGCTGTCCAGTTTTCCCAGCACCACTTGTTAAAGAGGTTGTCTTTTCTCCATTGTATATTCTTGCCTCCTTTGTCAAAGATAAGGTGTCCATAGATGCGTGGATTTATCTCTGGGCTTTCTATTCTGTTCCATTGATCTATGTTTCTGTCTTTGTGCCAGTACCATACTGTCTTAATGACGGTGGATTTGTAGTATAGCCTAAAGTCAGGTAGGTTGATTCCGCCCGTTCCATTCTTCTTTCTCAAGATTGCTTTGGCTATATGAGGTTTTTTGTATTTCCATACAAATTGAGAAATTATTTGTTCTAATTCTTTGAAAACCCTAAAGACTCTACCAGAAAATTACTAGAGCTAATCAGTGAACATAGTAAAGTTGCAGGATACAAAATCAACAGACAGAAATCCCTTGCATTCCTATACACTAACAACGAGAAAACAGAAAGAGAAATTAAGGAAACAATTCCATTCACCATCGAAACAAAAAGAATAAAATACTTAGGAGTATTTCTACCTAAAGAATCAAAAGACTTGTATATAGAAAACTATAAAACACTGATGAAAGAAATCAAGGAGGACACAAACAGATGGAGAAGTGTGTCGTGTTCGTGGATTGGAAGAATCAATATAGTGAAAATGAGTATACTACCCAAAGCAATCTATAGATTCAATGCAATTCCTATCAAGCTACCAGAGGTCTTTTTCAAAGAATTAGAACAAATAATTTCTCAATTTGTATGGAAATACAAAAAACTGGGTAGTTTTAAAAATAAGGTATATGCATGACAAAAGTATAGGTATGTTAGCTACAACAGGGCATTGATTGTATAAATTTATTTACAGAAGCAGTTCCTATTTCTGTCATTTTGATTTGGTGGCCATAATTTTAGTTCCACTAAATATGTTTTTTGGCTTATGCTAATTTAGAATGAATTCTGAATCACTTATTATGGAGAGATTTCAAGCCAATTTAAGTAGCCTTTGAGAGAAAACTAGATTATCAAACTGGAATTGAGATCCCATTGTTTGCTTTCCATTTAATTGAAATAAATTTACATTTTTCTTATCTATTACATATTAATATTTTAAATGGGATATGACCTTTAAATTGACCCTTCATTTCTTTTTATAGTGAATTATGACACGTTCCCCAAAATAAAATTTCAAAATTAGCTTATCATACTGTTTTTATAACAAATACTTTGAAAAACATTCTATTGTGAAAGAGACAGTCATTATTTCATAAACAAAGATTACTAGTGAGAGGTGGGATCATTAGGAGCCATCTTAGATGTCTCATTACCACATGTAGTCACTTTTTTTTTTCATTCATTGACCCCATAATTTGGAATCTTTATGATAATCTGTAATATATTATACTTTTTATTATTCTGAACACTTAGAAATGTAATTTGTGGGATATTTAGATCATAGAGTAAAGCAAAATCCTCTTACTCCAATAGAGGAGAACAAATGAGTTTTTAAAGTACTCAATTGGCTATAATTAACTTTTAAAAGAATTCCCAATTAACAGATTTCGTTAGCAATTTAACTCCTATTCAAATTCATTTTATTTTATGCAAAGACATTTAAAAACCATTGGCCAAAATTAATGGACAATAACAATCCTGTTAACTTTTGAGAAATTATACTCATAAATAAGTTTGCATTGACATAGCCATTTTGTGGCTTGAAGAAGAGTTAATATATTTTTAGCTGTTTTAGCTGATATATTTGTATTTACATTTTCTTTCTATAATTTTTTAATGCCATTCATGACTTCTATTGACTTCCAAATGAGATCCTGATCTCCCAATCTAAATGAGAGAAGTGAGCATTCCAGCTTTAGCTGAAGGTCACTTTGAAGCTGACAACTCTAGAGATGTCATGATAAAAATAAAAGAACAGAACATAAGGCACCTTATATGTTCTCAGTATCTATCTGCTGTGTATTTTTCCTTTTTGTCTTCTCAATTATCATCATCATCATTAGTATACTTATTTAGTATTGATATATGGCTTCCATTGATTCACTGATATTTCTTTTCATCTAAAATCTTTGAGATATCCTCTTGCATATTTTGTAGATGAGGAAAATTAACCTTAAATAAGAAAGGTAACATGTCCAAGATCCTAAATTAAGCAAGAGGAAGAAATAGGCTTTCTATCCATTATAACTCTGTTCCCTAAATAGATATTAGGGAAATAAAGAGATCGTTCTGAGGGGCAACTAAAAAACAAACCAAAACCACAATGAAAACATTAAAAAAAAATCAATCTCAATCATCTTTCAAATCAAAATTAAGTCAAGGGGAATTGCTAGACTTAACAGACAGGTACGTTTTTTTCCCCTTAGACTCTGTGGAGCCTTTTGTTTGTAACCCAGCTTCACAGGTTGGAAAAAAACAAAACAAAACATGTACAATAGAGTGACTGACTGGTTCCAAATTGGGAAAGAAATGGTTAAGGGTGTATATTGCCACCTTGCTTATTCAACTTATATGCAGAGTACATCAGGTGAAATGCTGGGCTGTGTGAAGCACAACCTGGAATCAAGATTGCTGGGAAAAATAATAATAACCTCAGATATGCAGATGACACCACCCTGATGGCAGAAAGTGAAGAAGAGCTAAAGAGCCTCTTGATGAAAGTGAAAGAGGAGAGTGAAAAAGCTGGCTTAAAACTCAATATTTAAAAAATTAAGATCATCATTTTCCATCACTTCATGGCAAATAGATGGAGAATCAATGGAAACACGGGCAGACTTCATTTTCTTGGGCTCCAAAATCACTGCTGATGGTGACTGCAGCCATGAAATTAAAAGACACTTGCTTCTTGGAAGAAAAGTTATGACCAACCTAGACAGCATGTTAAAAAGCAGAATTATTACTTTGCCGACAAAGGTCTGTCTAGTCAAAGCTGTTGTTTTTCCAGTAGTCATTTGTATGAATGTGAGAATTGGATCATAAAGAAAGCTGAGAGCCAAAGAATTGATACTTTTGAACTGTGGTGTTGAAGAAGACTCTTAAGAGTTCTTTGGATTGCAAGAAGATCAAACCAGTCACTCTTAAAGGAAATCAATCTTGAATATTCATTGGAAGGACTGATGCTGAAACTGAAGCTCCAATACTTTGGTCACCAGATGCAAAGAACTGACATTGGGAAAGAGTCATTCCCCGATGCTGGGAAAGATTGAAGGCAGGAGGAGAAGGGGGTGACAGAGGATGAGATGGTTGAATGGCATCACCTACTCAATGGACATGACTTTGAGCAAGCTCTGGGAGTTGGTGATGGACAGGGAAGCCTGGCATGCTGTAGTCCATGGAGTCACAAAGAGTAGGACATGACTGAGCAGCTAAACTGACTGATGATAGGCTGAATGTGTCAGCTTTTAGGACAAGCAAACTCACTTGCAATAGGACAGGTGCCTACCAGGTACCTGTAGTTTGTTGTTTAGTCACTAAGCCCTTTCTGACTCGTTGTGACCCCATGGGTTGTATAGCACACCAGGCTCCTCTGTTCTTGGGATTTCCCAGGCAAGAATACTAGAGTGGATTACCCTTTCCTTCTTCAGGGGATCTTCCTGACCCAGGAATCAAACCTGCATCTCCTGCGTGGCAGGCAGATTCTTTACTGCAGAATCACCAGGGAAGCCCATCAGATGCATATCCAGTAGATATTTTAGACATTGAACAGACATCACAGAAGTGAAAGTAGGAAGATACAATTCTAGGTAGTGCACTTACTATGTCGCATTTTTGAATGTTGGCAATCTGGGGAGATAATAGACTCAATGTTCCCCAAAAGGCACCTCTGAAAATTCTGCTTGGCCATGAAAGTTTTTAAAGGGACAAAAGGGAAGCAATCTCAGTTGGGATGTGAGTCAGAATCATTGCCAATCCCCTCACTGAGTACAGACTTGTGTATACTTGTAGGTTTGTTTATTACTCTTGAGTTTTTTTTTTTTTTTAAGATGCTCTCTTGGTCACACAGTTTTTTGAGGTTACTGAAGGGGAAGCCATGGAAGAGATCTGATCATCTGTTAATTACTTGTTCTTCATTTCTACTCTTTTGTTCTGTGGGAGAAACCAACATGTTAGGCAAGGTGTTGTGTGATCAAAGAATTTGAAAGGTATTCATGGGCATGAGTTAAGTAGAGGATGAGGCTGCCTGGCTTAAGGTTGGTGTCAAGGCAAAAGGGGGCCTCCTAAGAGCTCTTTTCATCCCCAAAACCGCTTATGTGATTGATACGTTTGAACCAGCTTTTGCAGTTTTGGGGCATCCCTGGTTGCTCAGACAGTAAAGAATCCGCCTGCAAAACTGGAGACCTGTGTTCCATCCATGGGTTGGGAAGATTCCTTCTCAGATCCCCTGGAGAAGGGAACGGCTATCCACTCCAGTATTCTTGCCTGGAGAATTCCATGGAAAGAGGAGCTTGGCAGGCTGCATACAGTCCATGGGGTTGCAAAAAGTTGTACATGACAGAGCAACTTTCACACACACACTGCAGTTTATGTGAAAGTTAAAAAAGATAAAATAAATTATCTTTATGAAGTATAAAGCACTATAAAGATAACAGGTGTTAGAATTGCTTAATACAGAAACATGGTATTGTATTGATACATGGAATAAGCAATCTTGGTATTAGGAAACCCAAGTTTTATCAGTGACTAATTTGTGCTTTGTACAATTGACCAAATTTTCTACTCTAGTTAAGTTTTTCTGCTGAATGTAGTGGTGTGGTAAGTTGCTCAGTCATGTCCAACTCTTTGCAACCCCATGGACTGTAGACTGCCAGGCTCCTGTGTCCATGGAATTGTTCAGGCGAGAATATTGGAGCAAATTGCCATTTCTTCCTCCAGGGGATCTTCATGACCCAGGGATCAAACTGCCACCATCTCTTGCACCTCCTGCATTGGCAAGTGTTTTCGTTACCACTAGCGCCACCTGGGAAGCTCCTTTCTGTTGAGCTGTAACAATTTGAGTCTAGATAGGCCTAGAAGATTGATTTAAAAATGAAGTCCTTTAATATGCTGCATTTTTCTAAAGTTCCCAGTATCATTTACTATTGGTAAATCTTTCCCCAAACTGTAGTTTTTATGCCATTTCTTGGGGGGTAGGGGGAGAGCAGTTTTGCATAACCATAAATATGCAAAAGAAAGTGAAAGTGAAGTCTCTCACTTTGTGTCTGACTCTTTGCCACCCGATGGACTGTAGCCTGTCAGGCTCCTCCATCCATGGGATTTTACAGGCAAGAGTACTGGAGTGGGTTGCCATTTCCTTCTCCAGTAGATCCTCCTGACCCAGGGATCAAACCTGGATCTCCTGCACTGCAGGCAGACTTTTTACCATCTGAACCACCAGGGAACCCTTAAATATGCAAAGGTAGAGTTAGAAATGCTCAGGATTTTTATAACTAAAGGAAAGAAACTTATTGAGAACAGCATAGGTTTTTTTCCCAGAGGCTTTACAGTGAAAGACTTAAAACAATCAGGCTTCCATGAGATCGCTGCTAATATTATGGGACTTTCAACATTTATTTCCAACAGGAAACTCTAATGTTGATTAAATACAATCAGGGATGATGGTTTCTGAGATTATAGATACCTTTTTGAAGAAACCATCATTACACCATTGTCTTTGAAGTTAAATGAAAGCAAAGTTTTCAGGTAAATATCAATAGAAATGTGTTCAGTATCACCAGTTGATTCAGCTCAGTGACCATTATTTACGTCTTTTCTTTTCCCTTTTATATGAATTCATATAGTGCTTAGTGTTAAAAAAACTAAGTTTCCTGGTTAGTTGCTTTTATCTGAATTGTGTATTTTTCCCAGTAAAATGGAGAAAAGCTGTGAATTCATACTACATCCCACTTATTTCTTTTAATATCTCTGTCTACATCAACATTCCCAAGTCTCTTTGTAAGTTTAGTGTTCAGAGTATGGGAACCAAGGAAAAAATGACCGGGGCCAAAGAATTTGGGAGGCACCCTAATGTTTTGAAATTGGTGTTTTTGTCGACAGGAAAAAAAAAAAGTACAGCCTAAAAGTTGAGAATTAAATTTTATTCAGTGGACTTTCTCAGGACTTAAGCCCTGAAGGCAGTATTTCAGATAGCTCTGAGGGACTGCTCCAAAAGGATAAGGGAGGAGCCAGGATACATAGGAGTTTTGCAAGAAATACCAGGTAGTTAGCGCATCAAAGGCTGCTATTAATTAAAGAAAACCAACTGAATGTAGCACTTTTCTATACATCGGAATATTCTAGAATCTGGGCTCCTTGACACTATTCTTTTGATATGTACCTCAGCTATCTGGGGGCCAGGATCCTGCTCTGTCCCAACCAGAGCCCCCTCAGGGTGCGCCGTTGGGGGTGGCTGCGGTGCTGAGGGTTTCTGGCAGGCCTTTTGTCTCCATTTTGGATTCCCTTGGGGCTCACCGTTGGGTTGGCTGTCGTAGATGGATAGCTGCAACATCCTTTGTTTACTGACATGGCGGGCAACATTGTTTTATTCACAGTGTGAAGTTAAGAGTGGGAGATTTTGAGTCTTTCAGGACTTTCAGCCTGGCCAGTCCCCACCCTGAAATTAAGTGCATAGTCCCTTGTCTCAACTATTTCAAAAATCCATAAATACTAAGGGAACTGAAGCCAGATAGATTCTTTGTTTTCCTGACACCAGAGACCAGGTCCAGAGCCGTGTAATTATTAGATGTGTGATGTTGAACAAATCAGGAAATCCTTCTTCACTTTATTTCTAAGCTCTGTGATCCCAAGTCTGTTTGGAGAAGTAAATTCTTGTGAATTCTGGCTCAGAGTCTGCTTGGTTTTAGAAATAATCTGACCTCTTGAAGTAAGAGATGTCCCCATGTCCTGAGGGTTTAATAAACTGTTTCATACCTCACAGACCTCTAAACAACTCTATGTGCCTACAGCTAACCTCTGTATGGAGAGGTAAGGTTTTTTTCTTCCTACTTTGCATTTCTTGGTGGGAGGGGCAGGTGGTCAGGTGGCAAAAGTATGTTTGGCCCAACTCAGGGCCCTTCCTGGTGGCGTTTGCGTCCCTCAGTCAAGTTTGACTCCAGCATGAGAATTTCTGGGAGGCTGGTAGGACATGTTATGGGCTGGCATCTCCTCCCTCATTTTGGCCTTGCCTGAATTCTTCCAGTTGGTTTTGGCAGCAGTTTGTCAGTATTGCGTTCCTTATTGGGACATCCCGTTGTGAGTCATGTCAAGTAAGTGGTTAGTGTCATGCCCAGCCAGGACGAGCAGATTTGGTCAGTGATTCCCTAACAAAACTGAGAGTCGAATGATGAGCAGGGCCCAGTATATGTTAAACCAAGGAAGGAGGCTGCTAACTAGTTTGCCCTGTTGGAGAAACGCACTGATGGCATAACATAAGCAAAGGAAAGAGGTAAGTCAAAGACATACTTGAGATATCAGAAAAAAAGGCAGAGTCTGGCTCATCTTATGGTAAGAAATTGTTATATATAATGGTGAAATTGAGATTGTGATAAGCTAGAAATTGGCATAATATAGTTCACACTAATTGCTATATTTAGATTGGAGGGGAGCAAGTATAATCAATAGGCCCGGTTAGGATACTGTTGCCAGAAGCCAAGTAGGAAAGATGTTGACTTGGACTATGATAGTGATAAACAGAGAAAAATACAAATAAAGATAGAAAAAAATAGTGGAAATAGAAAAAAATGTATAATTCTGGATTCAATATTTATAGTAAGAAATAGATTTGTTCAAAAGTATTTAGTGTTTTAATTTTAAAAATTCTACTTTCATGCTGATTATTCTATATAACCCCTTTTTTCCTCTTAATAATTAATCACTCTAATTCACTTTCACAAATCTCCATTTAGAAACTTCCACTCCCAAAGGAACTACACATAAATATCCTCAGCACATCCTTTCTTTACTTCCTCTGACCTTTAATATGCAAGTATTAAATTTCTTTTACTGAAGACAGTCTTTCTTCCTAATGTCTCATTTTCATAATTTATTTTCTTTGACAGCATTTATTAGATCTGTCTTCTTTTGAAAGGATGCCTATGGAGGCTGCTCATAAACCTCTTGTCTGCAAAAGCTCTATCCCTGGCAGCCCTGGGTCAATCACTTGCTTTTTATGTCACTTGAAGCAGTATTTCTTAATCTTTAACTTGCCTCAGAATCATCAGGAGAACTTGTTCAAACACAGATTGCTGGGCTCCACTCCCAGAAACCTGATTTGGTAGAGCTGGTGGGGCCTATGGATTTGGATTTCTAACAAATTCCCAGTTGATGGTGGCCTAGGGTTCATGCTTTTGATTGCACTGGCTTATATAACATTTCCTCATTCGAAAGACTTTTGATCTTACTTATCTTGACATTCCCATATGCTTAGCTTCTTGTTTCTCTAAATTTCTTGCTGCGTTTTGTCTAATATACATTCTCCTGCATTTCTTCTACTTTCATTTGCTGTGAAATTACATTATGTCTTGTTTACACAGAGAAACTTCTGAAATGGAAAATTAAGTACAAATAGCTCTTTGTTACAACTGAAGTTATGCACTTGTTTGGATGCTAAGAAAGCAGATGCTGCCATGATGCAGAGATATGAGCTGGATACACGTTTAGTCTGCACCCAAACACTCCCTCTCCAGTTTAACACAAATTCCTCGACTTTTGTGGCTGCCCTGTGAAGGTGTCAGACTCCTTCGGTCAGTGATTTGTGTGTTGATAGTAATGACACTTCACACACCAAAAACATTTGAAAAGAAGTCAGTCATTTATACAAAGTGACCTCTGGGGAGTGAGGGACCTGCACAAGCTGGTCCTGAATGACTTTAAGAAAGGTTGTAGTGCATTGACTTTGATTTGAATTGTAGCTAAAAGGTGGTGACTGTGTTGGGTTTATACATATGGAATAGAGTTTGTGTGATCTGAATTCTCAGAGAGAGACAGAGACAAAAGAGCTACTATAGAGACTGAGAGAGAGAGAGAGTGCATGCATGTGAAAGTCACTTCAGTTGTGTCTGACTCTTTGAGACCCCAAGGGCAATAGCCCACCAGGCTTCTCTCTTGGTCCATGGGATTTCCCAGGCAAGATTATGGGAGTGGATGGATAGCTATTCTCTTCTCCAGGGGATCTTCCTGACCCAAGGGATTGAACTCACATCTTCTGCACTGCAAGTATATTCTTTACCATATGAGCCACCCAGGAAGCCCGAATTGTAGTAGTAGAATAGTTAAAAAAAAAAGCATTTATTAGGGAAGAGAGGAAGTGATTAGGCTCCAATGAACACTTTTGTCTCTATAGGAGCTCAATAAATGGTAAACAAATGAATATATGGATGAATGAATGAATGTATGGTGAGAGAACCTTTAAATAGCATCCTGGGAAATGTTAGTATGGTTAATGGTTTTTGAACAAAATCAAGGGATAAGACAAGATCTGACACCACATGACACAAAGCTTTTGATCAATGAATGAATATTAGGGGGAATTCCTTTACATAAAACAAATAAAAAGTAGAAAGGTTTATGCTTAATGTAGGCATAAATAGAATCATAGAATCACAGACAGGAATATCACCTTCTTTGTCTTCCTTTTAGCCTGAAGCACCTTTATTTAATATTTACGATCCAAGAGAAATTGATCAATAATCATCTGGAGTCATTAGGAAAGGGCCAAGGATTAGTGAGTTGTTTTAGAGAAGTGGTTTTCATTATTAGATATTAATTGAATGCTGAATGAATGAATAATCTACATTAATATATTAATGTTTCAGCTGCCCAGACATAATCTAATAATTGGACGATAATATATAACCATATAATAACAAGCTATAAATAAAATCTGTATCTAGTCACATTAGGCTTTGGGGTACATATTTTAATTTGTCAGTTTTCCCTTATAAATGACCTCTAGATCTGAATGATATTCAGTAACGATATACTGTATCAGTTGAAAATATTTTTCCTCCTTCTGTATTACCAGTGTTGTTATATTCATGGCTTTCATTAAAAACAAAATGCAAACTTTAAAACCATGAATATTTTAAGATTCTAAATTCAGTTGCAGAGGCTGAGGAGCTATTCTCTCTGTACCGTCGTACTCTACCTAACTCTGTTGACACATTTCAATGTACTCATACCATCCTCAGGACTCTGAAACAGTTAGGCACTTAATTTTTGTAATTCCAACTGCACGAAGATGGTGACTCAGACTGAAATAGCTTGATTGCTGAGTAACTGTCTGCATTTCAAATGAAGCTTCCTTTTTCAACTAGATAGTATAGTTTTTTTTTTTCAAGTGATGTAAACTAGTCTCCTAACTTTTCTTCTTGCCTTGTTTGCAGTAACCATGTAATATCACCTCCAGCTTTTTTCCTTTTAAAAATATTTATTTGTTTTTTAATTGAAGGATAATTGCTTTACAGACTTTTGTTGTTTTCTGTCAAACCTCAACATGAATCAACCATAGGTATATGTATATCCCCTCGCTTTTGAACCTCCTTCCTATCTCCCTCTACGTTGATACAGAGCCCCTGTTTGAGTTTCCTGAGCCATAAAGCAAATTCCTGTTGGCTATCTGTTTTACATATGGTAATGTAAGTTTCCATGTTACCCTTTCCATATATCTCAGCCTCTCCTCCCCTTTCCCCATGTTCATAAGTCTATTCTCTATGTCTGTTTCTCCATTACTGCCCTGTAAATAAATTCTTCAGTACCATTTTTCTAGATTTCATATATATGTGTTAGAATATGGTATTTATCTTTCACTTTCTGACTTATTTCACTCTGTATAATAGGTTCTGGGTTCATCCACCTTGTTAGAATTGACTCAAATGTGTTCCTTTTTATGGCTGAGTAGTATTCCATTGTGTATATGTACTTCAACTTATTTATCCATTCTTCTGTCAATGGACATCAAGGTTGCTTCCATGTTCTAGCTATTGTAAATAGTGCTGCAATGCACAATGCAATACATGTGTCTTTTTCAATTTTGGTTTTCTCAGGGTTTATGCCTAGGCATGGGATTGCTGGGTCATATGGTGGTTTTATTTCTAGCTTTTTAAGGAATCTCCATACTGTCTTCCATAGTGGCTATATCAATTTACATTCCCACCAACAGTGCAAGAGCATTCCCTTTTCTCCACACCCTCTCTAGCATTTAATGTTTGTAGATTCTCACTGGTATGAAGTGATATCTCACTGTAGTTTTGGTTTGCATTTCTCTAATAATAAGTGATGTTGAGCATCTTTTCATGTGTTTGTTAGCCATCAGTATGTCTTCTTTGGAGAAATGTCTGTTTAGGTCTTTTTCCCACTTTTTGATTGGGCTGTTTGTTTTTCTGGTATTAAGTTGTATGAGCTGCTTGTATATTTTTGAAATTGATCCTTTGTCAGTTGTTTCATTTGCTGTTATTCTTTCCCATTCTGAAGTTTGTCTTTTCACCTGGCTTGTGTTTCCTTTGGTGTGCAAAAGCTTTTAAGTTTAATTAGGTCTCACTTGCTTACTTTTGCTTTTATTTCCATTACCCTAGTGGGTGGGTCATAGAGGATTTTGCTTTGATTTATGTCATCGAGTGTTCTGACTATGTTTTTCTATTAAGAGTTTTATAGTTTCTGGTCTTACATTTAGGTCTTTAGTCCATTTTGAGTTTATCTTTGTGTGTGGTGTTAGGAAGTGTTCTAGTTTCATTCTTTTACATATAGCTGTCCAGTTTTTCCCAGCACTATATAGTGAAGTCTCTTTTTGCCCCATTGTATATTCTTGCCTCCTTTGTCAAACATAAGATACCCATAGGTGCATGGGTTTATTTTTGAGCTTTCTATCTTGTTCAATTGGTCTATATTTCTTTTCTTATGCCAGTACCATACTGTCTTGATGACTGTAGCTTTGTAGTATAATCTGGTCAGGAAGGTTGATTCTTCCAGCTCCATTCTTTCTCAAGACTGCTTTGGCTATTCATGGTCTTTTGTGTTTCCATATGAATTGTGAAATTTTTTGTTCTAGTTCTGTGAAAAATGCCACTAATAATTTGATAGAGATCACATTGAATCTGTAGATTGCATTTGGTAGTATAGTCATTTTCACAATATTGATTCTTCTTACATAAATATCTCTCCATCTGATTATGTTGTCTTTGATTTCTTTCATCGGTGTCCTATAATGTTCTGTGTACAGTTCTTTTGTCTCCCTAGGTAGATTTATTCCTAGATATTTTATTCTTTTTGTTGCAATGGTGAATGGGATTGATTCCTTAATATCTCTTTCTGCTTTTTCATTGTTAGTACATAGAAATGCAAGTGATTTCTGTGTATTGATTTTTTTATCCTGCAACTTTGCTAATTCCACTGATTAGCTCTAGTAATGTTCTGACACTCTAGGGTTTTCTATGTCTAGTATCATGCCATCTGCAAACAGTGAGAGCTTTACTCCTTTTCTGATCTGGATTCCTTTTATTTCTTTTTCTTCTCTGGTTGCTGTAGCTAGGACTTCCAGAACTATGTTGAATAATAGTGGTGAAAATGGACATCCTTGTCTTCTTCCTGATCTTATGGGGAGTGCTTTCAGTTTTTCTTCATTGAGTATAATGTTTGCTGTAGGCTTATCATATATGGCCTTTACTATGTTGAGGTAGGTTCCTTCTATGCCCTTTTTTTGGAAGAGTTTTAATCATAGATGGGTGCTATATTTTGTCAAATGCTTTTTCTGCATCTATTGAGATTATCATATGATTTTTATCTTTCAATTTGTTAACATGGTGTATCATATTGATTGATTTGTGTATGTTGAATCCTTTTGTCCCTGGAATAAACCCAACTTGATCATGGTGTATGAGGCTTTTGATGTGTTGCTGAATTCTGTTTGCTAAAATTTAGTTGAGGATTTTTGCATCTATGTCCATCAGTGATATTGGCCTGTAGCTTTCTTTTTTTGTGTTGTCTTTGTCTGGTTTTGGTACCACTGTGATGGTGGCCTTGTAGAATGAGTTTGAAAATGTTCCTTTCTATGCAATTTTTTGAAAAAGTTTTAGAAGGATAGACATTAGCTCTTCTCTAAATATTTGATAGAATTCTCCTGTGAAGCCATCTGGTCCTGGGCTTTTGCTTTTGGGGAGATTTTTGATCATAGCTTCAATTTCAGTGCTTATAATTGGATTGTTCATAATTTCTTCCTGGTTCAGCCTTGGAAGATTGAACTTTTCTAAGAATCTGTCCATTTCTTCCAGGTTATCCATTTTATTGCCATATAGTTGTTCATAATAGTCATTTATAATCCTTCGTATTTCTGCATTGTCTGTTATAACCTCTCCTTTTTCATTTCTAATTTTGTTGATTTGACTCTTCTTTCTTTTTTTCTTGATGAGTCTGGCTAAAGGATTGTCAATTTTGTTTATCTTCTCAAAGAACCAGCTTTTAGTTTTATTAATTTTACTATTGTTTCTTTCATTTCTTTTTCACTTATTTCTGCTCAGATCTTTATTATTTCTTTCCTTCTACTAATTTTTTTTGTTCTTCTCTTTCCAGTTGTTTTAGGTGTAAAGTTAGGTTGTCTATTCGATGTTTTTCTTGTTTCTTGAGGTAGGATTGTATTACTATGAACTTCTCTCTTAGAATTACTTTTGCTGCATCCCATAGGTTTTGAGGTGTCATATTTTCATTGTCATTTGTTTCTAGAAATTTTTTGATTACCCCTTGATTTCTTCAGTAACCTGTTGGTTATTTAGAAATGTATTGTTTAATCTCCATGTGTTTGTGTTTTTGGGTTTTTTTGCAGTTTTTTCTTTGTAATTGATATCTAGTCTCATAGCATTGTGGTTGAAGAATATGCTTGATAATATTTTCAATTTTCTTAAATTTACTGGGGTTTGATTTGTGATCCAAGATGTGGTCTATCCAGGAGAATGTTCCATGTGTGCTTGAGAAGTAGGTGTATTCTTCTGTATTTGGACGGAATGTCCTGAAGATATCAATGAGATCCTTCACATCTAATGTATCATTAAAGACTTGAGTTTCCTTATTAATTTTCTGTTTTGATGATCTATCCGTTGGTGTGAGTGGGGTGTTAAAGTCTCCTACTATTAATGTGTTACTGTCAGTTTCTCCTTTTAAGTCGGACATGACTGAGTGACTTCACTTTCACTTTTCACTGTCACGCATTAGAGAAGGAAATGGCAACCCACTCCAGTGTTCTTGCCTGGAGAATCCCAGGGACGGGGGAGCCTGGCAGGCTGCCATCTCTGGGGTCGCACAGAGTCGGACACGACTGAAGGGACTTAGCAGCAGCAGCAGCAGTGTTTGTCTTATGTATTGAGGTTCTTGTATGTTGGGTGCATAGATATTTACAATTGTTATGTCTTCCGCTTGGCTCAACCCCTTGATCATTATGTAGTGTGCTTCCTTATTTCTTGTAATCTTCCTTATTTTAAGGTTTAGTTTGTGTGATATGAGGATTGCTACTCCAGCTGTCTTTTGTTTCCCATTTGCCTGGAATATATTTTTCTACCCTGTCACTTTCAGTCTATATGTGTCTTTAGGTCTGAAGTGGGTTTCTTGTAGACAGCATATATATGGGTCTTGTTTTTGTATCCATTCAGTCAGTAGGTGTCTTTTGATTGGAGCAGTTAGTCCATTTACATTTAAAGTGATTATCGACATATATGTTTCTGTTGCCATATTCTTAATTGTTTGGGGTTTATGTAGATCTTATTCTTCTCTTGTGTTTCTTGGCTATATAAGTCCCTTTAACATTTGTTGTAAAGCTGGTTTGGTGGTACTGAATTCTGTTAACTTTTGCTTCTCTGAAAAGCTTTCTATTTCTTCACATCAATTTTGAATGAAATCCTTGCTGGGTACAGTAATCTTGGTTGTAGATGTTTCCATTTCAGTACTTAAAATATAATCTGCCATTCCTTTCTGGCCTACAGAGTTTCTGCTGAAAGATCAGCTGTTAAATGTATGGAGTTCCCCTTGTATGTTACTTGTTGCTTTTAATATTTATTCTTTCTTTATGTTTAGTCTTTGTTAGTTTGATTAGTATGTGTCTTGGTGTGTTTCTCCTTGGGTTTATCCTGTATGGGACTCTTTGCACCTCTTGGACTTGATTGACTATTTCCTTTTCATGTTGGGGAAATTTTCAACTATAATCTCTTCAAAAATTTTCTCATACCCTTTCTTTTTCTCTTCTTCTTCTGGGAATCCATAATTTGAGTGTTGGTGCATTTGATCTTGTCCCAGAGGTCTCTGAGACTATCCTAAGTTCTTTTCACTCTTTTTACTTTATTCTGCTCTTCAGAAGTTATTTCCCTCATTTTATCTTCCAGCTCACTGATTTGTTCTTCTGCTTCAGATATTCTGCTATTGATTCCTTGTAGAGTATTTTTAATTTCAGTAACTGGGTTGTTTGTCTGTCTGTTTATTCTTTAATTCTTCTAGGTCTTTGTTAATTGATTCTTACATTTTCTCCATGCTGTTTTCAAGATTTTTGATCATCTTTACTATCATTATTCTGAATTCTTTTTCAGGTAGTTTGCCTATTCCTCTTCATTTATTTGGACTACTGTGTTCCTAGTTTGTTCCTTCATGTGTGTAGTATTTCTCTGCCTCTTCATTATTTTTTTTTTTTTTTGACTTACTGTGTTTGAGGTCTCCTTTTCCCAATCTTCAAGGCTGAATCTTTTTTCCTTTTGGTTTCTGCCCTCCTAAGATGGGTCTAGAGGTTTGTGTAAGCTTCTATAGGGTGAGATTTGTGCTGAGTTTTTGTTGTTGTTGTTGTTATTTGTTTGTTTTTCCTCTAATAGGAAAGGCTGAATGAGGTGGTAATCCTGTCTGCTATTGATTGGGTTTGTATTTTTGTTTTGTTTATTGTTTAGATGAGGTGTCCTGCACAGGGTGCTACTGGTGGTTGGTCTTCAAGTGGTTTCATATCCAAGTGGTTTCTTTTGTGTGAGTTCTGGCTATTTGATACTCCCTAGGGTTTATTTTCTGGTAGTCTAGGGTCTTGAAGTCAGTGCTTCCACTCCAAAGGCTCAGGGTTTGATCTCTGGTCAGGAACGAAGATTCTACATGTGGTTTGTTATGGCATTAAGTGAAATTAAGACAAATACCCCCAAATGAGGAACCAAAGATGAACCCTAGACAAAATGGAAGTTACAAAATCAGACAAATAATAATTAAAATAATGGAATATGCACATATACATTTACACCCATAACCAAAATCAAAACAGTCCAACAAAAATAAATTGCAGTAGATTAACCCAGTGAACAAGGGAAATCAAAATTGTATCTGCCAGTTAAGAACAAAACTAACTAAAGTACAAACTGGAAAACAAAACTAAAGCAAGGTACTAAGTAGGGAATAAAGCAGTGAAAACAAAACTAACAAATATGTTGAGAGGAAAGGAAAGAAAGAAAGGCAAGAAAGAATAGATATGTCAAGTTAAATAGAGGTAGATAAAGAAGATTTATATACATTAAAGATTAACAGCAAGGGGAAAGTGTTCTAGTTTCATTCTTTTACAAGTGGCTGTCCAGTTTTCCCAGCACCACTTGTTAAAGAGATTGTCTTTTCTCCATTGTATATTCTTGCCTCCTTTGTCAAAGATCAGGTGTCCATAGATGTGTGGATTTATCTCTGGGCTTTCTATTTTGTTCCATTGATCTATATTTCTGTCTTTGTGCCAGTACCATACTGTCTTAATGACTGTGGATTTGTAGTATAGCCTAAAGTCAGGTAGGTTGATTCCTCCAGTTCCATTCTTCTTTCTCAAGATTGCTTTGGCTATTCGAGATTCTTTTTTTTGTATTTCCATACAAATTATGAAATTATTTGTTCTAATTCTCTGAAAAAGACCTCTGGTAGCTTGATAGGAATTGCATTGAATCTATAGATTGCTTTGGGTAGTATACTCATTTTCACTATATTGATTCTTCCAATCCATGAACACGGCACATTTCTCCATCTATTTGTGTCCTCTTTGATTTCTTTCATCAGTGTTTTATAGTTTTCTATATACAAGTCTTTTGTTTCTTTAGGTAGAAATACTCCTAAGTATTTTACTCTTTTTGTTTCGATGGTGAATGGAATTGTTTCCTTAATTTCTCTTTCTGTTTTCTCGTTGTTAGTGTATAGGAATGCAAGGGATTTCTGTGTGTTGATTTTGTATCCTGCAACTTTACTATGTTCACTGATTAGCTCTAGTAATTTTCTGGTAGAGTCTTTAGGGTTTTCTATGTAGAGGATAATGTCATCTACAAACAGGGAGAGTTTTACTTCTTTTCCAATCTGGATCCCTTTAATTTCTTTATCTGCTCTGATTGCTGTGGCCAAGACTTCCAAAACTATGTTGAATAGTAGTGGTGAGAGTGGGCACCCTTGTCTTGTTCCTGACTTCAGGGGGAATGCTTTCAGTTTTTTACCATTGAGGATAATGTTTGCTGTGGGTTTGTCATATATAGCTTTTATTATGTTGAGGTATGTTCCTTCTATTCCTGCTTTTGGGAGGGTTTTTTATCATAAATGGATGTTGAGCTGTTGGTGGGAATGCAAACTAGTACAGCCAGTATGGAAAACAGTGTGGAGGTTCCTTAAAAAACTGCAAATAGAACTGCCATATGACCCAGCAATCCCACTGCTGGGCATACACACAGAGGAAACCAGAATTGAAAGAGACAAGTGTACCCCAGTGTTCATCGCCGCATTGTTTACAATAGCCAGGACATGGAAGCAACCTAGATGCCCATCAACTGACAAATGGATAAGAAAGCTGTGGTACATATACACAATGGAATATTACTCAGCATTAAAAAAAAAATTCATTTGAAGCTGTTCTACTCAGGTGGCCGGAACTGGAGCCTATTACCAGAGTGAAGTAAGCCAGAAGGAAAAACAACAATACAGTGTACTAACGCATATATATGGAATTTAGAAAGATGGCAGCGAGAACCCTGCATGTGAGACAGCAAAAGGAACGCAGATGTATTGAACAGACTCGTGGACTCTGTGGATGAGGGCAAGGGTGGGATGATATGGGAGAATGGCATTGAAATATGTTAATTATCATATGTGAAATCAATCGCCAGCCCAGGGTTGATGCTCGGGGCTGGTGCACCGAGATGACCCAGGGGGAGGGAATCAGGAGGGAGGAGGGAGGGGGG